>SRSE01000483.1:0-24045 GCA_005024645.1 Planiliza haematocheilus
CTAGGAAACACTGTGACACTCAGAATACACTTCTGACATTCCACCACACTACATCTCCCTTTCTCCAGATGTAGTTTTTCCTTTAGCACTCTCTATGTAGAATATTGCTACGACAGTTATGAAAACAAGTGATAAATTGCATTAAAGCACGTCTAACAAAAGCTCTGTAAAACATACTACAGTCCTGACTAGACTTCATTCACCAACCAAAATGCCATCTGATATCACTGAGCAGATCCACAGGCTGCACATTTTCTTGCATATCAGAAAATCAATTGACTTAAACATGAGAATATGAATTTTCATGTTTGAACCAAACATATATCGGTACCAGTGTTGGGTATAGTTACTTTGGAAAGTAGTAAGTTAGGTTACTGCGTTAGCATCAATGAAAAGTAATCCGTTACGTTCCAGCGTTACCTATGAGTCTGTGTAACGCGTTAGAGTACTCATGCGTTAGCAAACATTAAAAGCCGTTTGCAGAGCCTCTCACATGCTGCAACTCAGCGACACACAGCCTCCTTTAAATGCACGAGAAGTCCTGACAACCTGATTCAAGCACATCAACTCTCAGGAGAACAATAGCAGGTGATAGAGTGCTGCTTCTTTAATACAAGATGTTTGGTGACTTTATGAACAACAAGTTCAACCTCCTCATGTAAACTTTGGTGCTGACCCTGACTTAACTCACTGACTCTACAAATGTCTCTTGCTTTGTTCAGCGTGAGCTCAGCTTCTCTCAGTAGTCGTCCTCTGACTTGATCATCCGTGATTCCACACACGATTCTATCCCGGATCTCTCGCTTTATTCTTTACATCAGTCACATGCGAGTCAACACTTTCACATTTTCATTGCACTCGTGTGAAGAATAGGTGTCTCAGTATGTCACATTCTTCCTCGGCTCACAGTGGCGTCTGAACATCTCTTCATCACATCGTAGTCATCAACGTCTTCATCCAACATCTTTTCGGAAAAGTTCAAATCTCTGGATCCAGAGTCTCCAGTTAGTGAGGACGGGGGTTTCATCTGCTTCATTTTCTTCCTCTTTCCTCAACTTTCTCTTCTGACACCATATATGAAGTGGATGAAGCCATGTCTTGTCAGTCTACCGCTGTCTTTGATTGATTCTGTGGTTCCAACATTAATTTAGTAACACCACAATACAGCTAGAGCGCCACCTAGGGGACACTCTGAGTAATACACTCTGACAGAATCCACTAATGTTTTCATTTTGCTCGAGCAGAGAGGTCAATCTCAGGTGCAGCGTCAATTTAAATACAATTTGCATATTTTAAAGGGGGCGTGGTCAAGGAGGGGTCAGGTACAACATGTGCGCTCAATTCCACGTTGACTGGGATGTCCAGAGGAAATGTGCTTCTGGATCTGAGCGTGCTCCACGTTTTAGGAAGAATCCACGCAAGTCTTTGGACATGAGGTCCCTGGTCCCTGAAGAGGCCGGTCAACCCGGTCCACAGCCTTCATCATCTCACCCCCGGTGCCTTGCTGTGGAACATGTCAACTCAATGTCACAGACCTTGTCCTTGTCCCTACATGTCTCAGGCTGTCTCTCCGTTCCTGGGCGAGGACAAACAGGAGACGTTCCTCAACATCTCTCAGCTCAACGTGAGCTACACCGAGGAGGAGCTGCAGCAGCTGGACCGGACGGCCGTGTCCTTCATCCAGACGCTGCTCCGCAAGCAGCCACAGTCAGTCCTCACCTCCTCCTCCTCCTCCTCCTCCTCCTCCTCATAGACGCTTACTCACAGTCTAACCTGTATCTAAATGTCCAGGAAAACATGAGGCATCACTTTAGACTCTTGTGTCATCAGGGACCGGGCCACTGCGGAGCAGTGCCTCAAACACCCCTGGCTCCAGCCCTCAGAGCCTCAGGACACCCAGACGGTGGAGGAGATGGTCCCAGCGGAGGACCAGGAGGAGGAGGAGGAGAAGGAGGAGGAGAGGAGGAAAGGAGGAGATGAGAGGAGGAGGAGAGGGAGGAGGAGGGAGGGGAGGAAGAGGAAAGGGAGGAAGAGGAGGAGGAGGAAGAGGAGCGGGAGGAGGGGGAGGAGGAGGAGGAGGAGGAGGAGGAGGGGAAGAGCAAGAGGAGGAGTAGAGGGAGGAGGGGATGAGGAGGAGAGGGAGGACAAGGAGGAGGGGAAGAGGAGGAGGAGGTGGACGTGGAGGAGGAGGAGGAAAAGGAGGAGGAGGAGGAGGAGAGGAGCAGGAGGAGGAGAGGAGGAGCAGGAGGAGGGGGAGGAGGAAGAGGAGGAGGAGGGGAGGGAGGAGGAGGAGGAGGAGGAGGAGGAGGAGGAGGAAGAGGAGGAGGAGGGGGAGGAGGAGGGAGGGAGAGTAGGAGGAGGAGGAGGAGGAGGAGGAGGAGGAGGAGGAGGAAGAGGGGAGGAGAGGGAAGGAGGAGGAGGAAGGAGCAGGAGGAGGAGGGGAGAGGAGGAAGAGGAGAGAAGGGAGGAGGAAGAGGAGGAGGAGCGGAGGAGGAGGAAGAGGAGGAGGGGGGAGGGGGAGGAGGAGGAGGAGGTGAGGAGAGAAGGAGGAGGAGGAGAGATAGGGGGAGGTGGAGGAGGAGGAGAGGAGGAGGAGGAGGAGGAGGAGGAGGAGGAAGGAGGAGGAGGAGGAGGAGGAAGAGGAGGAGGAGAGGGAGGAGGAGGAGGAGAGGGAGTAGGAGGAGGAGGAGGAGGAGGAGGAGGAGAGGAGGAAAAGGAAGAGGAGGAGGAGGAGGAGGAGGAGGGGAGGAAGAGGAGGAGGAGGGGGAGGAGGAGGCGAGGGAGGCGGAGGAGGAGGAGGAGGTGGAGGAGGAGGAGGAGAGAGGAGGAGGAGGAGGAGGAGAGAGAGGAGGAGGAGGAGGAGGAGGAGGGGGTGAGAGGAGGAGGGAGAGAGAGAGGGGGGGAAGAGGAGGAGGGGAGGAAGAGGAGGAGGAGGAGGAGGAGGAGGAGGAGGAGGAAGAAGAGGAGGTGGGTGTCCTGGTGACGGAGGAGCTGATCGTCGTGGCTGCCTACACCCTGGGCCAGTGCCGCCAGTCGTCCAGCTCCACCTCAGAGAAGGAGGCCCTGGCCGCCGAGCAGAAGGCCGTCTCCAAACGCTTCAAGTTCCAGGAGCCCTTCAGCGGCCCTGCAGGAGGTCCCTGGAGAGTTCATCTATGACCCCCCCCCCCACCCAGCACCAGCCTCTAAAGGAGGAACAGTTATGTTGTCACAGTAACGACATTAAGCTCCTGATTGTAAACATACACCCTCAGTCCGTGTGTGATCACATGCTGTTATTTAAGTAGTTGGCTTTTAAAGGATCTTCTCACATACGACTCATCAGCAGCTCCACTGCTGTATCTACGTCACAGTTTCTCTGAAGAAAATCACATTTAGAAGAGTTGAGTTGAGACATGAAGACCCAGAAAAGACTCGTCAATCAGTTCATTACCACCGCTCCGTCTGCTTTTTGGGATTTCAAGTTAAATAGAAAAGAAAGAATGAGAGTTTATTTTTAAATTTAAAAAGCAAAAAAAAAAAAATTCTGATCCATGTATTTATTATTTTTATTTTATTTAAACCTGAAAAAATAATCAAGTTGATCTTGGCTTAATTTTCTTTCAAAACCAGAAGTTCAACAAGTCCTTGGTCCAGGAAGTAGTCCTGTTTAGTTTTTCTGGGGAATTTAAATTTAACAAATCTAATAACGCTCACTATTTACTTTTTATTTTTCTACCAGAATGTACACGGACCGTTTACCTTTAACTCCATGACATCTCAGTGAACTGTTGTAACGTTGTGTATAATACAGTACATCTAAATAGTTTCTAATTCTTCTTCTTGTTATTGATGTTAGATCCGTAGAGCTTCAGCTCGGGCCTCTCTAGACGTCCCAGGACCTGTAGGTTGTAAAGTCTGCTGCTCTGTAAATGAACATTTCATTTGAACATTTGGATCTAAAAGCAGAGGAAGACGTCGGCCTAAATATGACCCCTCAGGACTTCAGACGGGTACGCTCTTGTAAAAGCAGGTTTTATCAATGGTCACCATGAAGAAGAGGTTCAAACATGTTCATATATTAGACGCCATGAATAACCTTCTGTCGACCCCATCAGGACATTCACTGATAATCTTTATTATTTAGCACTTTACACATTTACTAAGAGCTTCACAGAAACATTTGAAGAACAGAAAATCAGGAAAACACCCTGTGAACATCCTGTCCCCTTTTGATTTCAGCCGGGGCCTCTGACACCAAGAACTTTAAAATGAATCAGTAAAACTTCAAATGGTTTCTAAAACGTATGGGAGCCACTGGACACATAGACTCATAGAACTATTCTTCTTCTTCTCTTCTTCTTCATTTCATCTGAACAGAACGAGCTCTTAACTCTTTTAACTCTTTGTATTTCTCCTTTATTTTTGTATCTGGTGCCATGAGGAAAAACATTTGATGATTTTTAGCTCTTGCAGTTATTTTTATTTCCTATAATTTGTGTTGAGCGTTGCTGTTTTAAAGAGCCATGTCACATCTTCCTCCTAGAGGCTTCAGTCCTCTTTCATTTCCAGCTTTGTTTGTGTGGACGACGACGTGGAGCGCTCCGTACTTCCACGAGGTCCTGGACGTTGACACCATTGAGCTCTGTTACCATAGTAACGGGTTTGTAAACCAATGAAACGTCCCTGTATACTGTAAATAAATAAATAAACATTTCAGAACGGAGACAAGTTGTAGCTTCTGTTTGTGATCAGACGACAGAATGAAACATCTGGAGCAGAGGTCAGAGTCATTTAAGGTTGTCTGAGTCTGAATAAGACATGATGATATTATTGGATGTTATTTTATCTTGTTCTGTATTTGAGTGTTAATTTGCTGCTTTGTGTTCATTCAGAATATTAGTGAACAAATTAAAGCTGATCCAAATCAGCTTAACCTCTAGTTACCACTAGATGGCAGCATCACTTAGAAGCCATGAGGAAGAGACTTTAAACCGTTTCCAAAACAGGCTGGTTTATTAACTCTCACAAACTAATTGAGTAAAAGCAAACTTAACATTTTCATCTTGCTGCAGGACGTGATGTTAAGACTCAAGACCAAGTGAAACGTGCTGATAACTCTGGTTGTAGGAGTTAAGTTTCCCACAGATTTTCTTTCAGGATTCTTGACTGTAATTGTCTTTCTGTCGTCTTATCTGCTGACACACAGGAAACGTGTTGGAGCTGCAAACAGTAAGCTGTGTCTGAACTCATGTCAGGAGAGCATGGTTTTGTTCTAAACAGCACATAGACTGAAGAAACAACTCTGCTGCAGAGAGGCATCAACATCTGATCCAACAGGTGATCTCTCAGGTTATTTGTCCCTGACTCAGTATGTTCTCAGGTCGTCCTCAGACACATGGACCCATACAGTCTATGACTCAGAGTAAATATTAGATTATAGTCAGAGTCTCTGTTCACACAAGCTGCTGCTGCTTAACCTCTGGATCATCAGGACACAGCTCATCCTCTCACCTCACACACCTTCCTGTTCACTGTTACCACCTCCACCTGTAGAGAGGAGGAGAAAGAAGAGAGGAGGTGATGACTCTGCTCATGGTTACTAAATGTAATGCTGCTTCTGTGATGTGCAGGCTTCAGTCAGACTGATCTCAGAGCTGTGATCAGTTGTTCATCACATTTGATCAATGACCACCACTGTCTCTATACATCTTGGAAGGCTGTCAGCTGGAATCCAGCTTTATTCCTGGACACATCAACACAACAACAACAGTCGTCTTCACATCAACTCAAACACATGATCACAACAAGCTTCTGGCTCATCTGATTGGCTGACTGTTGTCTCTCTCTCTGTCTTTCTGTCCAATCCTGAAGCCTGTCTCCATTCTCCTCTCACAGCTTCACTGAGAAGCTGCAGGTTTACAGGAAACACTGGATCTTTGATACTAACTATGTTTAGGACAATACTGATGAAAGCAGCATGGACTGACTGGAACCCTCTACTCACTGCAGAGTCTCCAGTTTATAGTCTGGACTCTCCTTAAGATCAAGAAGCTGCTTCACATCTGGATCCTTCAGGTTGTTGTCACTCAGGTCCAGATGTTTCAGATGGGAGGGGTTGGACTTCAGAGCTGGTCCCAGAGAATCACAGCTGATCTCTGACAAACTGCATCTCCTCAATCTGAATAAAGAATAAAAGATGTAGATTAAATGATGAATAATTCAATCAGATGTGTTCAGCTTTTAAATGTGCAGCTCAACATTACTGCAGCGTTTCCCAAACTTTTTTGGCTGTGCCCCCCCTTCTATGTCCCAACCAGGTTAACACCCCCCCAATCCCCCACACCTTTAAAAACACAAGCATCTTTTTTATAGCCATATTAAAGGCAGCATGTTTAATCTGCTCAAATGACCAGAACACACATAGAAGAAAATAATCAGCATCACAACAATGAGCTCTCACATTTGAATTCAAGTCAAACACTAGGGCTGGGTGATATGGCTGAAAAATGTATCATGATATAAGTGTTTCATATCAGTCGATATCAATAATTATTATGTTTTTAACTTGTTCTACTCAGACTTCTCATCTGTGCTAAGCTGCATCCGTTATTTCTTTCTATCACTTGATGTTTTGTCGTGTGGCTCTGCTCGTTGTCTTGTGACAGGGTCATAAAAGTCTTTTATATTTTATAAAAATGATAACAATGACATATCACCTGCTTAACCGAAATCAAATCCTGGTTCACTTCCAACTTCCTCAAATTAAACAGTGATAAAACAGAAATCCTTCTAGTTGGCACGAAATCTACACTATCCAAAATTGACCGTTCCCCCTTCTTATCGACAGTTCCTCAGTTTCCCCCTCCCCTCAGGTTAGAGTCTGGGTGTCATCCTTGACAGCACTCTATCATTCAAATCTCACATCAATAACACCACTCGGGCTGCCTACTTTCATTTACGTAATATCAATCGACTCCGTCCCTCCCTCACTCCAACACCGCCTCCATCCTTGTTCACAGCCTCGTCACCTCCCGTCTTGATTACTGCAATTCGCTCCTCTTCGGTCTCCCTCACAAGTCTCTCCATAAGCTTCAACTGGTTCAAAACTCTGCTGCACGTGTCATCACCAAAACCCCTTCTTCCCACCATATCACTCCCATCCTACAGCAACTTCACTGGCTCCCGGTCACACTACGAATCCAATTCAAATCCTTCTGTATACTTTCAAAGCTATCCACAACCTCGCCCCTCCATACTTGTCTGATCTTCTCCACATTGCCACTCCAGCACGCTCCCTCAGATCTTCCTCCTCTCTCCATCTCACCGTCCCCCTGCTCCCTCAGCACCATGGGGAGCAGAGCTTACAGTCGCTCTGCTCCCCGACTCTGGAACTCTTTACCATCTCACATCCGTAACATTGACTCTCTCCCTCTCTTCAAAACAAAAATCAAAACCCACCTGTTTCAAATTGCCTATCCACCCCACCACCCCTCACCCTAACACTTCCCTTTTATTCTGCAGTTTTATTTATTTGTTCTTTTCATTATTCATTGTGTTTATTGTTGTTTATTTTGTGCTTTTAATGTTGTTTACTCTGTGCTGTGTGTTTTTTTTAACTGCTGTAAAGTGTCCTTGAGTGGCATGAAAGGCGCTTCCTAAATAAAATGTATTTATTATTATTATATTATATTCAATAGCATTTAAATGAAATTACTTCAGTAGCAGTGGAAAATAGATTCGTTCATATAACCGTCCATCATCAAGACGACTCATGAATCATGAATCTAGAGTCTATTAAGCGGCTCAGTTGAGTCCTACCACGTTTGATTGATCATCAATAAACGGCCAATCAAACATTCCTTCCATCTCACTCTGCAGAGAAACTAAACGTACGACCAGACTGGACCAGCAAACAATCGCAGAAGAAACCAAACTAACCGACTCATAACCGCTGCTCGTGGATCCCTGATTAACCGAGTCAGCAGCCACTCACTCGACCGCAGAGAAAACCAAACTTAACCGACTCTTACACGACTAATCAGAGAGACAAGAGCCAGTTAATCTGCTCACTCACCACCAAAGTTAGAGACAACATCGGTCTGAACTCATGTCTGACTGAAAATAACCAGAATATAACAACTGGTAACGTGATCTTAATTTATCTACAATTTCCTCTCGCGCTGTCGCTCTCATATTCTCCTTTCACTCCACGCCGTTCTTTTTGTTGTTGTTGTTGTTGTTGTTGTTGTTGTTGTTGATGTCTTAGCTGGGCTGTGATAGGCTGAGAGGCTAAAGCCCTTCCTCTGCCTACATCTCCCAGAATGCCTTGCAGTTGTGTTGTCACAAACTCTCAAATGTAAAATGAATATGTTGCATGTGAATGGACAGTCTGTCCTGTCATGGTCATTTTCAGGTTTGTGTGTATTATATAGGCCTCTAATTAGAAGTGTGCTACAGTTTGATCATTTAAATAAATATTTGAAAGGTTTGTCTTGTAAGTGATTTATACATATGACGTATTGTGATTATTTCAGATTGTTGTGGCAGTGGATCATTTATCTTATTTATTCATTTCACTAGTCCTGTGTGTAAATGAATGCAGAAAAACTCTTCAAAGTGACAGCTTTGTTACTGGGCACACTGTACGTCACAGTGTTTAATATAAAAACACATTCATTTTAATGTTCTGTATTACAGCAACATCACTGCAATTATAAAATGGGAACATGCACTAATGATCTATATTAGGTGATAACCTAAGGAGCCTTGTCTTTGCAGGAGCAATTGTAGAATATTTTGGAGCTCCAGACGCTGAGACAGAGGAATCTACTGAACTTCCAGACCAGGAAGCTCCACGACCATCACAGAAACTGTTATTATTACTTTGATTAAGTACATTAGGTGTTGTGATAAGTGACTGTGATGTTACATAAGCATTATTTTTAGTGTTGTGTTGTTTTCAAAATGCAGCCTCCCTGCATTACTGTGTCCTAACAGCCTTTAAGCTTCATTGACTTTAACAACTAACGGTGGACATTTTCTACAGTTTCTGATACAAACACTCGTCTTGAACTAAAGGACATTTACAGATTTATGGAGGAAAGTTCTGGATGAACATGAATTAGATTCAGTTGCTGATTAAACATATCAGATCTACAACAGTAACAGACAGTGAACTTACTCTAGTTTCTCCAGTCTACAGTCTGGACTCTCCAGAAAACCACACAGCTGCTTCACTCCTGAATCCTTCAGGTTGTTGTTACTCAGGTTCAGATGTTTCAGATGGGAGGGGTTGGACTTCAGAGCTGGTCCCAGAGAATCACAGCTGATCTCTGACAAACTGCAGCTCCTCAATCTGAATAAAGAATAAAAGATGTAGATTAAATGATGAATAATTCAATCAGATGTGTTCAGCTTTTAAATGTGCAGCTCAACATTACTGCAGCGTTTCCCAAACTTTTTTGGCTGTGCCCCCCCTTCTATGTCCCAACCAGGTTGACACCCCCCCAATCCCCCACACCTTTAAAAACACAAGCATCTTTTTTATAGCCATATTAAAGGCAGCATGTTTAATCTGCTCAAATGACCAGAACACACATAGAAGAAAATAATCAGCATCACAACAATGAGCTCTCACATTTGAATTCAAGTCAAACACTAGGGCTGGGTGATATGGCTGAAAAATGTATCATGATATAAGTGTTTCATATCAGTCGATATCAATAATTATTATGTTTTTAACTTGTTCTACTCAGACTTCTCATCTGTGCTAAGCTGCATCCGTTATTTCTTTCTATCACTTTGATGTTTTGTCGTGTGGCTCTGCTCGTTGTCTTGTGACAGGGTCATAAAAGTCTTTTATATTTTATAAAAATGATAACAATGACATATTCAATAGCATTTAAATTAAATTAATTCAGTAGCAGTGGAAAAAAAGATTCAGTTCATATAACCGTCCATCAAAGACGACTCATGAATCATGAATCTAGAGTCTGTTTAAGCGGCTCAGTTGAGTCCTACCACGTTTGATTGATCATCAATAAACGGCTCCATTCAAACATCTTCCATCTCACTCTGCAGAGAAACTAAACGTACGACCAGACTGGACCAGCAAACAATACGCAGAGAAACCAAACTTAACCGACTCATAACCGCTGCTCGTGGATCCCTGATTAACAGAGTCAGCAGCCACTCACTCGGCCGCAGAGAAACCAAACTTAACCGACTCTTACACGACTAATCAAGAGAGACAAGAGCCAGTTAATCTGCTCACTCACCACCAAGTTAGAGACAACATCGGTCTGACTCATGTCTGACTGAAAATAACCAGAATATTAACAAACTGGTAACGTGATCTTTAATTTATCTATAATTTCCTCTCGTGCTGTCGCTCTCATATTCTCCTTTCACTCCACGCCGTTCTTTGTTGTTGTTGTTGTTGTTGTTGTGTTGATGATGTCTTAGCTGGGCTGTGATAGGCTCAGAGGCTAAAGCCCTTCCTCTGCCTACATCTCCCAGAATGCCTTGCAGTTGTGTCGTCACAAACTCTCAAATGTAAAATGAATATGTTGCATGTGAATGGACAGTCTGTCCTGTCATGGTCATTTTCAGGTTTGTGTGTATTATATAGGCCTCTAATTAGAAGTGTGCTACAGTTTGATCATTTAAATAAATATTTGAAAGGTTTGTCTTGTAAGTGATTTATACATATGACGTATTGTGATTATTTCAGATTGTTGTGGCAGTGGATCATTTATCTTATTTATTCATTTCACTAGTCCTGTGTGTAAATGAATGCAGAAAACTCTTCAAAGTGACAGCTTTGTTACTGGGCACACTGTACGTCACAGTGTTTAATATAAAAACACATTCATTTTAATGTTCTGTATTACAGCAACATCACTGCAATTATAAAATGGGAACATGCACTAATGATCTATATTAGGTGATAACCTAAGGAGCCTTGTCTTTGCAGGAGCAATTGTAGAATATTTTGGAGCTCCAGACGCTGAGACAGAGGAATCTACTGAACTTCCAGACCAGGAAGCTCCACGACCATCACAGAAACTGTTATTATTACTTTGATTAAGTACATTAGGTGTTGTGATAAGTGACTGTGATGTTACATAAGCATTATTTTTAGTGTTGTGTTGTTTTCAAAATGCAGCTCCCCTGCATTACTGTGTCCTAACAGCCTTTAAGCTTCATTGACTTTAACAACTAACAGTGGACATTTTCTACAGTTTCTGATACAAACACTCGTCTTGAACTAAAGGACATTTACAGATTTATGGAGGAAAGTTCTGGATGAACATGAATTAGATTCAGTTGCTGATTAAACATATCAGATCTACAACAGTAACAGACAGTGAACTTACTCTAGTTTCTCCAGTCTACAGTCTGGACTCTCCAGAAAACCACACAGCTGCTTCACTCCTGAATCCTTCAGGTTGTTTTCACTCAGGTCCAGATGTTTCAGATGGGAGGGGTTGGACTTCAGAGCTGGTCCCAGAGAATCACAGCTGATCTCTGACAAACTGCAGCTCCTCAATCTGAATAAAGAATAAAAGATGTAGATTAAATGATGAATAATTCAATCAGATGTGTTCAGCTTTTAAATGTGCAGCTCAACATTACTGCAGCGTTTCCCAAACTTTTTTGGCTGTGCCCCCCCTTCTATGTCCCAACCAGGTTGACACCCCCCCAATCCCCCACACCTTTAAAAACACAAGCATCTTTTTTATAGCCATATTAAAGGCAGCATGTTTAATCTGCTCAAATGACCAGAACACACATAGAAGAAAATAATCAGCATCACAACAATGAGCTCTCACATTTGAATTCAAGTCAAACACTAGGGCTGGGTGATATGGCTGAAAAATGTATCATGATATAAGTTGTAGTGGAAATGTTCTGAGTGCTGGCTATCATGGCAGAATGTTGACCAAATGAATAACCTTTGTAACATAATGTGTTATTTGGAAGCTGTGTCTCGATGCCCCGTTCACACCCGTAGTGGAGAAATTCTTAAGTACTGATTGTCATACTTTTACTCACACAAGACAAAACACATCGGCACCAGCTCAGCCGTCTCTGTGATGACCTTCTCAAGGTCCCATTGTTGTTGCGAAGACTAATAGATATGAAACATCGTGCGAGAGGAACAAGAACCAATGGATGGAAAGTAACTGTACCATATGCAAATTGACAACGCCTAGTTTGAAGTATAAAATATCTTGTAAGACCCAAACTGGGCGGAGAGAGTCCTCAGAGCATTCACGGCCTGTGTTGTTCTGTGCATGATTCTCTCCCCCTTCATGAAGGTCATACCTTTGTTTTTTGACTCACAAAGACAAAACCTTTGTCTTGAGATCTTTTTGATTCGAAGTTGTGAAAAAATCCACAACAAAGTGTTTCATATCAGTCGATATCAATAATTATTATGTTTTTAACTTGTTCTACTCAGACTTCTCATCTGTGCTAAGCTGCATCCGTTATTTCTTTCTATCACTTTGATGTTTTGTCGTGTGGCTCTGCTCGTTGTCTTGTGACAGGGTCAGAAAAGTCTTTTTATATTTTATAAAAATGATAACAAGGGGACTTCCGGTGGCCCGCCTACCAACATGGCAGCATAGAGAAGAGCTCTGGCATCGATAGAAACAATTCCCCGGAATTCAAGTATATAACTTAAACTAAGGTGACTTGAACTAAAAACAATGATGAGCGGGGACAAAGGTAAAAAGGGGAGAGACCGTCTACGGAGCAATGTAGAGGCAGAAACGCGAAAAGAAGACAACGTGAACGAAACTCGTAAAGGCGAAAAAGGCGAGGAGATGGAGGACGGGGCCTCTCCTGCCGCTTTCAGCAACCTCCGTACAGTAGTGAGTGAGGTGGTGACGGAGTGTATGAAATGAAAGCAGAACTGACACAAAACCGACTCAGCTTCCGAGATGACATGAAGGCTCAACTGGATGATCTGAGAACTAAAATTAACCAGCAAGTAAAAACCGCCACCGGTCAGATAGAGGGGGTCGCTAAACGACTAGGTGAAGTGGAGAAGAGAATGGCCGGTAAAGAGACGTGGGACATTGGAGTTAAAGACGCTCTTATCCAACTGCTTAACAACCAAAAGTCACTCCAAACTAAAATCACGGACCTAGAGGGCCGTTCCCGGCGTAATAACATACGGATCTACGGCATCCCAGAAAATGCAGAAGGTTCCTCCATGCCACAGTTCGTGGAAAACCTGATTCGGTCGGAACTGGGGGACATTATTAGCCTGGACCGGGACAAGAGTCTGGGAATTGAAAGAGCACAAAGAGCACTGGGCCCGCAGCCGCCTGCGGGTGCCTCCCCGCGCTCAACGGTGGTCCGGTTTTTGCAGTTCTCTGTCAAAGAGAAAATCCTTAATGCTGCTTGGAAGAAGAAAGTTTGTGTCCAAGACAGACGAGTGTTTTTTGACCATGACTATGCCGAAAGCGTACAGCAGAGGAGGAGGGAGTACACTCCGATAAAACAAGCACTTAAGGAAAAAAGGATCCGTTTCCAGACCCCACTGACCCGAATGCGCGTGCACCTCAACTCGGGTACGGTCACATACAGCAGCGCAGAGGAAGCCGCGGAGGACCTGAGGAAGCAGGGCTTTACCGTGGGACCAATACCGGCGAGGAGATCCAAAGACATCACCGTGGAAACCATAAACAATCTACTACCGTGGAGCACAGCCGGGACGCGTCGATTCGGCAACGCGCACGACTACCAGGAGAATATACGCGAGAGGCTCAAGGAGTTCCAAAGAGCCGACAGAGAGGACACGGTGATGGATGAGTAGTGAAACCTGTCTCAGTTCCTAAGAAACTTTGTCTTATTCAGATTGAGAATAATTCTCTTTGCATAACTTCTATCTTACTATAGCTTATGCATGGACTTGAAGAACAGGATCCTAGGAAATCCTAATATTATTTTTGATATCCTCCCCTTAAGAGCTGCCTGCTCAACCATATGGTTAAGCACATTTTGGGTCACTATATCTCAATGAGAGGAGTGCCTAACTTAACTCAACCTAGTTGAGCCATCTCAGCCACTTGGCTGAGGTATGTTATGCTAAAAAAATCCACTATATTGCACTTTGTCTTTAAATTGTAGTCTTCTTCGTCCTCCCTCCAAATAGGAAGTCAGAAACGGGAAAATCACCTCAGACATGTTGACTGTTTTTACTAAAACTTTGAAAGGTAGGAATAGTTATATGACATATGCTAGTGCTGGAGACCTTACTAAACAGAATTATGTTACTTGATGCCACCTAAAAACCTAAATTTAATGTTTAATAATTTTTTAAAAATATGCTCTACCAAATGGTTGATTTGTCGATTTATGGTAAATGCAGCAAATAAAACAAATGCAATTAAAATTGACTTTCTTTGCTATAAAAACTAAATTTCTTTTCATCTATCGCTGTAAATATAAAATTAAGTGTTGTTACAGTCATATAAATCATGAATATGATAAGAGAATTATTTTTATGACTTTTTGAGTTGATATTAGTAAATATGGTAAAAATCTAGAATAAATGTGAGGAAATCATAATTTTCACAACTAATTCCCTTTCAACTAATTGACACAAGCTGGTATATCATTATTAGTACCATTAGAGGTGTTTAATGATAGTTTAATTTTAACTTGTACTACAACTACTAGATGGACGCCAAAACCTTCTATTGTACAAGACATCCTAAAAACATTTCCCTTGGAGGAGACAGATGACAATCCTGACCCAAGTTATCAGGTCCAGGTCCAAACAAAAGCACAAGTAGAATCTGGAAGCATGAAGACATTGAGAAGTTCCAGGTTCCAAATTCAAGATTTGAACCCCGTGATCTGTACTTCAAAATGCTCTTCACTGATGAGATGATGCAGCATATTGCACATCATACCAATTTGTACTCAGCTCATGAGTTTGGGGATCCCTAAAGAGAGAGAGCATTTCTTCTCCAGACCAATTTTACAAAATCAGAAATAATAGTTCAATCAATCCAGGAAACCAGCAATAGGAAACTAATATAACCAATATAACCAGTAATAGGAAACCAGCTATACTAGTTCAATCAGTCCATCAGAAATGTGACTCTTTTTTCCCAAAAATCATAACTGCTGTTGCACCAACATAGACAAGGTGTGTTGAGACAGTAATGTGACAAAATGCAAATATTTCTGTTGCTTTGCAGTATTTTCTTTTCCTTTTTGAATGCAAAACTTAATGTTTTGCACTGTTACATATAATCAGAAGTGAATTGAATTTGAGACTTTTGTGCTGTTGCACTTTAACACGGATACAGACAAGATGTGAAAATTAGAAACGTTGCATTTCTAATTTTCCTAGTTCGAAGCAATAATTTCCTTGCATGAGATAAAAAACATTGGTGTTTTGTGGCATACTGACAGAAATAAAGGGTATCCAATGTCCCAGACATTTTTAGTTGTTTATTTTTTCATAAATTAGCATTTTATTTTAATCTATACACTGTTTCTGGTATTTGTAATAAGTTCCGCACTTAAACCATTAAGTGACATCTCAACCGTTTGGTAGAGGTCAATATTTTAAAAACCACAGGGTCTTTTGAAAAAAAATTTTTTGATTGTGCTTATGACTCACCCAAGGATAAAAGAAATGCAAAGAAATAATTTTTTCACTGCTTTTTTCTTGGTGGGGAAGTTAAAGGGTTAAACTTGGGCAGTCATAATAAGTGATGCAAACTAAATGACATCTTAGCCACCTCATCTTTTCTTATCGTAGTATGTTTCGTTTTCCAGACACCCTTCTTTTGTAACTTCTCCTTTTTGGAATAGCTGGGGGGCCCCACCCTGTGGCAGCACCCCCCTCCTCACATAGAGGGGACAGTGACCCCTCTCAATTGGAAGCCCTGTTCGGTATTTGGATGATGTTTATTACATGTTCTGTAAATGTTCTATTGTGTTTGTGTTGTTTGAGGTCTGGGTTCACATTTTTGCAGGTACAGGAACGCAAGTTTAAACTTGTTGATGATTATGCAGTATTACAATGTACAATCGTTGAATGTTAATGGTATAAACAGTCCCATCAAAAGAAGCAAAATGATAGCCAAATTAAAACGGGAAAAAATGGGGTTGCTTTTTGGCAAGAAAACACATTTATCTGACTTGGAACATGAGAAATTGAAGAAAATGGGCTTCAGAAATTCCTTTTTCTCCTCCCATAGATCCGGGAACAAAAGAGGCGTTGCTATACTGATCTCAAATTCTATATGCTTCAAACTTATCTCAGAACACAAAGACAATGAAGGTAGATTCATTTTAATAAGAGGCAAGCTGGGACATAAGGAAGTCACTCTGTGTAATGTATATGCCCCACCAGGTAGTGACCTCGCCTTCTTCAAGAAGATATTCAGTCTGATTGCAGCAGAAACATATGGCACACTAATTTGTGCAGGAGATTTCAATATACTTTTGAATCCCAGATTAGACACAACTAATAGGACGAGGAAAAAAGAGTCTGATAGAGAAACGAATAAATAAGATGTTACAGGAATTAGGACTGATAGATATCTGGCGGCATCTTCACCAGTCTGATCAAGAATTCACATTCTATTCCGCTAGACATAAAATTCACTCACTTTTTTATGTTTAACAAAGGACTATCATAGAGTGAAAGATTGTACAATTGGACAGAGGGACATCTCGGATCATTCTGGATTGAACCTAAAGATAAATTTAGACGGGAAACCAAAAACTACTCTATGGAGATTAAATTTGAGTTTATTGAACAACAACACGTTTAGAAGGGAAATGGCAGATGAGTTAAAAATATACCTGGAACATAATGATAATGGGGAGGTTAACCCAGCCATTCTGTGGGATGCATTGAAAGCCTATCTTAGAGGGAAAATCATAGCTAAGTCCGCAAGATTAAGAAGATTAAAAACCGAAAAGTTGTTAGGCCTACAAACACAACTAAAGAACTTGGAACAAGTTCATAGTATCAGTAAAGATGCCAATATACTTGAACAAATGAGACCAGTTAAACAGGAGATTGACAAGATTCTTAGTGAGGAAATTGAGAAAAAACTTAGATTCATGAAGCAAAGTTATTACGAGGCCGGTCCTAAAGCATCTAAGCTACTTGCATGGAGACTTAGGAAAAAACAAGCAGAAAGTACAGTTAACAGAATCAGGGATCCTTTAACAAATAGGGTATCTACTAAATTGGAGGGTATTCAGAAAGCATTTGAAACATACTACAATCATTATATACACAGTCTGATAAGGCAGACGAGTTAACAATTCAAACATTTCTGGCCTCACTAGATCTTCCCTCAATTGGCAAAGTCCAAAATGAAAAGCTTCTGTCCGAAATCTCAACGGAAGAAATTGATTGTGCAACTTCAGGCCTCATGATCTATATTACGTGATGTTACGTGCCAGATGGGGGCAGCACGTTTTTCTTGTTTTCCTCTCCCCCTCCCCTGTGTTTTCAGTTGATTACAGGTGATTCCACCTGGGATGTCTGGAGTCTGCTGATTGGCCGGTTCATCAAATTGCCACCATCAGGACTCACCTTATAAGGAGCCAGCTACAGGCTCCCCGGTCTCTACTTCCCCTGCATCTGATTTACTGCGACATTTGTTGTTGCCCGGCTTCCATGTGCTTTTGTTGGTTTGTGTGGACGTGTGGCCACTTTGCTTGGTTTATTTCAGTTGTGGTGGAAGGTGCGGACCAGAGGTAAGATCGGGGTACCCTTTACACCCCATCACGTAGGACTCCTTTGTTAAATACACTAGGATTATTGGTTGGTGCCACCTTTGTAGTTTTGATAACGTCTTTTGTAGAAAAGATAGTTAGGCCCTTTTTGTTTGTTGCTTTTTATATGGCAGAGTGTAGCCAGGCCTAGTTTGTTTTATTGCTTTCATTTATTTGGCACAACCACGTGGTCCAAACCTTCCCAACTGTTTTTGTTTTGAGGAGGTTGTTGTTTGGTCATCTTTTGAATTTCAATAAATATTGTTAAAATTGTTACACCAAGACCCAAGCAGTGGTTGTATTGTGTTTGTCCATGACTTTCCCCTGGACACACCTAGGGACGTAACACGTGATAACCTAAGGAGCCTTGTCTTTGCAGGAGCAATTGTAGAATATTTTGGAGCTCCAGACGCTGAGACAGAGGAATCTACTGAACTTCCAGACCAGGAAGCTCCACGACCATCACAGAAAACTGTTATTATTACTTTGATTAAGTACATTAGGTGTTGTGATAAGTGACTGTGATGTTACATAAGCATTATTTTTAGTGTTGTGTTGTTTTCAAAATGCAGCTCCCCTGCATTACTGTGTCCTAACAGCCTTTAAGCTTCATTGACTTTAACAACTAACAGTGGACATTTTCTACAGTTTCTGATACAAACACTCGTCTTGAACTAAAGGACATTTACAGATTTATGGAGGAAAGTTCTGGATGAACATGATTAGATTCAGTTGCTGATTAAACATATCAGATCTACAACAGTAACAGACAGTGAACTTACTCTAGTTTCTCAGTCTACAGTCTGGACTCTCCAGAAAACCACACAGCTGCTTCACTCCTGAATCCTTCAGGTTGTAGTTGTTACTCAGGTTCAGATGTTTCAGATGGGAGGGGTTGGACTTCAGAGCTGGTCCCAGAGAATCACAGCTGATCTCTGCAACCTGCAGCTCCACAATCTGAATAAAGAATAAAAGATGTAGATTAAATGATGAATAATTCAATCAGATGTGTTCAGCTTTTAAATGTGCAGCTCAACATTACTGCAGCGTTTCCCAAACTTTTGGCTGTGCCCCCCCTTCTATGTCCCAACCAGGTTGACACCCCCCCAATCCCCCACACCTTTAAAACACAAGCATCTTTTTTATAGCCATATTAAAAGGCAGCATGTTTAATCTGCTCAAATGACCAGAACACACATAGAAGAAAATAATCAGCATCACAACAATGAGCTCTCACATTTGAATTCAAGTCAAACACTAGGGCTGGGTGATATGGATGAAAAATGTATCATGATATAAGTGTTTCATATCAGTCGATATCAATAATTATTATGTTTTTAACTTGTTCTACTCAGACTTCTCATCTGTGCTAAGCTGCATCGTTATTTCTTTCTATCACTTTGATGTTTTGTCGTGTGGCTCTGCTCGTTGTCTTGGACAGGGTCATAAAAGTTTTTTATATTTTATAAAAATGATAACAATGACATATTCAATAGCATTTAAATTAAATTAATTCAGTAGCAGTGGAAAAATAGATTCAGTTCATATAACCGTCCATCAAAGACGACTCATGAATCATGAATCTAGAGTCTGTTTAAGCGGCTCAGTGAGTCCTACCACGTTTGATTGATCATCAATAAACGGCTCCATTCAAACATCTTCCATCTCACTCTGCAGAGAAACTAACGTACGACCAGACTGGACCAGCAAACAATACGCAGAGAAAACCAAACTTAACCGACTCATAACCGCTGCTCGTGGATCCCTGATTAACCGAGTCAGCAGCCACTCACTCGGCCGCAGAGAAACCAAACTTAACCGACTCTTACACGACTAATCAGAGAGACAAGAGCCAGTTAATCTGCTCACTCACCACCAAGTTAGAGACAACATCGGTCTGACTCATGTCTGACTGAAAATAACCAGAATATTAACAAACTGGTAACGTGATCTTTAATTTATCTATAATTTCCTCTCGTGCTGTCGCTCTCATATTCTCCTTTCACTCCACGCCGTTCTGTTGTTGTTGTTGTTGTGTTGTTGTTGTTGTTGATGGCTTAGCTGGGCTGTGATAGGCTGAGAGGCTAAAGCCCTTCCTCTGCCTACATCCCCAGAATGCCTTGCAGTTGTGTCGTCACAAACTCTCAAATGTAAAATGAATATGTTGCATGTGAATGGACAGTCTGTCCTGTCATGGTCATTTTCAGGTTTGTGTGTATTATATAGGCCTCTAATTAGAAGTGTGCTACAGTTTGATCATTTAAATAAATATTTGAAAGGTTTGTCTTGTAAGTGATTTATACATATGACGTATTGTGATTATTTCAGATTGTTGTGGCAGTGGATCATTTATCTTATTTATTCATTTCACTAGTCCTGTGTGTAAATGAATGCAGAAAACTCTTCAAAGTGACAGCTTTGTTACTGGGCACACTGTACGTCACAGTGTTTAATATAAAAACACATTCATTTTAATGTTCTGTATTACAGCAACATCACTGCAATTATAAAATGGGAACATGCACTAATGATCTATATTAGGTGATAACCTAAGGAGCCTTGTCTTTGCAGGAGCAATTGTAGAATATTTTGGAGCTCCAGACGCTGAGACAGAGGAATCTACTGAACTTCCAGACCAGGAAGCTCCACGACCATCACAGAAACTGTTATTATTACTTTGATTAAGTACATTAGGTGTTGTGATAAGTGACTGTGATGTTACATAAGCATTATTTTTAGTGTTGTGTTGTTTTCAAAATGCAGCTCCCCTGCATTACTGTGTCCTAACAGCCTTTAAGCTTCATTGACTTTAACAACTAACAGTGGACATTTTCTACAGTTTCTGATACAAACACTCGTCTTGAACTAAAGGACATTTACAGATTTATGGAGGAAAGTTCTGGATGAACATGAATTAGATTCAGTTGCTGATTAAACATATCAGATCTACAACAGTAACAGACAGTGAACTTACTCTAGTTTCTCCAGTCTACAGTCTGGACTCTCCAGAAAACCACACAGCTGCTTCACTCCTGAATCCTTCAGGTTGTTTTGTCACTCAGGTCCAGATGTTTCAGATGGGAGGGGTTGGACTTCAGAGCTGGTCCCAGAAATCACAGCTGATCTCTGACAAACTGCAGCTCTCAATCTGAATAAAGAATAAAAGATGTAGATTAAATGATGAATAATTCAATCAGATGTGTTCAGCTTTTAAATGTGCAGCTCAACATTACTGCAGCGTTTCCCAAACTTTTTTGGCTGTGCCCCCCCTTCTATGTCCCAACCAGGTTGACACCCCCCCAATCCCCCACACCTTTAAAAACACAAGCATCTTTTTTATAGCCATATTAAAGGCAGCATGTTTAATCTGCTCAAATGACCAGAACACACATAGAAGAAAATAATCAGCATCACAACAATGAGCTCTCACATTTGAATTCAAGTCAAACACTAGGGCTGGGTGATATGGCTGAAAAATGTATCATGATATAAGTTGTAGTGGAAATGTTCTGAGTGCTGGCTATCATGGCAGAATGTTGACCAAATGAATAACCTTTGTAACATAATGTGTTATTTGGAAGCTGTGTCTCGATGCCCCGTTCACACCCGTAGTGGAGAAATTCTTAAGTACTGATTGTCATACTTTTGCTCACACAAGACAAAACACATCGGCACCAGCTCAGCCGTCTCTGTGATGACCTTCTCAAGGTCCCATTGTTGTTGCGAAGACTAATAGATATGAAACATCGTGCGAGAGGAACAAGAACCAATGGATGGAAAGTAACTGTACCATATGCAAATTGACAACGCCTAGTTTGAAGTATAAAATATCTTGTAAGACCCAAACTGGGCGGAGAGAGTCCTCAGAGCATTCACGGCCTGTGTTGTTCTGTGCATGATTCTCTCCCCCTTCATGAAGGTCATACCTTTGTTTTTTGACTCACAAAGACAAAACCTTTGTCTTGAGATCTTTTTGATTCGAAGTTGTGAAAAAATCCACAACAAAGTGTTTCATATCAGTCGATATCAATAATTATTATGTTTTTAACTTGTTCTACTCAGACTTCTCATCTGTGCTAAGCTGCATCCGTTATTTCTTTCTATCACTTTGATTTTGTCGTGTGTGGCTCTGCTCGTTGTCTTGTGACAGGGTCATAAAAGTCTTTTTATATTTTATAAAAATGATAACAAGGGGACTTCCGGTGGCCCGCCTACCAACATGGCAGCATAGAGAAGAGCTCTGGCATCGATAGAAACAATTCCCCGGAATTCAAGTATATAACTTAAACTAAGGTGACTTGAACTAAAAACAATGATGAGCGGGGACAAAGGTAAAAAGGGGAGAGACCGTCTACGGAGCAATGTAGAGGCAGAAACGCGAAAAGAAGACAACGTGAACGAAACTCGTAAAGGCGAAAAAGGCGAGGAGATGGAGGACGGGGCCTCTCCTGCCGCTTTCAGCAACCTCCGTACAGTAGTGAGTGAGGTGGTGACGGAGTGTATGAAATGAAAGCAGAACTGATACAAAACCGACTCAGCTTCCGAGATGACATGAAGGCTCAACTGGATGATCTGAGAACTGAAATTAACCAGCAAGTAAAAACCGCCACCGGTCAGATAGAGGGGGTCGCTAAACGACTAGGTGAAGTGGAGAAGAGAATGGCCGGTAAAGAGACGTGGGACATTGGAGTTAAAGACGCTCTTATCCAACTGCTTAACAACCAAAAGTCACTCCAAACTAAAATCACGGACCTAGAGGGCCGTTCCCGGCGTAATAACATACGGATCTACGGCATCCCAGAAAATGCAGAAGGTTCCTCCATGCCACAGTTCGTGGAAAACCTGATTCGGTCGGAACTGGGGGACATTATTAGCCTGGACCGGGACAAGAGTCTGGGAATTGAAAGAGCACACAGAGCACTGGGCCCGCAGCCGCCTGCGGGTGCCCCGCGCTCAACGGTGGTCCGGTTTTTGCAGTTCTCTGTCAAAGAGAAAATCCTTAATGCTGCTTGGAAGAAGAAAGTTTGTGTCCAAGACAGACGAGTGTTTTTTGACCATGACTATGCCGAAAGCGTACAGCAGAGGAGGAGGGAGTACACTCGATAAAACAAGCACTTAAGGAAAAAAGGATCCGTTTCCAGACCCCACTGACCCGAATGCGCGTGCACCTCGACTCGGGTACGGTCACATACAGCAGCGCAGAGGAAGCCGCGGAGGACCTGAGGAAGGGGCTTTACCGTGGGACCAATACCGGCGAGGAGATCCAAAGACATCACCGTGGAAACCATAAACAATCTACTACCGTGGAGCACAGCCGGGACGCGTCGATTCGGCAACGCGCACGACTACCAGGAGAATATACGCGAGAGGCTCAAGGAGTTCCAAAGAGCCGACAGAGAGGACACGGTGATGGATGAGTAGTGAAACCTGTCTCAGTTCCTAAGAAACTTTGTCTTATTCAGATTGAGAATAATTCTCTTTGCATAACTTCTATCTTACTATAGCTTATGCATGGACTTGAAGAACAGGATCCTAGGAAATCCTAATATTATTTTTGATATCCTCCCCTTAAGAGCTGCCTGCTCAACCATATGGTTAAGCACATTTTGGGTCACTATATCTCAATGAGAGGAGTGCCTAACTTAACTCAACCTAGTTGAGCCATCTCAGCCACTTGGCTGAGGTATGTTATGCTAAAAAAATCCACTATATTGCACTTTGTCTTTAAATTGTAGTCTTCTTCGTCCTCCCTCCAAATAGGAAGTCAGAAACGGGAAAATCACCTCAGACATGTTGACTGTTTTTACTAAAACTTTGAAAGGTAGGAATAGTTATATGACATATGCTAGTGCTGGAGACCTTACTAAACAGAATTATGTTACTTGATGCCACCTAAAAACCTAAATTTAATGTTTAATAATTTTTTAAAATATGCTCTACCAAATGGTTGATTTGTCGATTTATGGTAAATGCAGCAAATAAAACAAATGCAATTAAAATTGACTTTCTTTGCTATAAAAACTAAATTTCTTTTCATCTATCGCTGTAAATATAAAATTAAGTGTTGTTACAGTCATATAAATCATGAATATGATAAGAGAATTATTTTATGACTTTTTGAGTTGATATTAGTAAATATGGTAAAAATCTAGAATAAATGTGAGGAAATCATAATTTTCACAACTAATTCCCTTTCAACTAATTGACACAAGCTGGTATCATTCATTACTACCATTAGAGGTGTTTAATGATAGTTTAATTTTAACTTGTACTACAACTACTAGATGGACGCCA
>SRSE01000484.1:0-45922 GCA_005024645.1 Planiliza haematocheilus
AATGATCTTGTCAGCGCTACAGTGATTTATTCAGCCAGCTACAATTAATTACTTTGTTTGCTCCTTCAGGTTATGTTCCTGTGAGTTTTCAAATCAAGAAAAGAAGTATAAAGGTGTAGACGGACTAGTTTGTTACTTATTTCTTGTTTCAGTTGAACAATTTTTCTAAATTAACATCCTAATGAGTCGTTACTACGGTAAGAGTTTTGTAGATGTTGTTGTAAACCACAGCTCTAACTTTGTCCTCCAGACTACACGGATCCTTAAAATCTAGTCTATCTCTAATTTTCTGTCTATTCTAGAAACTATTCCTCTTCTCTCATTCATGTCCTTTGGTAATATTAGATATTTTCTACATAGATGCACCCACATGTAGTCTTTGTTATCTGTGTTCATTCATTCATTCTTTTATTTCACTAGCAAAGGGATCCTCTTTCATTATAACACATCTGCCCTCTAGAGGCTGCTGGCAGAATTTAAAAATCAGTAAAAAAAAATAAACCAGGTTCATTCACTCGTCCGCCATCTACAGTTATATATTTATTTAGTTTTACTAAAATTAAATACTGTATGCATTTGTATATCTTTATCTTCCTGCTACTGAAGGATTTCTGCATATGTTTTAATGTTGGATTTAAGTTAATCTTCATAAAGAGATCACAGGAAATGACCATGCGCAAATACAATATGAGTGATTTTAAGATAAGTATTAAGCATTAAAATTACGTTTTAATGTGTATGCAAAAATAAATAAATAAAGTAAATGGGCTCCAAATGTAAGCCACGGGGAGGAGATTAAAACGAGTTTAATGACAGAATATCAAAGGTTTATTTATTTTTTTCCACTGGACCAATGCAAGCAAAATGTACATTCATCAAAAGGTACACTGCATCCAGCGTTTATTCTCAGGAGGTAGAAACTTTAAGACCCGTGGATCTTTGTAGAATAGAAAGGTAAACATTCATAGTCTCCCTACAGGTCTCAGTTTGCAAACCAGTCGCATCTAGACAAGAAAATGCTTCGACAGCTTCACCCTACGTGATCTTCCAGAAGTAAAAACATGATTTTACCGTTTAGCCGCCGTTTCGACGTTTACTCACTATTTGATCCTACATAAGGTCTTAAGTGCATATTCTGCTGGTGAATCTGCTGTATCTGGTAAAAAAAAAAAACAGCTTCATCTGATGTAAGAAATGTAATGCCTATGGCTGGATGTCTGGCTGTTAGCTCATCAATAATGAAGAGGCCACGCATGTTCAAGTCAAGGCCTGGATTGTCTTACCGCTCCACTGCTCAGTGACACATGCAAGCGCACCTGACATTAACTAACCCAGAGGCTTTGACGAGTTTCTGTGAGAGTGTGCGGTTAAATGGATGATTTGTGCGCGGCGAACTTGTCTCCTTTGTGTCAAAGCAAAACAAAACAACAGTTAACCCAGACAAACACGCTCACACTCGCACACACGCGACATACACACAACACTGACTTTCCCCGCAGACGAGACGGTTTTGATGCGTTTAAAGTCGCGTTAAAGCAGAAGTACGTAACACTGAGGCCCAGCAGTATCAAAGGATTAATGTCGATAACAGGAAAGGTGACGAGGAAACTGTCACGATGCCTTGGCGATGATGAGGATGCTCATGAGGAAGACCATGATGAAGAAGATCACATGAAGAACCGGTCCATCACCTTGCAATCTTCTTCCACTCGGCTACCTTCACACACGTAGCTCTCTGCTCTCTGAAGCAGTTGGCGATGTACTGGATGTTCTTCACCACCTGAGGGAGGAAATAATTAAATCCGGCACTTCCAGAAACTTAAGGAGAAGAAGAAGAGTAATCAGATCGGTGGTTTAAGTAGTTTAACGGAGTGCGGTGTCACCTGCGCATGCTCGGACAAGGGCAGCAGCAGGGGCACTTGGGACATTATGGTTCTCTGAGGGGTAGTGGATCTGCCCCTTAAGCCCTCCATTCAGGCGCTGGAGGTTTTGTGGAGCCTGGTAGTCCAGCTCATCCCTCCCGATGTGGTGGTAGTGCTGCGTGGGCTCTTGCTTCGTCTCGCCCCTCTCCATCCTGGAGGCGTGGTTGTTGTAGTGATGATGCCTGCTGTTGGCGCTGCCGTTCGCCTGGCCCTTCTGGTGCTTATCGCGGCGATGGCCGTTGCTGTACTTGTACGGATCGCCGTCGCGCGGCAGTAGCCGTCCTGGAAACGGTCGTCGTGTAGCAGCTCTTGTCGCTCATGGGTTCGTCCGGGTACAGCGGCGTCCTCTCGCTCTCCGGCGTAGTGCAGTTCTCGCCCACTTCGTAGACGAAGAAGATTTTGGACATGTAGTCAATGATGAGCACCTTGGCCCAGTGAGGGACCGGTTTGGCCTCGGCACCGCAGAAGTGAATGTTCATGATGAAGATGGTGAGAGAGGTGGAGGCTGTGATCATAGTCATGTGGCTATGTAGTACTTCCCTAGAGGAGAGGACAGATAGCATTGTGTCAAATTTTGACTTGCAGCACATAATTCACTCCTTCAATAAAATAAAAAAAGCCAAGAATAATTCAACCTATGTAGGGCATGCTCTCTGCAGGAGGCATGCTCTCAGCCACCAACAACTGGAAGACGGTGAGCGCCAGCAGCACCGTGACCCGAGAGACACTTTTTCCCCCGAGTCAGCCGGCAGTTAGAAGCCCAGCGGGCCAGGAACGAGATGAGGAAGCAGGGCAGCAGCAGGTTGAAGATGTA
The DNA here is from genome assembly GCA_005024645.1 of Planiliza haematocheilus. NCBI lineage: Eukaryota > Metazoa > Chordata > Actinopteri > Mugiliformes > Mugilidae > Planiliza > Planiliza haematocheilus. Next base: position 2,737 of record SRSE01000484.1, read on the forward strand.
GAAAGAGGAGCGACGCTTCAGGAGCAGGGTGTAGGTGATCTCCGTGTACGGGTCGGAGCAGCAGCCGTACATCATGACGTTTCTGACGGCCGGCATGCCGTGACACTCCCACTCCACGTTGTCCACGAAGTCCGACAGGTCGCCGCTGTCCATGCCCAGGCTGATGTCCACCTGCGGGTAGGACGTACGAGACATAAGAAGATGATTACAGGATGTGTTTGTAAAGATTATGAAACATTTTTCATCCCGACTCAAGTTTTCTACAAGATCACAAGCTGTTTTATTCCAGTCAAGGTCCAGACACATGACTTCTGCTCTACTCGTGATCTATTTTTGTAATCGGGGATTAAACACACCTGGTTTCCATTGTAGGTCCAAGAACCGAAGGTGAGATTGCACTGCTGCCAGTCAAAGGGGAAGTAGGACACATCCACCACACACGTGCTCTTTGTGATAGCCGGAGAGTCCCAGACAATCTCTCCGTTGTAACGCAGCTTCACGTTCGTGTTGGACGAACCGGACGACTCCTCATCTGCTCTGCACAGACATACAGAGGAAAGGCCGTGTTTATTTTTAACATATTTGTCTCCTCTCCTACTGCGTCTCTTTAGCTTGTCTCTCCTGTCTCCCCACTCGTTACTGACCTGTTATAGAGGACGATGTCCGGCTTCCAGACCAGGTCACTGGGGATGTTGATCATCTCGAGGTCATCGTAGTCCTCCTTGTCCCACTTCAGGTTGGCGTCGTTCCACACTTGCCTGATCCACAGGTACGTGGTGAGCACCTGGTTCCTCTCATCCTACACACACACAAGCATAAAATAAGTTTGAAGCTCAGAGTGTGATGAGAGAAATTTGGACAAGCAAAGACATCAGGTCTTCACTTCAGAAGCAGATGGGAAGGTATTCACTGTCAGCACTGTCAGCATACTATGAGAATATTTGTTCAGTTGCACTAAACGTAGAGCCGTGAATAGATTATGAGGCAAACCACTATTTCTTTCTTCTTTTTTCTCTTTTTTTCTTAACAGGTGCACAGTCTGAGGAAACAGCTGCATGAAGTCCTCTGTGGTTTTGAATGATAAATTAAGTTGGGTGACATTGATAAGGTTTTCAGTTTGAGGTATGGGAAATTTGTGTTACAAACTGAGGGCATGGGAGAGAAATAAATGTACCTGTCTGGTGGTGTCTAACAACACAGGCTGTAAAAATGTATAGTCTAGGCACATGGACATAAAAAAGTACTTTCATTTAGCTAAAAAAAAAAAAACTAAATTTACATTTGATGAGTGTCAGCATTATTTATTTATTTTTTATATTTATCCTTCCACTTACTTAGAGCGATGGCTGAATATTAGAAACTATTCTCAAATACTTCAGTTTAGACCAGGGGTGTCAAACATACGGTCCGTGGGCCAGAACTGGCCCGCCATTGCATCTAATCTGGCCCATGGCATGAATTTACAAAGTGCAAAATACAGAATTTACATAGAAGACTACTGCTACTATTTTCACAAACACAGTCAAGTCGCCTCTTTGATGAAATGAGAAACTGAAACTTAAATATTGAGCTCATCACACTGGTATAATATTGATCATATCGATACCAGCTGTCACCAGCATTTGTATCGATCTGCCCACCACTAGTATTTGGGAAGGTTCATAAAGTATATCGAATGTCCTATGTTCAACGTGGTTCTTGAACGCACCATAGTTGTGAACGGCATAGACAGGTGTCAATCAGTTCGATTAGTTTATTAGTGATGTTCAAGTTAACCTACTGAGTTTCCAGGTGGGGGGGCGAGAGGAAAGAGAAAGTCACGCTAAAACTTAGTTCAGTAAGCTATAGTTTTTTAAGTTACTTATTTAGTTACGACTTAAGTGTTTCTGTATGGCGTAGCCTTCCGTCGGGAATTCTACATAATTGATGCTAAACCGCGGACGGTTGCTAGTTAGCTCCTTGTGCTCCTGGTTTTCTAAACACCAAGCTACTGAAAACCTACTGGATGTTTACGAGCGTGGACAGAGCCCGAGGACGTGTTTCTTCACCACAGTGACGGGACACTGCTGAAGGAGGGTGTTGCCATATTATATCTAACGGCATCCTAGGAACTGTGAGTACCGTTAAGACGCTGTGTGAGCTGGATTCAAATGAGTTCCAACATGCGCATGCGCCGACGGTTGGTACCGTAGATTAATTTACTTAATTGATGGGCTTAATTGATATTAAATTCAAAGGTAGGGACCACCTGGTGAAAAATAAATGATACGGGTACCTCTTTAAGTATATTTGTCAAACACTCTGACTGCTGCGATACATACATCCCAAATGTAATACTTTGGTAGACCTGTCATCCATTCACCTCCCATGCAAAGAGTGATTACTCTGAATAGTTTTGACCCTCCTATAAAATAAAAGAACAGAGCGCTAGAAAAGTAACTGCTATTCCTAATTTATCCTCTGTTTAGTTCGGAGTAGTGAACAGAACACAACCACAGCCGGTACTAAACGTAGATGTTAATAAAAACTGTATTTTGTTTATGCAATTCCAGGTTGTTTATAAATGTTTTGTAAAAGGATAGCTCAGTAAATAAAAAAAAATTCATGATGTATGTGTACTTATTTGTACTCAAACAAAGGGAAACATTTAGAGTTGTCGTTATTTATAGGTTATTGTACCCACTTTAGATCACATTGAGCTGTATGTGGCCCCTGAACATGAATCACTTATGGACCTGAATAATAAGACATGACGTATCGTGTATAACAGTTGCTTTGGACTGGACACGTAGATGTAACGTGGTACTCTCAATCTTCTCTTATGTTTGATACGTGCTACACGGAGATGTGATGGTCAGCTGCCTCTCATCTCCCCTCTTTTATTTTTAATTGTTCAGCCTTTTTTGAGGTTATAGCAGAGCTGCTGTATGAGCACCTTTTAAATCTTCATATTTTGCACCTCATCGTGAACACATGCTGCAAAGCGTTAGTGAAATCCACAGAATATTGTCTAACATAGAGGACTCTGTAAATTTTTTAAAAGGCACTAAATACATCCGGCTGATTTTTCAAGAATCAGTCACCAGTCATTAATCAGTCATGAAAGTGAAGGAACAAGAGGAAACTGAATATGTAAGTAATGTTATGAACCAGTGGGAACACATTTTGAAGTAACACGAGAGATCATCCGAAGAGATGTGTGTGTGTGTTCGTGTGGTCAAAGGGACATATCTGTTGGCACATGCTGAGTGATGACTCATATCTGAGCTTCCTCTCCACTCACCATATCTTTAATCTGTGAAAGGGTGATCTGCAGGGAGACATTGAGGGCGTCGTCTGTTTCCTCTACAGGTCTCAGAGCATTGGAGTAGTCCTCCATCAGGTCAGCCAGAAGTTTTCGGGCATAATGACCCTGGGCACAGTCGGACACTGAGGGGCGAGAGGAAAGAGCATTGTAGTTTAAACATAGCAAGAACAATGCTAAGTTAATCTAGACAGGAAAACAGGACGTTACAGGTATGAGAGAAGTAGCACCAAAGCAACTTGATGCCAACTTGTATATGATTGGCATCAAACTGATTCATCATGCAAAACTGACCTTGCACCAAAAGGCTGATCCAAACCATCAGCGTTGCCTTCCTCATTTTTAACCAGTCACAAGCCAAGGGATCAATTATTCAGCAAAGCAGTCGCCGAGACAGCCTCAGTCCAAATCCAGAGTCACTCGATTCTGATCTCCATTCTGCACCGCTGAGCCAGCCGAGACCACAGAAAATTCTCGAAATCTTACATCCTGTCAGAAGCTCTGAATGCTTCGCTAGTTGTTAGTCGCAGTTCGTCTCTCTTTGAGGGTGTAATCGCGGCTCTGGAACAAGACCCGGGGCAGGAACACACACACGCACACACACACACAGACACATGCACACACTCAAACACAGGTACACGGCAGTATCACATGGCACACAAGGCACTGGGTGAAACGTGATGCCTGCAGCCCTATCCACTTCTGTACATGACCACAACCAGCTGTATGACACGCACACACACTATCGCAGACACGCGCACACACACCGAACCTTACTACATTACCGCTAATGACAAGTGTCGGTCGCACACACACAGTGACACTTTCTTACCTGTTCTCAGGTCATTCAAGATGAACACACATCACATGTCATGTTTGTCACATGACGACGAACTTCACACGGGTCCAGGTCTCACGCTGTGAATGGCAACCTTTAGGACCAGCAGTGTAGAGCTGTGTGCTCGTTGTAGATCAGCGATGAGAGTAAATCTCACAGTGACCTTCTCTACAGGTGGTCGAAGAGGCGAAAACCAATTGACCTTGTAATGTATTCCAGTAGTCACATCACCTTTAATTAAAATATAATGATATACAAATACTGACTTACACGTTTTTTTGTTGTTGATGATAACTATATTTATTTGTGTTTTGTTTATTTTTTTGTCTTGTCCCATGTCCCAACAGTGAAGTTATGTTACATTATGTACGTTCTATAGGGTATTTCAGGAACGTAAAATAAAAAAGAGGGACATTGACTATGTATTGCAGAACCGAAACAGTAAAGTTATGTTACGCTACTCGACGCTGCATTACGTTACATTTTGTTACACCATGTTACATTATTTTTACGTTACGTATGTTCTATAGGTTGTTTTAGAAAAGAAACAAAGGGACAGTGATCATGTATTGGAGAACTGAAACAGGTTATGTTACTTTGAGTTTAGTATGTTTTATAGGTTGTTTTAGGAAAGAAAAAAACAACCAGGGGCTGATCTTGTAGATAAGATTAAACAAAACTACTAAAAATGCAAATATGAACAAAAATACTTATGCTGTGTCTTATATTGCTTGATTTATCAGACATTTACATCTGCAAACTCTTAGTATAGAAGATATACATTTAAAAGCAGAGGAGCAAGTATCGTGAATACATAATATAACAGCCTTAAATTAAATAGTTTAGATAGACAGATGGTTTTAAATTAAATTCATGGGAAACTTGATTGAAACAGGACAGGAAGCTATAGGTGTTTGTTTAGAGTATGAGTAAGAGTCTCCCATACCGCAACACGTTCTGTCAATGTTCCTCAAGGTGGGCAGCTACTGGCTGAGAGCTTGTGGTGTGCAGATGTGACGCAGGCCATTACTGACAGAGAGCAAGAAATGTCAGGTATCTTTACTGGCAAAAGATTAAGCAAATATTTCCTTCATGCAGCTTGTACTGCATGTAGACATAGTGAACAGTACACACACACACACAGAAGAGGCTGGAGAATGATGACGACTAATGTTTTAGAGTAGGATTTGTGTAGGATGTCACAGTGTATTTGTAAACTTAAGAAAACATGGTAATATTACATCATAATAACGTTTAATTTAAGAAACACCCGTGTTCTTGGAAAGTTTTACCAAAACCCTGACAGAAAACTAAAGGTCACACACATTTTAATTTAAATTAGTGCTCACATTTATCTCACAGAAGCATCAAACACTGTCAGTGAGAAATGTCACTGACATACGGTAGTTACTCTGCAGAGGGCTGAGATGTGATGTGTTAATGTGTCGCTCAGTTTCTGTGGTACTGAGCTCGCACAGGACAGGTGTTTCCTGTGTGTGAGAGTGTGTGTGTGTGTGTAAGAGTGTGAGAGAGAGGGAGAGGGGAGAAAGTATGAGAGTTAAAGTCAAAACTTAGCTTTTGCATAACATTTCTAATCTTCACGCCTGTGCTGGATGCAGGGTGCACTATTGATGCTTATGTGTGTGTGTGTGTGTTGGTGTGTGTGTGTGTGTACAGTATGTGGGGTTTTAAGATCAGACAGAGAAAGGAGGAAAGGCTGAGCAGTCACATGTGTGTTTGTGTGCTGCTCAACAATGAAAAGCAAAGCGCAACCAGTCTGTGCACCGTAATGATGTTGCTGATTAAGGATTTGTGTATGTGTTGCTGTATTAAAAGGGGGAAGAGACGGGGTGAGAAAAGGAAAGCGAGCCAGGAGGCTTCAGAAACTAACTCATGAAACAGTGAGAGGCAAAGAGGCGGTGGTGTGACGCCTGCTAAGGAAATGCCTCCTACAATAATCTGCATTGTAATGTATTCACCTGACTTTGGTGGACATTAACTGAGTGATGATATTTTTCTCTTTTTCAACATATCCAGTTACCTCTGTGAGTCTTTGTGCCACAGAGCACCAATGCCGTCTATAAACGCATCAGTGAAACATATCATGTCCCTTTTTTCTTTTTTTTTCACAGAAGTCATTGTGACATGTCACAGTAGGAATAGCACCAAATAACGATCGTTCATTTCCTTTCAGCAGCTTCAGTTTCAAGGTCCTGGTATTGAGCAAGGTGACTCACTGTCATAATGACATGTCTGGGAAACCTGGATAGACGGGCACCTTCATGTTGTGTAGTGTTAGGTCCAATCATCCATATCCTGCTATGGAAACACCTTTTATGATAGAAATGACCAAGTTAGCTAGTTTTAGCCTTTCACTGAATTTAATTTAATGTATTTATTGGCAACAATGCACAGACACTATCATTAGAGTTATTACATTTATGTTCTTTATGGCTTTTATATTGACAGACAGCAGTATAGACAGGAAATTAGGAGAGAGAGAGATGGGATGACATGGACCAGGAGAGCTACTGGGGTGCCCCTTAAGAACTAGCATGACAAGTCAGAATAAAAACACAAACTGTTGACTTTTGACTATTTATTTTAGTAAATTATTTAGTAAATTAAAAGAAAAAATCTATAAAACTTATTGATAAATGTGCTCCACTATATAAACTAATCAGGCATAACATTATGACCACTGACGAGAGAAGTATCATTGACCATCTTGTGATAATTCAATATTCTCCTGGTACACTTAATTGCATCATTCATGTAAATGTTACTTAGACATGTAGCACACACCTAGACCAGACCAGGCACCCCCACCCCATAGCAATGACACTCCTTGATGGCAGCAGCCATCCCCAGCACAGACACATACACGACGACGGTTTAGGTGTTGACTGGGCCTCCATATGTAGAGGCTGGATGCACTGGAACAAGCCTAATCCAAGCCGGATTAAGGCCAGTTAATGCTGGTTCTGGTATAGAAGAAGAAGAAACCTAAAAAGGTTTTTAGTTGTTACCATGGCAAGCAAGGGCCAGTAACATTAATGTTATCACTGAAACTTCTGCAGCTTCACCACTGAGACCTTTACGAACATTAATCATGTGATTAGTTACTTCTGCTGCCATGACATGTCAAAATGTCTGCCGTGAAAAAGACCTGATTACCAGCTCCTTGGATAACATCCCAGGCGCGCTTGAAAAGAAAGCACGTACACCCACTACCGGGTGACTGTGAAGTGGCTCGACTGCGTACAGCTCCGTACACCACCGCCGTGTGTGTGAGAGAGAGACAGAGAGAGACAGACAGAGGAATAGGGCATTGTGGTAGTTGTGGCAGAGCGCACAGTGAGAGATGAAAGATCTGACCACAGCAGGCATTCAAACACCTTCAACTCTCAAAGTGGAGCTTTTGTCTTTGTCATTTGTCGCATATACATCACCATTAACGTGCATGTAGTATCAAAAGCTCATGCATATTAATGCATGATCAAGTGACTTTGTTACTGAACTAAATATATTGTATATTTTATACTAATATATATATATAATGAGAGAAAAGCAAATTAAATTTCAATTTATTCAACTGTATTGAATTATAGAGCATCAAAAATTATAAAAATTGCCTGAAGACACTTTACAGAATCCGTCAGAAACCCCCAGAGCTAGCATGAAGGCGACTGTAGCATGGAAAAACCCAGCTCATATGGGGGGAGCCATTTGCTTGAGGCCGGCCTCAAGCAGATGGGATGAATTTTCTGTTTCCATTTACGTATGTCGTGCACAAAATCTGGTTTCATTGTCGTGCTTTGTCCTTTAAAAGCTTTAAGAAGCACAAACATGGATTTCATTCTCATGTTAACATACATCTAGCCAGCTCTGTATATATTCTCAACAAGAGAGCAGTTTTGCACGTGAATTTGTAAATACTCAGGATGTCTGATTTCTCTCGATTCACGTCAGATGATAGCTTTAGGGCCCGAAACCAACTTGTCAATGGTGCTACTTCATTGGTTTAGTGACACAACAGAACATAAAGGCACAGAGCTGGATGACACGCAGATGTTTTCATGAACCTCTGTCTCCGGTCTATGTGGTATCACCATGGCTGTATGTAATCTGTCAGCCAGTCAGCACATGTGTATGTGTTTTTGTGTGAAGACGACGGCAGAGTCTTGAGTGTCTGCTCTAGTTTGTCGATACAGTGTACACCCGCATGCGCACGCTGGGATGTGGTTAGGTGTTTTTCGCCGTATCCTTGAAAAGTCTTCGTTGTACCCCTCATCCTCAGCAGCTCTGAACACCACATGAGACGGAGAGATGGGTGGAGAGAAAGAGCGGGAGAAAGAGTGAGGGGGAAGGAATGGCTTCTCTGAGCTTTTCTTCCTGGTTGTTTGCTTTTCCTGATCGACTTCTTTTGCTCGTTCATTGCCGTCCTGTCAGAGCATTATAAAACATTTGACACGGTTGTTTTCTCCAACAGCCTTCGCGTTGTTTAAACGCGGAGCAGACGTACGCTCCTTTCTTTGCGAGGCTTTAGGCCACGACTAAAGTTGTGGAGTCCTAAAATGCTTTAATAATTTATGATTTTGGACTATATGAATAAAGACAGACATGTTTTGATCATTTATGTCATCTGAACTACATCAGTTTTTGTCTGTGCTTTGTGCTGGTCATTTACTCTTTTCCTCAAGCTGTCTCTGTTCCATTTCAGTCATTTTCCAAGTAGACAACGGCTCCATTTCGCTGCATATTTAAATTAAGGTTGTGAGAATGCTTAATGCTTAATAGATCTGAATATACACATTAGCAAACATTGCTGGACGGCTTCATCAGCCCAAGTGCTTAACCCAACCATCATTACTTTCAGGAAACAGCCTCAAGTCATTTATCACGCCTTTAAAACTCTATTTGAATCATTTACAAATGTTATAAGTGTTTATAAGTGTAAAATTTCAATGCTTCGAGCAAGAAGACTATTAGATTATTTTTTAAATTTTATTCATATTTCCATTTGCAATGCAGTAGCTCATATATTCTGACGCTAATGCGATACGCAAAACGTGAAGAATGTCATACGAGTCCACGACAGGCATTTATTATGACAGTGTAACATCAGTACAGCATTGTGTGTGTTCATATTATAAAACAGAAATAATACATCTGACAGCGTGTGATTCTTATAAAGTTTATTCAGGACCAATCAGCTCAGACAATCAATGTGGAGAATGAAAAACAAATTTAAATCCAAAGCCGACAAAAATACATAACGCTCACAAATGACTGACCGTTAAATAGATTTTCTTCCAGTTTTTGATTTGCTGGCTTATTCATTTTGTTAACCACCAGCCTGTACAGGTCAACAAAATGTACTGAAAGATAAAAAAACTACGTTAAAACTTTTGGTTTTAATTTAGTTTTAGGTGAGTTTGTTGTTTTTATTCATCGCACACACACAAAAACCACCCCACTAAAATAGGACAGGATAAAAGATACATGCTGTAATGTAGTTTGGAAGTCCTATTTTTCTCTTGTTTTCTAAAATGAGGTGTACAGTTAAACAAAAAAACAAAAAGATCAGTAAAATGTAGCATAAACGAACGTGAAGAAAAATTTCCCTTTAATCTCTCTCTTTAACTTATTCACGATTCTTTCTAATATGAACATGTCAGGCTAAATCTCGATTTCTGTAACGGCCGATGTCGATGAACATTTTATACAAATCCAGCTTTAAATATATTTAACGTAACGTATGTAAAATAAATGAATAATATATAGACCGTGGACGTCTTCGTCAAACTTTTGCCCCGGCCCTTTATTTACTGGTCCCATCAAATATAGAAAATCAAAAGAAAACACTGTATGTACAGCCTGAAATGGTCAGATTCCCGCACGAGGCTCTCTGAGGTGACACCTACGTTGTCTTCTTAATAATTAAAGTCAATGCTAACAAACAGCAACACGCTCACACCCTTATTTGCTCATCTCCTTTCAACAATAAGAGATAAATAGAGTTTTCCTTGTTTGATCTTTACAAAGTGCAAATCACACTGTGAAGACTCCATGCAGCCATAGAAAGAAACTTAACAAAGGCGCTTATTCAGTTTATTCTGACGGTAGTAATATCGCTTGCTGATGCAGCCCCAGACTGACACTTGTTTAGCATTGCTTAAACATTTAAATGCTTGAACTGAATAAAACTATTTTGCATCATTCAATGCCCCGTCTGACATTGCTCAGTGAAAGACTTTACTTCATAATTACACACTTGAATCACACAGAATTTTCCATTTTAAATATGGTTTGAGTTTATGGGTGTCTTAGCGGAGGTTAGTGAGAAATAACCCTACATATGTCAAAGCAGTTTGGGTTCTTGCACCTGTCTGAGAGTACAAACGAGTTTGAAGAGCACTGTAGAAAGTCATCTCAGTAGGCATCAGGTGCCCACCCAGTCAACATCAAAGGTCAAAAGACCTTGCACTGGTTGATGCTGAACATGCGTCTCCTGGCCTGCTTCCTGGCCTGGTTAACAACTGTCCTCACAGCGTATTCAAACACCTGTTGCACTCCGCGGTTGCTCAAGGACGAGCACTCCAAATAGCCTTTCGCGTGGACCTCGTGAGCCACGCGTTTCCCCTCTGCTGCCGATATGCAGTTGCCCCGATGCACCCCCATCTCCCTCTGGTCCGTCTGGGTTGCCACAACCAGCACCGGCACCTTGGGCAGGTTTTCTCGAACCTCAGCGATCCACTTGCGCTGGACGCTGAGTAGAGAGTTGGGGTTGGCCACGGAGTAGCAGATGAGGACGACGTCGGCCTGCTGGTACGATCTCGGCCTGATCTGCTTAAAGTTGTCGTGGCCGGCCGTGTCCCACAGCCCAAGACTGATCTGGATCCCATCCATGAACACCTCCACCCCCGTGTTGTCAAACACTGTGGGCTTGTAGGAGTCTGGGAAGGTCTCTGAGGTGAAGCGGACCAGCAGGGCCGTCTTGCCAACTGCGCAGTCCCCGACCAGGACACACTTCACTGACATTTCCTCAAAGTTATTCATGGTTGCCTCTGATAATCTCACCCCTCAATATGTTTCAGAATTAAGTCTAGGGTCTTGCTTTTCTTGACGGTTTAGATGGACGAAAGATCTCCGGGGTAGCCAAAAGCGGCGATCACTCTGTTGTTGCTGTACTTCCGTATGCAGGTGGCCGTTTTCATAACAGGTGAAGCTGGGCCCTGTTTCACAGAAACTCCATTATGAGAGATCTCGTCTACAGCGTCTGTCATTCAACTTACTGAGCCGACGATGTGTCTCCTCAATGTCCTCAAATGTCTATCAAACCGCAGCAGGTGCGCACAGTCAGCACTTCTCCAGAAGACAGCTTTTATAAACCCTTCACATAACCTCTTGGTTCTTCAGGCCATCTCCAGTCTCATCACTTGTGCTCGGTCTCTGCGGCAGCGTGGTCAGATTCTGGTCCTTATCTCTAATCATCGTGGCGATTGTTGTTCTGCCCAGACAGGTTAAGCCTCCCGGCACTGAAGAGGGAAATTTACTGCGGAAGAATAAGCGATAACAGGTTACAAACTGAGAGGCTTGATTTAACTTAAGTCTTATTAATACATCCAGACAACTAACATATAGACCTTAAAACATGAAATCTACCATGGACGAGGAGGGACTTAAACAACATCAGAGTGGCCTACTGCTAGAGTACTCTATGTAACAAATGGCAGAAACCTTTATATTCATATATAGAGAAACAAGTTACAAAATGAAATCTGTGACAAGGTACCGTTTAAATACGGAAGTAAGGATTTGTATGTTTGGGTGTGACCCAGAATACACAGCTTGATCCTAATGACTGAAACAGGTGTTCATTAACAGCATATCCATCTGTGTCCTTTCACCAAAGTCTAATATTAGAGCCATCTGTCTCCGGTTAATGTCTCCCCTCTACGTGAGAACGAGTCTTAATTCTGCAGTTTAAGCGACACTTACGAGAAGGACGCGTGGATGTCTCCGTCTGACACAAACAGATCTTGATGGTTTTTGCCTTAATTCTATTTCTCAACAAATTCTGCTGATGGGACTCTAATGATTTCTCTGGAGCATTAAATCAACAGTTGGATTAAAGCAGCAGACGTACTAAGGCATAACCTCAAAGCCACCTGCCATGTCACACACACCGTCATCTGGGTGGAAAGAACGTAGATGGGACGCTTTAATCAGTGGGTTTTCCACAATTCATCTCTAAATGATCTCACTAGGAGATGATTTGGTTTGATACTGCGAACTTAAGGGCGTGTGACAAAGACAAATGATTAAATAAGAAAGAGAAAGAGAAAGGGCCTATCCCTTACAATGAAACCATCAGAGTTTTGTAATCCACGTACAATATTATGCGTGCGTCGTTTAGTGTGATATGTCCCTCGACACACAAATTCAAACTTGCGCTATTGGGAGGGTAAAAAAAAATACACTTTGTTCAGTTTTAAACTTTTTACTCATAACAGAATTGATCATTTTTCGGCCTGTTTAAACTACTGACTGCTTCCATACGTTTATGAGCAGTATAAAATCGGTAATACTGGCACGTAAGACACAAAGTTTGGCGTCAAGACAAAGAAAAAGATGAAGGAAACAAAAAAAAGATGGCCAAGGCCTACCTTTCTTGTCTGTCTTCTCGATCTGTAACGGGCGGATGCTGGCTGCCGCCTCTAAAAAACTTCACTGCACTGACAAAGAACAAAAAAAAGAAGTGGTTTTAAACTCCAGAAACGGTATTATTCATGATATGTCGAAGAAAACGCCACATGTAGACGCCATTCATTAGGAAAACACGGGCGAGGTGGAATATGAGGCACCTACCTAAATATTTGGTTGGTAGCCGAAGGAGGGAAGCGAGAAAGTACGAGAAAGAAAAGAAGTAAAACACATCCGCTTGTTGGAGTGTGGAGGTGTGACTGACTGAAATACTGACTTGTGTGACTGAGACTCGCCTCCCCCACAGCAGCTGTGCTTTAAAATACGGGTGTTTTTTTTTTTTTCTGTTGTGGATTTGTACCATTTTTTTGCGTGCAGCTTCATGCAGCAGCAGAGCGCACAGGTGTCGCAAAGAAATGATAAATTTGATGCAATGCTTGCTCCAGTCAGTAATCGGCAGAAAACTCCCTTCAGTTAATACATGACGCTCTGTTTGGATAAGTTATGACATGCGCTATTTCTCATTTTTAAAGGGGAACTCTGTTTGTTTTTCTTTTTTTCTGTCCAGGTGCTTTTTCAGGTCGAGTTTGACACGAGTGACAACAAATCAGCAGTTGTGGAGACAGACAGATGTGAAGTTGGCTTGAGGCCACATTTACCACTGCTGCTACCACCTACCCACCTGAGCATCCACCGAACTGTAGGCGATCGAGTTGCATTCTGGGTAATGTAGGCAAGAGAAAGAGCACATGGACTGGATAAGTGATGTGTGATTGACGGTTTTGTTTCGGTGGAGGTTAATCAGACTTAAAAATGTTCTTGTTAAATTAACATTAAATAATGGCACAAGCATTTAATCTACTATCCAAATAAGTATGCATATCAGATTACGCCATGATAAGACTTTATTGTTTTGGAATAGGCATAAATATGCAACCTTGCTAAATGCATCCAAAAAGTTTTAAAAAAAGGCAAATGAATGAAAGATTTTTAGAGAAGACGTTTCATCACTGATCCGAGTAGCTTCTCAAAGTAGCTTCTCAAAGAAGCCCCTCAGATGAGTGGTGGAACGTTTTCTCTAAAAATCTACAAGTCCAGTTGCCTTTTTTGAAACTTTTTGGATTACCATGACCTGGATGACTGAAAACCTTCACAGACATCTTGCTAAATGCAAGAAAACTCATTCAGTGATATCTAAATTCAGTCGTTTTCCCACAGGCTTCCCTATTTAAATAAAAATAAATATGCATGAATGTCAGATTTACATGTGATCTATGTTGAAACGGGTAGTTTATGCTGGAGGCGCTGTGAAAGATTAGCTGACTTATAGTAAGCACATTAAATTATCATTGGCTCATTAAGGACACATTTAATAATTATATCTGCTGTGTAAACAAATCCCATCACAGAAAAATGCACTTATTTTTTCCTCTATTGTTCATAAATATAATAAGAAACTATGCCCCATTTGACATACATGAATATAAAAAAAAAATTGAACTGTAAAATATACAATTAAAAAGATAAACCAGTTTAATACTCCTGCTACATTATATAATATGAAATATTAAAGCTTTTTAATAGCCAGAGAGACACAAATGTTAAGTTGTAAACAAATAGTTTTATTCCACAATAGCCCGCCCTTTGTAAAACCATATGAACAGTTGAATAAAAAATAATAATAATACAATAATACAATCCTCTCTTTATGATTCATGTGCGCTCAACGCTATGTACAGTCAGTGAAATATATCAACATACGTGTTTCAGGTTTATGGAAAAATATCACACGAGTACAAAATCTGGCACAATGTGTTTTAAAAAGCTAAAGGAACAGGCTGGAGAAAAAAAACACGACGGCCTTTAAATACAACATTGTCACCTGAGTTTGAATATCAATACGTTTTTTGGGCTAAATGAGCGGTGTCATGTTAAGACAAACAAAAGTAGTCGTTTCAGAATCATCTGGAGGATTTTCAGGCTCGCGTGCTGGTAACTGTAACAATATGTACCAAAGGAAGAACTCTCTTGCTACCGAGCATTGGGCTTTAAGTTACCATCTAAGATAAGACTTACATTAAACATTTAACACAATGCTTCCACCGTGGCTCAAAATACTGTTAATATTCCTTAAAATCTTAGAAAACTTCCAAGCAGGCAGCACGTAAGCATGATTCATATAAAGGTCCATAAAAAGTTTTGCATTACGTCTCCACCCTGACGCCGGATCATTAAATAATTATTCAACATGGACTCTGCTAAACAGGAATCTCTAAAAAAGGCAAAGGCAAATGTACGCAATAAAACATTTTAAATATAAAATTCACATTCTGGCTTTACAGAAAAATAACTTGTTCCAATGCAGTTTGTTTTATGTAATCACAGAAGAAAACTTAGAATAAATGAGTCAAAGATTAAGATGTTAACTCACTTTAACCGACCGTGTGGTCTGTTTATGACTGGTGGAGAAAAGGAAGAGAAGGGATGAGTATAAAAACTACCAAAACTAACTGACAGAAGTTAAACATTGAGACCTTAAACTGTAAATATTGTAATAGATGTACTGTGGTGTTAGATGGATGAACAGTCCTCCATAGCAGCTTTAATTTGAATTCAACAAACGGGCTGTTGTCACCTCAAAGAGACCAAGACAAGGCCTGGCTTTGGCTCAGTGAACCTGAGAGACACAGAGATAGGAGAAAAGGTGGGTGAAAAGGAACAACGTCGAGCTGGTGTGTTTTACTTTGTGTGTGTGTGTGTGCCCGTACCTGTAGTGTTTGTTGGTGAGGTAGTCTATAACAGCGGGGCGGATGCGAGCCACGCCCCCCTGGCTGTGGTTCCCTCTTCCTGTGATGACAGAGAGCTGAGGTTGACACAGACCATGCTCGCAGTCTACACAGAAAGAGGCCAGAGAAGAACAAAACACACACACACACGCACAAAGAGAGACAACACAGTTAAGAGAGAACACAGTTAAAAGTGCACAAAATCTCACAGGAGTGGAAGAAAATGCATTTGCTGGGGGTCCTGATTGGTCCAGATGTGGTTCAGATGTGTAGCACGCAGAGGTTCCATCTCTTCCTGGAGTCTGGACTCTCCATCAATTTTAAACATAGAATAGAAACATCCACCCTGACAAATAGTCTACACACAGTCTTTAATCAGATAATAGTGTCTGATCTGACTTACATCCTCCACCCAGAGTTTCTAAGTCCAGGTGCAACCGCCACAAGCATTGATGCCTACGTCCATCAAGCTTTGCAGAATGTAAAGTGAATGTCGGCCGTGAAAGTTGTGCAATAACATGCCGTGTAACGCAGGTGCTGGCCGTGGGAATTGTGCAATGCAGTGTTTCGCACAAAATTTCATGAGTCTGTTGTTTTTTGGAAGGGGGACGGGGTCTATTAATAAAAGCCCCTCACTATGATGCTGTCCCAACTGATTATACAGTATATGGCACATACTATAAAATCATGCATTGTTTCTATTATTATTATCAGTCGGTAAGATAAAAAAAAAGCGAATAAATCTAATTCATAGTAAAGAGTTGACTTTCAATCTAACTTTGGTAGGTAGCGTTTATAAAGTTTAGCTAGTTCACATCTGGTGTCGTTTCCTTTGGGTTTTTAACAACTCTCTTTAAATTATTGTTAATCTAAATGGTCTAGAAGTCGAGAAACTGAGTACGTGCAAAAATAGTATTAACACTATATGGGAAACACTGTGTATCACTATAGTTTGTAGGTATGTACAGATGTATAGCAAAGTGTGTATGACACTTATGTGTTCACCATGTCTTTTTTACTTGTGTGGAACTGAGTTTTTCTCTAAGGAGACACTAAAGAGAACATATAGGTGTTATCTTATATCTCAACTTCTTTGTCTTTGGTAACTTCACCAACTTTTGCGTTTAACACTTCGGGGCCCTGAGTGTCAGAAACGGATGCACCCTAGTCTGCTCTGCGTCTGCTTTTCATCATATAGATACTGGCTCTTTACCTATATTCATAATTCATTTCCAGTAACACAACCTAGTAGGAAGCACTCAGTGGCTGATGTAGTTAACATATAAGGAACTGGCAGATTTTTTTCCTTCCTTTGTATAACTGGTTGTTTAGTAGAGTAGGTTTGATCTGAAACATCCAAAGTTTAATCTTATAAACAAATGTTTGTCATTAAGACATAAGTGACTTTCTGCGTATTGTCCCTTTAAACTTTAATTAGACACCACAGCTATAATACCTGTAAGATGTGACTTGGATAAGGTGATAAGGGTGTTTATTCAGACTAAGACGTGAATTTCTGAAAGGGTCAATACTAAGTGTATAGATAATATCTCTATGTACCTGCGGTTTTGTCCTCTAGGACCTGGGCCAGGTGCTCCAGAGCCTCATCTACATGAAGCCCATGGAGGTCCAGGATGTTTTTGGGCAGCAGAGATGAGTTGACCCTCTGAAAAATCTGTATGGCTGCTCTGTGATTGGCGTCACGCATCCGCTGGCCGTGCAGGTGTCCCTATAGAAAGAGTGGCTGAGAGTAAACTCCAAGGATCTAGCTGTTATATGTAAACTAATACTCAAAGTATCTAAGTGAACCTTGCTGCTTCAGTCACTTACTTGTTGTGCGTAAAATGAGGCCACTTCTTTGCGTCCCTGCTTGTAGGCCTCCGCGGCTTTAGCAAAACTCTCCAGCTGTCGCTTTCTCTGTAGACTGGCCTCGGCCCTGAAGTCCTCATACTCTGGGTCCTCTGTATCCTGGTAGTTGGGCACAGCTGACTCAAGGGGCTTCTGTCTCTGCCAAATTAACAAAGCAGAGAGTTAAGAGATAATTAGAAGTGTAAGTGACTAATACCTTGTTATATGTCACTTTTAACTGCACAACTGAGGCAATGAAATTTCCTTTGATTGCAGTAAACAGTGGAGATAACAAAGACACAAACAGTATACATTTGTTTATGCTGTTTATACTTATATTTGTACTGTGTATGACTCTCTGACTGTGTGAATACCTTTTCCCTCTCCTTGCTGGCTGCTCTGAAGTGGGTAGACCGTGGAGCTTCTGGGGCGACTACCGTCTTGACAGGCTCCTCGTGCAGTAAAGAGCGAAGAAAAATCTCCGTCTCTCTTAGTTGGTAACTATGCAAAGATAAACAAGACTAGTGCTTCAACACATACACATAAATACACTTTTACTTGTTACAGACCAGCTTTATGGAGCATGTGTGCGTGATCAATCTGCCTCACAAACCAACTGATATCTCAAAAAGGCTTCCTCACTTGTGGTCTCTGAAGATGTCCTGGAGAAAATGCCTGTCAATGGTGGGGAATAGGGAGTACAGCTCTTTCTCCTTCAACAGCGCGGCGCCATCACGCCGGTCGAGGTCCGCGCGACTTTGCCTGGTCTGAAAGGGTTGGACGGAGGTGAGGACAAAAGCGAACAGAGAAGAACAAGATGTGACATGAACAGTCTGAATAAGCGTGTTACTTTCTCCACGGTGTGCTGCAAAGCCTGCTCCTCTTTTATAATATCTCTAAGAGAGACATGCGGACGGGACACGTTCCAGTGGTCCATGAATGGCATCTGACCATCGCCGCTAATCAGGAAATCTGCTGGATGCGTACGGTCTCGTGGCCACGGTTTGGCCACCTGTGAATCACCCAGTGTGCTGAACCTAATCATTCAAAGGTCAACATTTGATGTTTAGCAAACTTGTCTCTTCTTTATGTGCTTTATTGATTTCATCTGAGAGTACATTTGTGCATGTTACAACTCACTTTCTTGCAGCAAGTGAAAGGAAAGAGTGGCTTGTCTTTGCCTTTCCTGAAAAACATTATTTACAGTCAGATGAACCAACAAAGACCCTCACTCACAAAGTAAGGAACGGCACATTTATATATTGATGACAGAACTGACGCGGGGAAAGTACTGACGTCAAATCTGAACTCACCTGGATGGATTCCTTCCACTTCTGGTGCAGTAGTTTAGCCAGGTTCAGATCCATCTGCACTGCAAAGTCGTCATCAGAGCACGTACCTGAGTATAATGAACCAGAAAGGACAAATACAGTTGTTGTAAGTAGAAGAGACGTATGCAAAACACACACAAACCTGAAGACACTAGGGAGCCACAACTTGAAGCACAGGCATTGAAACTAATGACTGAATAATAATAACAATACATTTTATTTATGAGATGTATTATTGTGAGATTATTAAATGGAGTAGGCCGGTCTGAATAAATAAGTTTTGAGCTGAGATTTGAAGGTGGGGACTGAGTCTGAATCAGTTCCAAAGGCAGGGGGCTGATGGGAGAAGACAACCAATACAGTCGCCCTCTGCTGGCCGTTGAAAGAAGAGCTTTAACAGACTTGTGCACTGGCTTCTCTCATATATTAAGGAGCAAATGGCCAAATACAGTACGTGCAGCTGTAAAAGAGTTGGAACTTTTGTTTTCCAAATTCATTCTTTATGAGCATGAATTCATCTAAGGTCACGTGTAGATTGCATGTGATGACCGATGTGGATTATCTGAAGTGTATCAAAGCCTGTATTGTCATATGAGTTTTAAATTTACCGGTTGTCAGTTCTGCGGTGTGAAACCTGTGCTTTAGTTACCTGGGTCTATTCCGACAGGTCCAAACAGTTCGGTCAGCTGTAGGGCCAGCTCAGTGGGTAGTTTCAGCTCCACGCTCTGAATATCCAGGTGCGTGCCTCGCCGCTTCTTTTTCCTCTGCTTTTCCTCTTTTTCCATCTCCTCCAGTTCTGCCTGCAGGAGTCGGTTAACCTCGTCCATGCTGGCAGCGTCGTCCTCAAGCTCGACCCTCAGCTCTTCAATTATTACTCCGTTATCAACGGTGCCACACCAAGCTTCGTATTTTAGGCCGGGCTCTGACGTCACGTTACATTCAGCGCTGTCAGAGCTCTCTCCTTCCTTTTTTGCTTTGGGTTCTGGTTGAGGAGCCTTTTCTGAGTCTGAGGTTACATCAGGCTGATCTGTGCTTATAACTGGAGGAGCTGCACCTCCAACATTTGACAGTGTATTACTGCCACTCTCCTCTGTCTCAGAGGTTGACTGCAGGGACTCCTCGTTGATCCCAGTTGGCTCTTCCACTGGTAGATCTTCATGTTGATGCTCATCCAACACATTAGGACATGAACTGGTTTCAACAGCCTCACATAAAGCTCCGCCCACACTCGATGCACTAGTGTTGTCTTCATAAGCTATACCTTCCACCTCGCCCTCTTCATCCCTAAAGAACCTCTCTCCAGAGTCCAGCAGCAGGTTTGTAGTCCATTCCAAGTCTTGATGGCATTTGTCATACAGATCTTCTAACGTGTCAAAACTAACCAGTTTAAAATGACGGCTGAGAATGCGCAGGCTCTCGAGCCGGTCTTGAGTCACCCCTAGCTCTTTCTCCTCCACTTGTGTGCTTTTCTCATGCACTACACGGTAGGGCACCTCTTTGTGGCCAGACGGGTGAACCGCAACTGCGGCAGAAACGGCAGAGGAGAGCTCCGGCACAAAACGAGAAGAGTCGCCGAACAAGATGGTTACGGCGCCGGAGAGAGCTCCCACAGTGACAACTGCATCATCGGAGTTGTCAGGACGGTTGACGCGCCACAGAAGAGCGTAGTCCTGGGGTTCGGTCTGAGTGGAGCAGCCTGTGTCTACCAGTGAAGGAGAGGCCGGTGGCTCCAGGAGGGCCTCAGATTTCGACTCGGTGGCTGTGTCAAAGCTTGGTGTAAGGTCGAGACTAGTGTTACATTCAGGTTTTAAATTTGGCTTCACATCCAAGTCAATGCCTTCCTGACTACTGTCTATCTCTTGGGCGTCAGTGTTGGGACCGTCTGGGGTATTCCATGAAGAGGCAGGGCAGACTTGACTGAAGGTCAGGGCTAATTTACACTGCTTCCCTGATCTACGACCTTGACGCTGCTTTCTCTCCTGACTGCTTCCACTGAAGGCACTGCTTTCTGTCTCTCTGCTACTCTCTGTGCAGTTACTTGTGTCAACATCTGTGCCTACCTCAGCTTCAATACTATGGCTTCCATCGGGACATTCAGTCGCCTCAATGACTAGTGAATCATCTGAAAGGGGATTTTCTGCGATAGCTGAGTTCAGATCCTCAGATATAGCTTCTGGACCAACCTCTGACACAGCAGAGCTTCTTTCAGCGGTCCAGTGATCAGTTTCTGATTCCCTTACTCTACAAATGTCAGTGATTTTCCTGTCTAACACACAGTCAGGCAGTTCACTCCTGTTAACCCTGGCTATGTTTTGCCCTTCCTCCTCACTGCCAGGTGTACTGTCACAGGCTTCCTCAATCATGTCACACGCCTCACTCTCTCTCTCCAATTCTTCTACAGAATTTGGAGAAATGGAGCAGGAAGAGCTGGTCTGGACTAGAGCCACACCAGTCTGGATAAGATCCAGGAGCTTCTGAAACTCGGTTACACGGGGACCTGACTGTGCTCCTGTTGTTTCTTCATTGTCAAGGTCAGATGCGGATGCACCTTCATCGTCCCTCCTGTGTGTTTCGTTATGCCTTCTACTCGTCCTCACCTGTCGCTGCTGAAGAGACCCTTCAGAAGGCCAGTCTCCCACAAAATGTAACAGCTTCTCTTCCCCTTCTTCTGCTCCTTTTCCCTTTGCCTTTTCTTTCTCCTTTGCCTCTGACTGGTTAGCATCTTTCACCAGATCCACAGGCTCCGTGCTCTCCTCCCTCCTACTTGGTCTTTCTCTCCTCACTCTTTGTCCAATGGATTCAGAGAAAGCCACCGGCATTTCTTCCCTACAGCGGTCTTCGTTCATCACCGATTCCACTATACAATCAGGAATTCTCTGGTCCCTGATTGGATGATTCATCTCTAACTGGGCGTCCAGCTCAGAATCCAACTCCCCCAGATCAAGGTTATCATCCGCTTCAGAAGCATCAGGGTTGTCCACAGGTCTTCCTCTGAGCTGGATATTGAGCGACTCAGTGGATTTGTGGTCGCCGTCTTCCAGCAGTCCCACTTCTCCAGAATGACCAATAGATGACACGTCAGGGAGGGATGAAAATAGCTGAGAGCGGGATTTATTACTTCCTTCCATCAATCCAGGCGGACCTACGAGGTCAGGACAAGGTGATGCAGACGACACGGGCCTAACAACAAAAACGTATAAATAGAAAATAAGATTACATAATGTCAACAACCGGTTTAACACAATTATTTAGAGACTCTGACTTAACATTTCGTAATGTAGAGTGTCATTAAGTTTGACGAACATGCTCACATCTCTTCCTGTGTTTGCACACACTCGGTAATAGACTTCTACACATCTACATCTATACTAAATTACAATGTAAGTCACTGCAGTGGGGTGAGAAGATCGTCAGTTTGAATGATCTCAGCCTCTAGAGCAATCACATTTCGAGCAAAACGCACTCTGATATTTTGTTCTCCAAAACGATGCGCTGCTTCCACTCAGGCATCTGTGAACCCATAATAGACTGGACTGTGACGAAGCGCTCATATCCATTCAGCATGCGCCTGATGCTTTCCATTGGTACGTTATGTGTGGAACGCCTGCACATGGACATACAAGCAAGACACAGAACTTAAATATGTTTAAGGCTGTTTATGTGCAAAAAAAAAAAAGAAAAGAAATATTTTCTTTTACATTTTGCATTCAAATGGCGGCACTATGTCTCTCACCTCTCCAGTTCTCTGGGCTTGTTCTTCCACCAAGTGTCGGGCTCTCTGAACAGCACCTTATATCCATGTCTCAGTGCCTAAGACAGATAGGGGACTAATCATTTTCCAATCAGTTCATTGCATTTCCTAAATTGTGTCCAGCTACCCCAAACTGGAGTGACTGGGGTTTTGTAAGTGTTCCTGTCATTTTATTCTCTGGACCACATGGTGCATGTGGGACTGGACTGCATGTCAGAAAATACAGACACACAAAGGTAACAGGCTTAGTACATTCACAGTGTTAATTAGATGTTATTTGAAGTGGCAATTACAGAGAAAGATATTTATTTAGATAATGATCTGTTAAGTCTCTATCATTGAATGAGGTTACTGTGTTTGTGCCCACTGATATTTATCCTATTACGAACTGTATGTTTGTAGTAATGTTCTCCAAAAACATGCTATATTAAATTATGATTGCGGCAGATTGACATTTAACTGACTATAACCAAGTATACTTTTATTGTGTAGTAATGACTGAAATATTATGGGGAGTACTAGAAGAATTATTAATAACAACCACAGTGAGCTGTTAGATGAAGAGCTGCACGCCTCATAATATCACGTGCAGCCTAAAATCTAATACTGGTTGCTCACTATATTAAGGATAAATGATTATTATTACCTTATAACCACAATAGTTTGTGTTTTGCTGCCTCCATAATTCTGCTATTAAACCATATTTGTTGTTAGCACCATTAACTACATTCTTCTTATCTGACCAATCTTATGGCTTGCCATTCAAGAGGCATTTTATAAAACTAAATAAATTGGAGCAGCAGTAGAATTCGTTAGCCGCTTAATTTCAGGCTTCAATGACTCCTGCCAACCCGACTGACCTGAGCCACATATGGTCTCATCTCCCAGCCCTGCATATTGGTATTGTCAATTATGATGGGGTTCATTCCCTTCTCAAAGGCCTCCTTGGCTGTGGGATAATGGTGGCATGAGAAAGACAGCAGAAGAGAAACAATGAATCCATTTATTGGCACAACTCGGGTCACACAGCAGAGTACTCTCAATGGGCAATCGATTACAAAGATAAAAATGTTAAAGGCTCACAAGGGCATTTTCACACTCTATTTCTGTACAGCTTTGGATCGATATATCGTGTGTCCTTTACCTCGTTTGTGATTCCACGCGTGGGCTTCCCCGAGGGCGTTGGGGTCAAACCGGAACTCTCCATTGTGAATGAAATACTCATCAGTGCTTAGTATAACTCCACCAGGGTTATGCTCCAACAAGGCTCTGCGGAGACGACAGCAGCAGCAGGAGGTCAGAGACAAAATTTGCATTAATTCTTCATGTTACTTTATAGCATTTTGAGTTTGCTGCTGTGTATAAATCAGAGATCAGACCTGTATCACTCAGTGTTAATATAATGTAAACATTCATTCAAAGGAAGGGATAACAAAATAATGGCTTTGACTTGTATTACTGATCATTTAGATAACCTAATCAGACCGTCATGGCTGACTACAGAAGTTGGTAAGTCCTCACATCCCATTTATCAGTTGTTTTTGTGCAGTTAAATACTAAGAATTAAAGAATCACAACAGCTAGATAAATAATCTGTAACAGGAGGCCATAGCGTAGTGCTGCTGAAACTATCAAAGCATTCTGACCTTGCCAAGGTCGACTTCCCGGATCCTGGAGCACCGCGCAGCAGCACAAGCAACCTCCCTTCCAAGCGAAGTCTGCTGTTTTGTGCAGAAACCTGTGGAGCGGCAGGCAGGGCCCAAGACTTTGGAATAGTAGCAGAAGGTTTGAGAGGGGCTTGACTGACAGGGCCCTGACTCAGCCAGGGGGAGGCCTGTCTGGTATGGCTGGGCCAATTGAAAGGCGTTTGAGCCACGGGGGTAATGAAGGCTGGTGCCTGGTTTCCGTGAATATGGGGAGAAAACCCAAATCCCTCCGGGTTCCAGTGGGGTGGAGTGTAACCAGGCGGTTCGCGAATGAGCATGTTCACCTTGGATCTTGCTCCTCCGACTATTGCATCAGAGTGCCCGAGGCCAGCCCTCTCTGAAGGAGCGTGTGACGGCTCTTGCTTTTTATATGCCTGGAAAGCTGAGGGACGGCCTGAAGCTGCCAGATCCAAAGGAGGTTTTGGCTTTTCTGCAGAAGTTTCTGCCATTAAATGTGTGAAATCCAATGCAGGTGGCTGCCCCTCAGTAGCCTGGCCATCCCACGTGCTGAGCTGGCTCAGAGGAGAGGAAACTCTAGGCACATGCTCAACCAAATTTCCCAAATCTTTGGCAGAGGGGTCTCTAGATCCAGGCTCCAAGCTGGACTGAAGCAACTCAGGGAGGGCCTGCTGAGAAAAAGGTGGTGGAGGAAAAGACGGAAGGGACGTAGCAGAAGGTGGATACTCGCTGCTGCTTGGACATTCCTTGACATCCTGCTGTGCAGTCAGTGTCTCTAGCTCCTGCTCGACCAGCAGGTCCAGCTCTTCTGTCAGGAGGTTAAAGGCCGGAGGAGAGGAACGCTGCTGTGGCGGTTTAGATGAGTCCGGGTCCGGTCTCGGTTGGGAAAAATGCTGCGGACTGAGCAGGGCTGCAGCGGTGCGCTCAAAGCCAGAGACTGGAGGAGGGAGGGGAGCTGCAACTTCAGCAGCGTTCGAAAGCTCCAAGAGGGAGTCCATGGCAATTTCAACTATGACACACACAGAAAGAAAACAGAGACGATGACGTTACTCAATTCATTATGTGTTTTTTAGCTTAGTGGAATAAAAGACAGCATCACCACACCTGAGTTTCGCAATACATCCCAGATCAACTTTACTCTACAATCTATTTTTGTCAACAAACGTAAGAAATACTTCGTGACAGTTGCTCGTGTTATTTAAGTAATCCCAAAGTTTCAGGCCTACGAACTTATATAATGGATCTGACATTCACGTAAGTTCAGGACACATAGTCTGGCATATGTAACAGGTGCAACAGGTCCGGACAAGGTGCGTGGGTTTGTGGAGCAAAGTAAAGTTCAAACTGTTCACAGAACCACAACTATCACGGGGGCCCCCGCTGTGAAGTAATGCCTTTCAATAGCCCCCACGCTGCTGTCCTGTCAAAAGTACAAGGCTAACAAGCTACTGAGCTAACTGCTTAGCATGTCATAACAAATACCATTCCCAAGAGTCACACGTCAGGTTGAACAGCAGCAGCTTCCGTGTGCTGAAATACCTTTAAAATCACACTCGGACAGCACGATGTATATAACTTCGGGGTCCAGGTGCGAGAACATCTCCTGCATACTTTTGACCGTTTTCTCCTTAACTGCGCCTGGCACCGAGGTGCTAGGTGGAAAGTTCCTGGCCGTTGCACCATCATATCCCTGGCTTAGTGGAGAGCCCGTGTTGGGGCCGCCAGGGAGCCTGGCCGGGCTGTGGCCGTTTTTCTTTCTCCGAGGCATTCGGTGTCCGAGTTGAGGCCGACGGTGGCTCTCATTAGCGGCTAACGGAGCTAACTAAGTAGCTGGGGAGCTACAAGAGGCTGAGCCGAAGCTGAGAGCATGCTACTGTACTACTGGCAACAGAGAGACCAAAGTGCAACAAACTCCGGCGTATGCTATCTGACAGCACTCCAAGCGGCGAAAGTGCATCACAAAATAAAAAGTATGCCAGGCAACGACACGGCGGTTGGTGCCGGAAATCGTGACAGTTATTTCAAAATAAAAGCCTTTCCGAGCCGTCTCTGACCTGCTGTGGATTTAACACAGACACACTAAAAACAACAAACAAATGTTTTCAATACCCTCACTGTAGACTCTTACTATTATAATGGCATATTATTCGTGATGTATATGTATGATTAAAACAACATTTTAACAGATAATTTGAGATATGAATAAGCTTAATCCTGAATGCACATGATCGTGTCAGTATAATATCATTTAATGTCAAAATATACTTATATTATTAAAATAGAAATTAATATGATTATTTTAATAGTGTGCTATATATATATAATGGAGAAAACCGAATGATACTTCAATTGTTAATTCCTCTTTGACCAATAGGTGACACTATTTCCCCAGTAAATTTGTAATGTAATGTAATGTAGTGGAGATAATAATAGAATTGGTGGCAGAAATCAGTGTTAAAAGACTTACCACTCTCAAGCCCTTTAAAATATTGGAACAACTACTACAGCTATGATAATACGGATGATTGATGTTTTTAGTATGCAGTAGTATAGAAGTAACATATAAAGTATATGGAGAGAGAGAGACGTGGTGATTGATTAACCAAAATAGCTGTAAGAGGGTAAGACATTATAAACTCGCAGTGGGCTGAGGAACAGAAAGTGAAGTGTGTGCGTGTTACGTGTGTGTTTGTGTGTGTGCTGTCCGTTTCCGACTCCCGCCATGTATTTGGTGCTGCAGTACTCCTACGAGACCGACGGGGGCGCTCTGCACCCAGCCTTCACACAGACAGCACTGACTGAACGGACAGAGAGCTTTGTGCCGAAAACTAAGCCCAACCTGTGTCAGACTAATGAATTAAAACGGCCCATTTGAGAGGTAAATACTAACGAAGAATCGCATGGCAAATATCCTGGGGTTTAAGTCGCAGTTGTGTGTTTGGAAAAAATAGATTCATTTTGCATTTGTTGGGGGGTGTTCAGAATCATCCGTGGGGCAAGTTGGTGGTGAGAGAGGAGGCTCAGGGCGACGGTAGCAGCCCTTCTTCGCCTGTGAACTAGCGGCAGTACGGAGCGATGCTTGGAAGTTGAGAAAAGACAGTAACAAGTAAATTGGCTTCATTTTTAAACTTCACAAAGTAGTTGCAGTACTTGGAAACCACAGGAACTGACCACGAGCATGGCTATTTCAGGCAAAAATGAGAGTATACTTTACTTCCTCTGTGATTGTAGCTGGAGATGTGATGGGTACCTGAATAGTTTGCGGCCTAGGCTAGCCAAGTAGGCTAAACAGTTAGCGCGGCTAGCGTGTATTAGCCGCTCGCTGCTAACACTACTTCCCGCAAAATGCTAGCCGCTAGCCTATGGTGTTTCCTCTGCAACTAGCTAGCTAGCTAATTTAATAACCTGTGTGACAGTAGACATGCACCGGCTGATCTCGTGTTGTGTTTAAAGTGGTTTTCCCTCAGCTTGGCGATTCAAATGGACGCAGTGTTACCGAAATAGCAGTTGGGCTCGTTTCTGTATGTAAACGGTGCATCATGAGGGATTTACGTAAAATGTAGAGCTGATGTTTAGCTGTGGTTAGTTAGCATGTGAGCTAATGATATGTACGATGCTGGTTTACTGTTGGGTTTCTGTCTGAAAAGTCTGCCGGGTTATGATATAATATATACGTGGGTGCGGTTTAATCAATTCTTGCGAGCAGATTTGATGTTTGGCAAATGATAATGATGCTTAAAACGAGGTTTTGGTAAGTGCGGTAGCATGGTTGTGTTGAACTTTTGTTTTCTGACCCATAGAGGCCAGTAGAAGACCGTGTGGACCATACATCAACAAGCATGGAGTTCCCGCAACAGCAGAAACCGGCGGGGGAAGGAAAGATCTTCTATCCCCCCGGAGTTAAAGAGATTACGGATAAAATCAGCAACGATGAGGTGGTCAAGCGGTTGAAGGTATGTGGATGGGGTTTCTTGCTGTCAGGATTGGTGTGCTGTAAACCTTAACCTCATAAAAAAAAATGTCCAGCCTATGGCTCAGTGCCAAAAACCTGTTTAGTTTGCAAATGACTTTATATTAAGTAGTTAAGTGGTCCATTTATCTCTTATATTGGGATGTTTCCCCCAATCATTCATAACTTCCCTGTAAACAACAGTCATAGCCGTGTTGTTATTACCAGAGTCTTATGATGTTGTGAAACACCAGTGTGATACGATACAAAACAGGAGATGTCACTGTTAAGGCTCCAGCTTTTCCAGTCATTCATCCTATCCCCCCGTGGCTAGAATAACACAGGATGATCCCCAAATGATGAACACAATGAAAGCAAACTCAACCACCGAAGCTATTTTTACTGCTGTATAAGAGAACGTGTCAGTGAGTCATGTTTATTATTTTTAATGGGAGATTGAAGAAAGCAGCTGCACAAGTGAAACTGATAATAGGAACAGTTTCAGTAACTTATTTGAATATTAATGAAACTTTCATGTGAAATATTTAATAAATGATTTGCGAGGCCCTTGAACTAATTTGGAAAAACAAATTGAGGGCACTCTACGAGCCAATTTAGGGCAGCTGTAGTCAGTTTAGTTGTTATAGTTTTAGCTATACACTCCTGATTTGTCCTGTCAAGTGGAACATGGCTCGCTCAACGCCGATTTGGTAACTTCTTATTCTTCAATTTCTTGTTATTGCTGTATTTATCCACATTGGGAAGATGACCTGCAGCATTATTGTGTCAACCATATTGCGCACACATATCACTGTAAACCTGTGGCGACTGTTATTTTGTCTTGTGGACTGAAGGAAACAAGGTGGAAACACCAGCATTGACGTGGCATCGCATCAGAACTTGTCATGGCTAGTTTCTGTGCCAATGCATTTGTAGTTCTGTTTGTAGCACCCTGGCAAATAATCAGTCCATCTCCCTTGGCTCCATTTTGGTCCCACCAACTCCCAAGGGGCTCTTTAACTGCTAAATGCTCTGTTGTGTTAACCAGCTCACTGTGTGTGTGTCTCCTTTAATGCCGGGCAGGTACTGTTTGTTAATAGTAGCTTCATGCTGTAGCCTCAGGCTCACTAGGTTGTGGGTTCATCATGATCAGAAAACCCATTTCACGCTGCAATGTCAGTTATAGTTGCTTTAAATATGGATGTTGAAACTTTTCACACTGCATAATTATCTCTTACCCTTCCAGCTTCAAACACTCAGCAGTTTTAAAGTTGGCATATGTTTTTACAGGTATCCTGTGACTCCCTTTTAATCATATTACACAGTTTACTACACTAGTACTAACACCGTTTCCTGTGATCTGAAAACTTTATATTGAATAGCTGAATGGCAAGCTGTTGATGTTTTCAGATTCATTTGACCCATGCTGTATGTTGTAAGTTGTGGAAAAACTGGCATTTGCAACATGGGAAGTAGCTAACCTGCATGCTAGTTTGAGTTGCACACGGGCAACACCCTACAACAAACGTCAACCCCCCCAGCTATATAGACGTGAATAGGCCACTTGGTTGAGTGCTGAAAGTCTTGTCTTCAAGAAACCTTAACAAGTCCTGTTCCCTTTGTTTTAGATTTGTTTTTTGCTTATAGCCTGAATGAAAATCTTTCCACATGCTAGCTAATTGTTTGGTTGAACATATTTTGTGGCTGTGAACGGAGCTTTTTGCAAGAGATCATTTCCTTAGATGTTAAATGTCAGATTAATGATTGTTCAGTTGAGTCTGTCTTTATGTGTCTCACCCTGACCTGCATTAACTTGGTCTTGTGTCTGGTTTGTTCACATTGAGTTAAGGAAGAATTACTTTCTTTACTAGAACCTAAGCTGTCGGTTTTGACTTTTTATTGTTAAATTACAACATACACTTACACGGTATCCTAAGCAATCGCCATTTTAGCTCCCTCGAGCCACAACTGTTCTGTAGACCATGATATGAACAGTTACAGTCCGTGTCGACCCGTCACAGTTAATGAGACAGATGTGACGAAGGATGGTTGGCTCATTCTGTCTATCTCTGAGTTGTTTAAGAAAGAAGAAAAAAAGACACTCTCACGCTGATCTGGTTGTCGACATGATATTACCTGTGGCTAGAAAGTATGAGGCTGTGGAATTCAAAGGAAAGGGTGTGTGGGTTCCTTGTTATTTAATCTTCCAGATAAGCTAACGCTCACTCGCTAGCTATCTGCAGATATCTGGTTCGGTTTGTGTTAACACAAACAGTCCAGATGAATCAGAAAGCAGACTTTTCGTCTCTGCCATGTTTGTGCAGATACTGACTATTAAATGTACTAAGTTGGATCATTAGATACAGATGTTGTCATTAAGCTGTATAAGGTATCACTTATTTAAAAAAATATGCGCAGTGATGATGCTTTTACCATTGCTCTTATTTCTTATTTTGTGTTTCTGTGATGTGCGCATTTCACAGAAACTAGAGTGTTGCTTCTATGTTGGATGTAGAAATAATTGTCTCTGAAATACATTATAATTGCACTGTTTAATGATGATGGGACTTATCTGATAGAACTGACTTTGCACCTTGTGAACTAAAATCAAAAGCAAACCGGAGATCTGTACTTAAATCCATTTAGACGAAGCTGTGTTTGATTTGAGTGCTGCAACATGCTGAATGTGTAGGAGTAGCAAACCAGCTGATTTTATATTAGGTCTCTGTTTTATGTGAAGGTCTCCTTTATGCCACAATGGTTCTACATGGTCTGAATTGGCAGTTATTACAGGATAAGATCAACACTATTGGATGGATTTATATAAAAGCCATAGCTTAAGATAAAGTGTTATTTTCATAGACGCGTAACAAAGAAACAGTATTTTTAGAGTCTAGATTTTTATAGTGCGTTTATGATTTATTACATGTGGTTTTAATTTAACGTTCCCTTGCATTTGAACGTGTGCTGGTGATCAGTTTCCTCTGGGTGCTTCCAGCTTTATTAATATGCATCCTCGTGGCCTCTTCATGCACTTTGTGCCTGAGTGTTAAAGTGAAACCTGCCAAGTACCAGATTGTCGATGGTGATTAGTTGTTGGGTTGTGTGGGCTGGTTTGCACCCACCTCTTCCCTTGGACAAACTGTATTTCAATTCAAGTGTTCAAAGCTAATAAATGTGCACCACATAAGAGATTAGAATGATTTCAAAGAGGAATAGTTAACTGAGGCTTCACGGTGGCAATATTTTATACCAGCGCAGACTGGTCATGTGTATTTTTGAAGCTGTCAGAACAAGTCAGTGCACACAGGAACTGAAGAGAGGATGATGAACTGGAAGAAAGCATCCTCTCGATATGACTGTAAATTGTAGAGATTATTATCCCGAACTGCAACCAAGTCCTGCTTAGCTTCTTGTCACCTCAGTGAAAACTACAGTTTTAAGAAATTAGGTTGTTGCTTTACAGACCCTATTAGGTGTTTTTGTTAACCTCGGCGTTTACTGTCTCCACTCTGACTTTAGTGAAAGCCAAGTTAACGTAGCTGTAGCTACATATTTACCTCCCAGACGTGTGTGCTACCAGTTTCTCTGTAACTGTCACACTATTCAAAGTTCAAGTACTGAGGCTTGTCTTGAAAGAGAAGACCAAACCGACATCAAAGCCTTATTTCTCAGTAATCTACCAGGAATGTGTTCTGGCATGTGTTTTATTGGCCCATTGGCTGCATTGCCAAATGACATCATTAAATACAACAGTGAGCCACAATATTATGATCATCATAATAGGTCATAATCACCATTGCTGTGAATAACGCCTTTTATCTCGTTATCGTGGCACCTGTCAGTACGTGGGATATATTTAGCAGCAAGTAAACATTTGGTCCTTAAAGTTGATGTGTCGGAAGCAGAAAAAACGGACAAGTGGATGGATTTGAGCAACTTTGACAAGGGCCAAATTGTGATGGCTAGAGATAGCTGGTTGCAGGGAATGTCTGCATTTCCTCTTGTCTGGTTTGCAGTGGTCAGTACCTTTCAAAATTTGTCCAAGGAAGAAAAAAAGCAGTGAACTGGCGAAAGGGTCATGTTCGGCCAAGGCTGATTGATGCACATTAGGAACGAAGGCTGGTCCTGGTCCAAGGTGCTTGTTCTCGTACACAAAGTGTATTGCACATTGTTTATATGGAGCTATGTCCTGTCAGGGTGACAATGCTGACCCCTGTCCAGTGCTGACATGCCTAAACTGGGCACGGGAGCATCAGAACTGGACTAACGAACAATAGAATAAAGTGACCTGTCACATCACGTGGATGGCGTGTGCGATGTTTGTCTTTTTCCCAGAAGATTATTACTGTTGTATCAAGCTCATGAATGTTATTTACTTTGCAGGTTGGTGGTTTTAATGTTGTGGCTGGTTGACGTGTCATTGTAAAAGGTTGAGCCAAATATAGGGTACTTTTACTGGACCCCTTTGTGCCAGAACTTTAATCACAAACCAAGTACGTAAAGAGGTCTCTGGTGCCACCTGTGTGAAAATGGTTCCTGCTGCTTGGACGTATGGTCCAACATTTAGTTGTCGCTGACTCTTAGACCTTTTGTTGAGGGCTATTTGAAAAAACACATCTTGTATATATTTTTAGACCGGGCTGAAATTTGGTTCAGATAAATAAATCGAAGCTGCAGAGGTGCGCACGTGCGTAACCGCTCAACAGACCCACATACTTGCTTCTTACGTGGAGAGTCTTCCTCGGCTGGTTTGCGTCTGCTTCTGTGAAGCGCGGCGAGGGTTGGGGTGAGACTGTGTGTGTGTGAGAGTGTGTATTTATACTGTGTGTAGGAGTGAGTGTGGTGCTCTGCAGTCTGCTGTAGCTGTTGGCCCATCCCCCACCCGGCCGACTGCCTCTGTGTTGTATGAGCTCGGTGGCTATGCTTCAGCTCTGTCTCTCACACACACACAGAAAGGAAGTGGTTTGCTTGAAGCATAACATCCTAGTGTTGATCCACACAAACTGGTAGTCACGGCGTGAATACATCCTCTGTGTTTAACCTCGAAATAATCACTGAAGAAGAAAGCGTGGTTAATCATTTGTCAGACAGTTTAACTTTGGATGGAATTTGTATGCAATAAATAATTCAAATGGGCTAAGACGGTTAAAAGTTGAGCCCAGGGAACGTGGGAAAAGTTTGATTTTAAACCAGACAGGTCCTCAGCCAAAGAAAAGTCTTTTTAACCAGCATGGTCATACACACTTGCTGTATGCTAACTACCTTATTACCATTACTTGTTGCATTAAGGTTGAACTCAGCGGCTCTCGATAAACTTGTGTGTCCCACTTCTATTGAGAATTATAAGCCTCATTTAGAGGGCAGGGTCGGTTGTCTTTCCAGACGTTATATTGGTGTCTCAGGGCTCTCATTCATCCTGTCACATAAAACCGAGTGCAGGCGGTTCCTGTTAAACAAGCTCTGACAGTTCCCTCCACCTGAAGCAGATTATGAGGTGCTCTGGATAATTGCTTGCTCTTCTACTCGGCACAGCTGTGTTTACACTTCGTACCGAACTTCCATCTTTGTTTGCGCCTTGCTGCATCACTGTCAAGAACCACTTAACATGTCCCGTTTTAATCAGGGACGTAATAAAACGTGTTCTTGGTGCCCCCGGTAATTATTTGTTAAATAGTTATGACTACTGAGTGGGCTGTGTTTTGGTTTTAGTGGACGGCCATGCATCGGTGACATTGTTTCTATGTAACGTCAAAGCTCTGTTTGAATTTCCCTGTTGCCGGCCAATATACAGACCAACTCTGAGCTGGATGCTACGAGCAAATATTGATTTAATGAACTGAGCAGGCTGTTGGTTTTTTC
The DNA here is from genome assembly GCA_005024645.1 of Planiliza haematocheilus. Lineage (NCBI taxonomy): Eukaryota > Metazoa > Chordata > Actinopteri > Mugiliformes > Mugilidae > Planiliza > Planiliza haematocheilus. Next base: position 36,779 of record SRSE01000484.1, read on the forward strand.
AATCCTGTTTGGGACAAACTGTAGAAAGGTAAATCTTTGCTTATTATCCATTTAGTCTATAATTGTATTAGACACTGATCAGATCACCTTCCTGATATTGTGTAGGTCTCCCTTGTGCCTCCAAAACATGTGACTCATCAGTGAATGGACATGGACCTTCTAAGGGGGCATGGTGTCTGGCAACAGGATGTTGTAAGTGGGGGCCTTTGGGTCCTATGGGTTGAGGAGAGGGGCCTCTGTGGATCATCCAGCAGATACTTGATCAGTTTGGGATGTAGGGGATTTGGAGGCCAGGTCAACACCTTGTGCTGTTTTTCATGTTTTTTGTTGTTGTTGTTCCTAAAGCCTGCTGGGGATGGCTGCTACCATCAAGGAGTGATGTTGTACCGTAGGTAACGTGATAGAGCGAATAATCAACGGGAGCCGAACGGAGCTGGAGATTAAATTAAAAAATGATGCAGCGACGCAGTGAGTGCGCCCAAAGATTAAGATTACGTGTAGCCTAAATTTCCGAGGCAATGACTTGAACGCGATTAACCAAACATGCTACAGGGGGGCAAGCTGGGCAACAGAGTCTGATAACTTTAGACAACAACATAAGGAGAGGGACGGGATTTGGGAGTCTTTCTCTCTGGATTTTGCGGGCCAGGATTTTTTTTTTCCTGATATGACGCGAGTGTTTTTGTGGGCTCGCGATGGGATGAGTGCGACAATTAATTCCCGTGTCACCCTCTAGTGGGGGTGTCTGGTCTTGTCTAGGTGGATGCTACATGTCTAAGTAACATCCACATGAATGAATGTCAGCTCCAAACGTTTCCCAAGCAGAACATTGAACTGTCACAAGATGATCAATGGTATTTACTTCTCTTGTCAGTGGTTTTAATGTTGTGGCTGGTTAGTGTATTTAAAATGAATACCAGTGAACCAAACATTGGTTGTTTTGCTCTCTTTCAAATGCATTTCCCACTTGCTTCCAGATGCTGATGTTATAATTTCCTTATGTTTTGTCTAAAGTTGAGGAAGGTTTGTAGCTATTGTAACAGAGTGTATAGACTGAATAATTAGACAACTATGTTTTCTAAATCTAGATTAAAAAACATTTCCATCTCACCCTCTACCCTCTTTGCTCTGTTCAACAGATGGTGGTTAAGACCTACATGGATATGGATCAAGACTCTGAAGAAGAGAAGCAGCAATATCTCGGCCTGGCTCTTCACCTGGCCTCAGAGTTCTTCCTTAGGAATCCCAATAAAGACGTGCGGCTACTGGTGGCCTGCTGTCTGGCTGACATCTTCAGGATCTATGCTCCAGAGGCGCCGTACACCTCCCACGACAAGCTCAAGGTTAGGACTCGACCCTCGGCGCAGCACTAGCCTCAAAGGGATAGTTTTTTTTTTTTTAAAGCAGCCGTAAATCTTCCCCGTGACTGAAGTTTTAAATGAATACTGTCCGATCCCATGAGCTAAATAAAAAATCTTCTTTAAAACCTCTGACTGACATGTAGCAGGTAGTAAACAGCTCAGTCATGTATCTAACACCATCTGAAAGTCATTTCAGTTCCTCCAGACTCATCTGTATGTGATAAATGATAAATATTGGTCTTGCTGTAGAGTTGAGTTGTGGCATTAGCTAACACCTTTGATTTGTAAATAAAGTGCCACTGGTGTTGAAGTGCCACCTAGATCAAAGTAAACTAATGTTACCATGAATCAAACACAAACACACATGCTCAAAAACCTTTTCTTTTCTCCAGGACATCTTCCTGTTCATCACCAGACAGTTGAAGGGACTAGAAGACACCAAGAGTCCTCAGTTCAACCGCTACTTCTACCTGCTGGAGGTAAGAAACCAAAGGGACGGTAGAGACAGTGGACGGATGTGGCTTTGATGGTTACATGGCAAGGCACTGTTGCTCCCAGTGGCACGGTGCATGGCAGCTTCTATCTTTGGTGTGTTTGACTGAAGACATGATGTAAAGCACTTTGACTACCTCTGAGGTAGAAAAGTGTTCATTTAGATCACCTGTTGTGTTTAGATTTGCAATACATGTTTTTAACCACATCTTCACAGTCTCCTCGCTTTGTCGCATATAATCTTGAACATTTGAAGACGTCCCCTTGGCTCTCCAGAGTTGATGTCTGACATCAGTGTGGCATTAATAATGAAAGTCATCACTGGTTAGACTCACACTTGTGTTTTATGGATGATCGTTGAAGGGAAAGCACGCCGTTGCTGACCACAAAGGAACAAATGAGATCTTTGTCGTTATCTTGTCGTTGTTGTTTTTTTGCACAGAACTTGGCGTGGGTGAAGTCGTACAACATTTGTTTTGAACTGGAGGACTGCAACGAGATCTTTATCCAGCTTTTCAAAACACTCTTTTCTGTCATCAAGTAAGTCCTGTACTTGAATCTGTTTGACCCGTTTTTCCTTATTTTATAGCACATGTTCTGTTTATGTGTCATTACAAATCATTTCAGTGATTTTATAATAACTGCATACATTTTATCGTATAGTTGATTTTTTATTTTTTTAAACGTCCGCCGTCTTTGTCCCTCCACAGTAACAGCCATAATCAGAAAGTGCAGATGCACATGATGGACCTGATGAGTTCTATCATCATGGAGGGAGACGGAGTCACGCAAGAGCTGCTGGACACCATCCTCATTAACCTCATCCCAGCACACAAGGCAAGACACTAAGACAAACTAACATGCAGTAAATTATTTAGCTCTTATCTTTTGTTTTCTGATCGGAGTACAGTTTATCAGAGTACTGTTTCTGATTACAGTAACAAGCCTATTGCTTTTCATCAGCTGTCAGCTGGCGTGTTGCTAACCAGAAGCTTTTAAGTTCTGTGTATAAGTGAGTGAGTAAATATTTATAGTTGAGCTAACCAGGCTGTGTTTAACCTTCTTCAGAATCTGAACAAGCAAGCCTATGATCTGGCCAAGACTCTGCTGAAGAGGACCGTCCAGACTATTGAGACGTGTATTGCAAACGTGAGTAGCGTCTGTTTTCCTCCATTTAATAGTTACTGTTGTTTCTCTAACTCATGTCTTTAGATTCAGTCATCTTAAACTGTCCATTTTCCAACATAATGTCCTCATTAGTGAGGATTAATCTCACATTTTTTCTTTTTTCCTTCTTCAGTTCTTCAATCAGGTTTTAGTGATGGGCAAGTCATCAGTCAGCGACCTGTCAGAGCACGTCTTCGACCTCATCCAGGAACTGTTTGCCATTGACCCAATGCTTCTTACCTCTGTAATGCCACAGCTGGAGTTCAAGCTCAAGGTTCATACAACACACATCCACACATCTTAAGAAACATTATAGCAGTGCACCTCACTTTAGATCAAACTAAACATTCAACCTACTGTCAAAAATCATTTGTTGAATCATTTGTAGTGTAACGTAGCGGTTTAGTGGACCAGGGCTGACGTCAATCATTATCTTCATTGCATATATTGCGGATACATACACAACAAAATGCAGTTTAGCTTCTGAGTAGAAGTGCAAAATGAACCCAATAACAGGGAACAAGCCGCGGTTATGGTGACTGGTTATGCAATCATCAAAAGTTTGCAGATTCTTTCAACAGAGACTCAGTAACTTGTGGAGCAAGTTATAAAAGTGAAAGAGACAAAACATTGAGACAGCAGCATTAATATTTTTAACATCGTTGCTTCCTCTGCGCATACAGACCTGTTAGACTAGACCGTTTAGATTACCGTTAACGTTATGCTCTAAACGGGTTTAAGTATCATTTACAGATAAATAATTATGGGTCCGTTTCCAGTTACAAAAAAAATTAAAGTTAAATACATTTTCTTTGCCCATTAGTGACAGACTATATTAAATAACGAGTATTTTAATTAGGTCTACACTAAATGAATTGTTGAATAGTATCGTCAGGTAAAAGTTTAAAAAGGTTTCTCATTCATGGATGTCATCTTAAAATTATACACAACTGTATGAAGTGAAACCGTAAACTAAAGCAACTTGTATTTCAGTCAAATCAAATGTGTGTGTTTTGTGTTTGCAGAGCAATGACGGTGAGGAGCGTCTGGCTGTTGTTCGGCTGCTAGCTAAGTTGTTTGGGGCCAAAGACTCTGAGCTGGCTTCACAAAACAGACCACTGTGGCAGTGCTTCTTAGGCCGGTGAGTGACATGAAAACTAATGCATGTTTTATACTCTTGCATCAGTTTGGCATCAGCCCAGATCTTAACGCCGTAGCCTGACGTGCACCTCCACCAGAAATGTAACTGCGTACGCGCCACAGCGACGCAGATCACAAGAGCTGTGATTGGTTTGGTGGTATCGTGTTTCTGTTTTAGCATTTCTAGCTCTTTCTCCATCTCCGCAGTTTTCAAATTGTTTTGAATCAATAAAGGTGGAGCACATTGAGGAAAGGTTAACTGAGGAGGCTGGAAATACAAACATATATATGACTCATCTTTGGCAAAAGTTTCAGTCCCTATTGATGATGAAGCAGGAAGTAGAAACAAAAATTAATCCGAAAAAAGCCACAGCACGGAGCCTGACGGGTGCACAAGTATAAATGGCTCGCATCGGTGTAGGCTGTGTGTGTGGGTTACAGCATCTACCTCACGCAGGAAGTATAAACCGAGCTTAAGCCATGCACGTAATGAGTTATGGTTGATTAGCTTCAATTGTTACAGAATACGTAATAGGTTTTTCTTGTTCAAGCTACATCTGGACTTTATTTCTAACAACAGAACTTTTAAACTTAGAGAATAATGCAAATGTCCCATTGATAAAGGACAGGAATTGGATCTGGGTGTGTCTCTGTAGAAGAATTAAATCTGAAAAAGAAGGATTTTAACCGTGGGAACAAGATGGGTGGTTAATGGGGGATGTGTCCACATGTACTGGGTGTCTGTAGTTGACTTTAGACATCAGTCACTTGAATTAATTACATGTATCTTGTGTTTTTTTTTCTCCTTCAGGTTCAACGACATCCACGTACCAGTCAGGCTAGAGTGTGTTAAGTTTGCCAGCCACTGCCTCATGAACCACCCAGACCTGGCCAGAGACCTGACAGGTGTGTTTTCTTCCCCTAAATGTGTCTGGATCTCATTCGTTTGCAGCGTCTGACTTGAATCTGCTCTGTCACGTTGTCATTAACCCTCTGCTTTATTAAATCAGAGTATCTGAAGGTGCGTTCCCACGACCCAGAGGAGGCCATCCGCCATGATGTCATTGTCACCATCATCAACGCCGGGAAGAAAGACCTCAACTTGGTCAATGATCAGCTGCTGGGCTTTGTACGGGAAAGAACACTAGACAAGAGGGTGAGGACAATACGTAGAGAACGGCATATGTTATAACAGCCAATTAAGACACTGATATCCCATTTAAAATCAAATTATCTTCCTTTTAAATCAAGATATCTAAACCGACTTCCCCCATCTCGATTTAATTCTGCGAGGCTTCATCTGTTTTGTTTTTCTCTTTCCCCTTTCTTCCTCCCTCCTGCAGTGGCGCGTGCGTAAGGAGGCCATGATGGGCCTGGCTCAGCTTTTTAAGAAATACTGTCTGCACCACGAGGCCGGAAAGGACTCTGCCCTGAAGATCAGCTGGATCAAAGACAAACTGCTGCACATCTACTACCAGAACAGCATCGACGACAAGTGAGACATACTGTGGATGTTTTAATGCTGGGAGTTAACGCGTACGGCACAGATATAATAGAGTTGTCTTGTTTTATTTTCCCACATTAGACAAGCATTAGGGTTGAATAACTTATTATTAGAGACACAATCATCACAGCAGTGTTTCATGTTCTTGTGATTTCCTTCTGTCTGCAGGTTATTAGTAGAGAAGATCTTTGCCCAGTACATGGTCCCTCACAGTCTTGACACAGAGGAGAAGATGAAGTGTCTGTACTACCTGTACGCCTGCCTGGACACGAATGCTGTCAAGTCAGTAAAATTTTAACGCTGATACCGCTACCGTTATCTGATAGTACACAAAGATGTTTACCAGCATGTGTGTCCTGTAAACACATTTCCCTAAGATACATATTGTTTGCATCTCATCTCATCTTCTCTCACTTTGTGCAATTGATGCTCGCTTTCAGGGCCCTGAATGAGATGTGGAAGTGTCAGAACATGCTCCGAGGCCTCGTCAAAGAGCTGCTCGACCTCCACAAGCTGCCGGTGGTACGTCCACACACACACACAAAACTAATAACCTTCTCCGTCTTCTTTCAAACATGCACAGAAGTATGTTTATAAAATGTTTCTCTTGTCTTTGATAGTCTGAGGCCAATAACACAGCGATGTTTGGGAAGCTGATGAGCATTGCCAGTAAGTTGGAACCACACGTAGACATCATTATAAACCTGTCCTGGTTCAACTTATTAGTGTTACTGACGTCCTCCTCTGAATCTGCTGTGTGTTTCCAGAGAACCTGCCAGACGCTGGAAAAGCTCAAGACTTCATGAAGAAGTTCAACCAGGTCCTCGGAGAGGACGAGAAGCTCAGAACCAGCTGGATATGCTCATCAGTCCGACCTGCTCCTGCAAACAGGCCGAGATCTGTGTGGTAAGAAGTCGCTAATGAGTCGGTCATGAACACAAGGCTACGTGCTGTGAGTTTGAGTTTGAGCCTATGTTCAACTGTGTAGCAGTTAAAAATGATTTTCACTGAGAGTTAGAAGTTGTCGTTGTACCTGAATGTACTGCTTTTTAGGAGAAGTAAATAATATTGACCATCTTGTGACAATACAATGTTCTGCTGGGAAACGTTTGGACCTGGCATTCATTACTTAGATATGTAGCACCCACCTAGACCAGACCAGGCACCCCCACCCCATAGCAATGACTCCTCCTTGTTGGCAGCAGACATCCCAGCAGGATGCAGCCTGACACACACACAAAAACAGTTTAGGAACAACTAAAAAAACACAGCCTCCAAATTCACTAGATCCCAAAGTGGTCAAGTATGTGGTGGGATGATCCACAGAGGCCCCTCCCCTCAACCCATAGGACCCAAAGGCCCCCACTAACTGCTAACCACAGGACACCCTCAGAAGACCCATGTCCATTCTCTGATGAGTCCAAACTGTTGTTTTGGAGGCTCATGGGAAACCTACGCAATGTTAGGCTTCATGTAGATATAAAAGCACTCGTCCATACATGCTGATTTTAACGGTGTATTTCTTTTACTGTGTGCAGAGGGAGATCACTCGCAAGTTGACGTTCCCAAACAGCCCACCAACCCCTTCCTGGAGATGGTCAAGTTCCTGCTGGAGCGCATCGCCCCTGTCCACATCGACTCTGAGGCCATCAGGTCAGAAAAGTTTTGGGTTTATTCTCACAACACACAGAAAAAAACATTAGTTCCGGTCTAATATTCTGATGAATTGCATTTTGATGAAATCAGTTTGTAAATCTAATTTCAGATTTAAGTGTCTTTGCGGTGGAGGCAGTCATGTCTTGCCTCTGTCTCACTTACAGGGTGCCTCATGTGCTATCTCTGTATCTTTGTGTAGGGCTGTATCACTGTCAGGCTTTTCTCATTCACTGAGACACCTAGTGGCGGCGAGGTGTAACTGCAGGCCTCAGTCAGAGCACAGGTTTAACCCTTTCTGGTTTATGGAAAAACACACATGACAGGAAACTCATGCACTGAATGGCATCTAGTCCTGAGGTTAAATAGTGTAACGGGTATCTGTTTGGTGTTTGTTATGCTGCTGTATCTGTCTGAGTGTCAAACTCTCAGAAAACACACATTTAACAGGTAGATGCTTATAACTTCACGTTTTGCTTTAGTGCTCTGGTGAAGCTGCTGAACAAGTCCATTGAGGGAACAGCTGATGATGACGAGGAAGGCGTTACCCCGGATACAGCCATCCGCTCTGGGCTGGAGCTACTCAAGGTACATGTCACGGACCAAGCACACTGAAATAAACGGCAATGCATAAGATTGAAAGTGTGTCAGATTCATAACACACAGGGAGAGAAAATATAATAACATCACATGGCTGGAATTTACATCTATGGATAAGTTATGTGTTTAATGACCAGACTTGTTCTCTCCTCTGTCCTAGGTCCTGTCATTCACCCACCCCACAGCCTTCCACTCAGCCGAGACCTACGAGTCTCTGCTCCAGTGTTTGAAGATGGAAGACGACAAAGTAGCAGAGGCAGCCATACAGATCTTCAGAAACACCGGGCAGAAGATTGAGACGGAGTTACAACAGATTAGATCGTAAGAGATGGATGAATGATGAAAAGACTGTCGTTTGGTGTTTGTCTGTGTGTTTAAATACGAGACTGACCTGCTCTGTCTCTGTTCAGGACTCTGATTCCCATCCTGCATCAGAAAGCCAAGCGGGGCACGCCTCACCAGGCCAAGCAGGCCGTCCACTGTATCCATGCCATCTTCAACAACAAGGAAGTTCAGCTGGCACAGATTTTTGAGGTACAGCGTTAATCCGTAACAACTTGCGAAGCCTTACCTTTCTTATTTAAATTAATTTATGTCAGTGTTTCATTCCGCATCACCTCCGCTCCGTGCCGTCTCTTTCTTCACCCGCAGCCTCTGTCACGAAGTTTGAACGCAGATGTCCCGGAGCAGCTCATCACTCCGCTGGTGTCCCTGGGCCACATCTCCATGCTGGCTCCAGATCAGTTTGCTTCGCCAATGAAATCCATTGTGGCTAATTTCATCGTGAAGGACTTGCTCATGAACGACAGGGTACGTGAAGATCTGGGCAGACACCCACACATGTAACTGTGTTATATGTCTGTTATAGTGTGAGTGAAACGTTTGTGGCTGTGCTTCTGTCTTTAGTCGGTGGGAAACAAGAATGGAAAGCTGTGGACCACTGATGAGGAAGTCTCACCTGAAGTTCTAGCTAAGGTAAGAGGAGCACGTTGCCTCACTTTTCATGCAGCCTGTTTCATAATATCGTACTTTGACCACACTGCTTTCAGTGGTTTAGATTGTTTAACCCTATGTGTTATTGTCCTCAAAGGTTCAGGCCATCAAGCTGCTGGTGCGTTGGTTACTAGGATGAAGAACAACCAATCCAAGTCTGCAAACTCAACCCTGCGGCTGCTGTCGGCCATGCTTGTCAGCGGGAGACCTCACAGAGCAGAAGAAGATCAGGTA
>SRSE01000485.1:0-51016 GCA_005024645.1 Planiliza haematocheilus
GGATCTGGATGGGATGAAGATGGTGAGCCAAGCCCATGGATCTGCGGGGGGCAGTCCCTAAAGCGGTTGTGGCCCGCCAGCCGTGGGTACCCGCTCACATGGGACGCTGGCAGCCTCAGCAGGGTCAGTTTTGACCAGGTAAGAATTGTCACACTATACGCTCTGCTCGGGTAGCAGTAATAGTAGTAGTCTACTACTGGTAGACTATTAGTGGTGATACACACACAAGGGCAAGAAGCAGACTTTTTAATCCGCAATCCCAAAATTTGAAGGGGCACTCGAGTGGCTAAATATGTAACCTCCAGGCAGACGAACCCTGCAGCTTAAGCTTCTGGTAAGGCTGGGCAGCTTGTCTGCCATGTCGTCTGGCCGACCATTGAGCCTTTCTTGTTTGTTGACACGTAGAGAGGGGTGCACCGTTCCCGGAGGCACTGCAATACCAGGTCGATGCGTGGAGTGGACGGAGCAAGCCCCTATTCCATCTCCCAGCTCCAAAAATCAATTTAATATATGGTCCCCCGGGTAGGGGACGTATCAGATATTAAACTGATAAGAACAGATACTACACTTGATCTTAGCCAAAGGCCGAGAAGCGATACTCTCAACGGGTCGGAGGATATGTGGCCCTTCCCCGCAGCGTAACTCTCACTCGTGGTTTGGGACCGGAACGCCAGTCGCGTGACGTGCAGTGGCACATCAAAAGCTAGCCCACAATGGCCCGTTTTTATCTAGTCCCCTTCTGGCCAATAACTAACAGCCTAACCACGTGTTAAAGAGAACCAGAGCAAAAACCCTAGCAGACAAGCACGCTATACAGGTCGACCACCATAGGCTCCAGAAACCACAATGATCACTCAGCTTTTCCAAACGGTTTCAACAAAACGCTATAACCTTGACGAAGGCCGGTTTTACTAGTCCAAATGAATCTGCTAATGATACATCCAGATTGTTTTTCATTTATAGAATGCATTTGGCAACTGAGTCACTAACGAACAGCTTCCTCTGAACTGTGAGCTTAGGGTTGTCCGACTCAGAAGAAGGCGGGCTTGTGTGCCAGGTTCTACTGGAAGCACCGCAGAAAGGAGAGCGTTCAGAGTTGAGTTTTTTTTTTTTCTTTCTCCACACATTACCAGGGGAGAGCGCGAACGCAGTCCCCCACTACCAGAAATTATGCAGTCGAGATTCCCACATTTGGGGAATTCGCAGGGGTCAGCACAGCCTGGAGTGCAATGGCTGAGCCTCGCCCTGGGTGAACCGCCTTCTTGATCACGGTATCTCCCCTGCCAGGTAAGTATGAGTTGCACAGGTCACAGGCGGGGGCTGCCTCACAGACACACCGTGCTGACTGATGGTGCTGACCATCTACACGTCAACAAAAGCAGGCCCTACAGGGGGCTGTAGGCCTCTGTTACGTTGTTGTTGTTGTCTGGAACTCCGGTTGGTTTCTGTGAACCATTTGAATGGGATCTGGATGGGATGAAGATGGTGAGCCAAGCCCATGGATCTGCGGGGGGCAGTCCCTAAAGCGGTGTGGCCCGCCAGCCGTGGTACCCGCTCACATGGGACGCTGGCAGCTCAGCAGGTCAGTTTTGACCAGGTAAGAATTTGTCACACTATACGCTCTGCTCGGGTAGCAGTAATAGTAGTAGTCTACTACTGGTAGACTATTAGTGGTGATACACACACAAGGGCAAGAAGCAGACTTTTTAATCCGCAATCCCAAAATTTGAAGGGGCACTCGAGTGGCTAAATATGTAACCTCCAGGCAGACGAACCCTGCAGCTTAAGCTTCTGGTAAGGCTGGGCAGCTTGTCTGCCATGTCGTCTGGCCGACCATTGAGCCTTTCTTGTTTGTTGACACGTAGAGAGGGGTGCACCGTTCCCGGAGGCACTGCAATACCAGGTCGATGCGTGGAGTGGACGGAGCAAGCCCCTATTCCATCTCCCAGCTCCAAAAATCAATTTAATATATGGTCCCCGGGTAGGGGACGTATCAGATATTAAACTGATAAGAACAGATACTACACTTGATCTTAGCCAAAAGGCCGAGAAGCGATACTCTCAACGGGTCGGAGGATATGTGGCCCTTCCCCGCAGCGTAACTCTCACTCGTGGTTTGGGACCGGAACGCCAGTCGCGTGACGTGCAGTGGCACATCAAAAGCTAGCCCACAATGGCCCGTTTTTATCTAGTCCCCTTCTGGCCAATAACTAACAGCCTAACCACGTGTTAAAGAGAACCAGAGCAAAAACCCTAGCAGACAAGCACGCTATACAGGTCGACCACCATAGGCTCCAGAAACCACAATGATCACTCAGCTTTTCCAAAACGGTTTCAACAAAACGCTATAACCTTGACGAAGGCCGGTTTTACTAGTCCAAATGAATCTGCTAATGATACATCCAGATTGTTTTTCATTTATAGAATGCATTTGGCAACTGAGTCACTAACGAACAGCTTCCTCTGAACTGTGAGCTTAGGGTTGTCCGACTCAGAAGAAGGCGGGCTTGTGTGCCAGGTTCTACTGGAAGCACCGCAGAAAGGAGAGCGTTCAGAGTTGAGTTTTTTTTTTTTCTTTCTCCACACATTACCAGGGGAGAGCGCGAACGCAGTCCCCCACTACCAGAAATTATGCAGTCGAGATTCCCACATTTGGGGAATTCGCAGGGGTCAGCACAGCCTGGAGTGCAATGGCTGAGCCTCGCCCTGGGTGAACCGCCTTCTTGATCACGGTATCTCCCCTGCCAGGTAAGTATGAGTTGCACAGGTCACAGGCGGGGGGCTGCCTCACAGACACACCGTGCTGACTGATGGTGCTGACCATCTACACGTCAACAAAAGCAGGCCCTACAGGGGGCTGTAGGCCTCTGTTACGTTGTTGTTGTTGTCTGGAACTCCGGTTGGTTTCTGTGAACCATTTGAATGGGATCTGGATGGGATGAAGATGGTGAGCCAAGCCCATGGATCTGCGGGGGGCAGTCCCTAAAGCGGTGTGGCCCGCCAGCCGTGGTACCCGCTCACATGGGACGCTGGCAGCTCAGCAGGTCAGTTTTGACCAGGTAAGAATTTGTCACACTATACGCTCTGCTCGGGTAGCAGTAATAGTAGTAGTCTACTACTGGTAGACTATTAGTGGTGATACACACACAAGGGCAAGAAGCAGACTTTTTAATCCGCAATCCCAAAATTTGAAGGGGCACTCGAGTGGCTAAATATGTAACCTCCAGGCAGACGAACCCTGCAGCTTAAGCTTCTGGTAAGGCTGGGCAGCTTGTCTGCCATGTCGTCTGGCCGACCATTGAGCCTTTCTTGTTTGTTGACACGTAGAGAGGGGTGCACCGTTCCCGGAGGCACTGCAATACCAGGTCGATGCGTGGAGTGGACGGAGCAAGCCCCTATTCCATCTCCCAGCTCCAAAAATCAATTTAATATATGGTCCCCGGGTAGGGGACGTATCAGATATTAAACTGATAAGAACAGATACTACACTTGATCTTAGCCAAAGGCCGAGAAGCGATACTCTCAACGGGTCGGAGGATATGTGGCCCTTCCCCGCAGCGTAACTCTCACTCGTGGTTTGGGACCGGAACGCCAGTCGCGTGACGTGCAGTGGCACATCAAAAGCTAGCCCACAATGGCCCGTTTTTATCTAGTCCCCTTCTGGCCAATAACTAACAGCCTAACCACGTGTTAAAGAGAACCAGAGCAAAAACCCTAGCAGACAAGCACGCTATACAGGTCGACCACCATAGGCTCCAGAAACCACAATGATCACTCAGCTTTTCCAAAACGGTTTCAACAAAACGCTATAACCTTGACGAAGGCCGGTTTTACTAGTCCAAATGAATCTGCTAATGATACATCCAGATTGTTTTTCATTTATAGAATGCATTTGGCAACTGAGTCACTAACGAACAGCTTCCTCTGAACTGTGAGCTTAGGGTTGTCCGACTCAGAAGAAGGCGGGCTTGTGTGCCAGGTTCTACTGGAAGCACCGCAGAAAGGAGAGCGTTCAGAGTTGAGTTTTTTTTTTTTCTTTCTCCACACATTACCAGGGGAGAGCGCGAACGCAGTCCCCCACTACCAGAAATTATGCAGTCGAGATTCCCACATTTGGGGAATTCGCAGGGGTCAGCACAGCCTGGAGTGCAATGGCTGAGCCTCGCCCTGGGTGAACCGCCTTCTTGATCACGGTATCTCCCCTGCCAGGTAAGTATGAGTTGCACAGGTCACAGGCGGGGGGCTGCCTCACAGACACACCGTGCTGACTGATGGTGCTGACCATCTACACGTCAACAAAAGCAGGCCCTACAGGGGGCTGTAGGCCTCTGTTACGTTGTTGTTGTTGTCTGGAACTCCGGTTGGTTTCTGTGAACCATTTGAATGGGATCTGGATGGGATGAAGATGGTGAGCCAAGCCCATGGATCTGCGGGGGGCAGTCCCTAAAGCGGTGTGGCCCGCCAGCCGTGGTACCCGCTCACATGGGACGCTGGCAGCTCAGCAGGTCAGTTTTGACCAGGTAAGAATTTGTCACACTATACGCTCTGCTCGGGTAGCAGTAATAGTAGTAGTCTACTACTGGTAGACTATTAGTGGTGATACACACAGGGCAAGAAGCAGACTTTTTAATCCGCAATCCCAAAATTTGAAGGGGCACTCGAGTGGCTAAATATGTAACCTCCAGGCAGACGAACCCTGCAGCTTAAGCTTCTGGTAAGGCTGGGCAGCTTGTCTGCCATGTCGTCTGGCCGACCATTGAGCCTTTCTTGTTTGTTGACACGTAGAGAGGGGTGCACCGTTCCCGGAGGCACTGCAACCAGGTCGATGCGTGGAGGGCTCGCCGAGTGCAAGCCCGCGTAGTGGACTCACTGGCTCCCGTTCCTGCACAAAAGAAATAATGTCACGGTGGTTAGTTAAAAACTGCAGTTCCTTCTGTTCTAAGTTGAACTGCTGTAAAAACTTTGGAATAAAGGCGTATGCAGGTGGTAGGTTAAAAGACGCGGGTTTTCTAAGATCTGTTGGCAGAATTTTAAGTTTTCTGAGGTAGGATCCCATCCAGAATTTCGTCATGGCTGCCGTCTTGGGATTTCTGGATGGGTCCGTGGCGTTCGCGATGTGCAGTGCTGTATATCTGCTTCCCAAGACCAGATGCAGGTCAGGCACTCCCTTCCCTCCTTTTCCCTTAGGTTTCTTCATATCATCTCTCCTCAGTCTTTCCCACTTGGATCCCCACAGGAAATAAAAGACCGCCCGGTCAAGATTTAAAAGCACTTGCCTGGGTGGGATAAAAACAGAACTGATTAGTAAAAGCAAAGGTAAAATCACTGCTTTAATGATTAAAACCTTTCCTTCCATTGTCAGTCCTCTAAGTCCCCACAATCCTAGTCTTTGTCTAGCTTTCCCTACCACGTCTGTCCAGTTTCCGTCTCCTCCTCCCTCCCTGTCAAATTTTATCCCCAGTATTCTTTGGTTTGTCTGGGTTTCAGTTACGGGGAGTCCTGTCGTCTCTGTCTGTGTCCACGGTCCATACAGTTGAGCTTGGGTCTTGTTTTTGTTCAGTCTTGACCCAGAGGCTTGTCCGAACCAGTCCGTCACGTCTAGAGTCCTGTTTACGGATAAAAGATCGGTGCATAAAATGTTCACGTCGTCCATGTATAAAATGCACTTGGTGGTGAGTCCTCCACTTCCTGGGATTCTCAAACCATTGATTCTTTGGTCCCTTCTCAAGATCTGTGCCAGTGGTTCTATGCAAACCACATAAAGGAGGGCGGATAACGGACAACCCTGACGGACACCGCAGTTGATATTGACTGCTTTTGTCAGATGCCCATTTACTAGAAATCTGCTGTTGATATCCCGGTACAGCAGTCCCACCCAAGCTATAAACCTCTCAGGGAACCCCATTTTTTGCAGTACCTTGAAAAGGTACTGGTGCGAGACCCGATCAAAGGCTTTCTCAAAGTCTAAATTTAGGACTACTAGCCGGATATTTCTGTCTCTCGCGTAACAGAT
Organism: Planiliza haematocheilus; assembly: GCA_005024645.1. Classification (NCBI taxonomy): domain Eukaryota; kingdom Metazoa; phylum Chordata; class Actinopteri; order Mugiliformes; family Mugilidae; genus Planiliza; species Planiliza haematocheilus. The sequence continues at coordinate 6,014 of SRSE01000485.1, forward strand.
GGTGTCTCGGATCAGTACCAGGCTGTCCGTGATCCTCCTCCCTGGTACGGCACAGGCTTGATCCGGGTGAATCAGATCTTCTAAAACCGTGGTCATACGACATGCTAAAAGTTTGCTAAAAAGCTTGCAGTCAAAGTTTAAAAGCGTGATCGGTCTCCAGTTCTTCAGGTCCAGTTTGTCTTTGTGTTTGTGTAGGAGTGTCACTGCCCCTACTCTAAAACTGTCAGGTAAAATGTCATGTTGTTCAAAGTCTTTAAAAACAGCAAGTATGTCCGGTGCTAAAAGGTCCCAAAATGTCAGGTAAAATTCAACGGGAAGTCCATCAGGACCTGGGGACTTTCCCCTCTTAAAACTCAAGATACTTTTGTTTAGTTCTAAAATACTAAAATCTTGAGTTAAAAACCTCCCATCTGTCACTGTCTTGTTAATAAAATCTAAAACTTCAGTCATTATGTCCGTCTTTACAGGTTTTCCTTGATACAGTTTTTCATAGAAGTTTAAAACCACTTGTTGAGTTTCATCTGGGGTTATTGCTATGTCACCGTTTTCTTTTCTTAGTTTTAAAAAGTTCCTCCCTTTATTCATTATCTTCTTGAAAAAGTACCGTGTGCATTTTTCTCCTTCTTCCATTTCCTGTTCTCTGCTCCTAAGAATAATTCCTTTACTTATAATTTCTGACAAGACTGACATTTCAGTTTTTGTTTGCTTTATTTCTTCATTAAAATTAAGCCCATGCTTATTAAGTTCAAAATAGCGTTGTAGTCGTTTTTGCAGTCCCATCATGCGTCTGTTTTCCTTGTGCTTTTTCCTTTTCCCGGCTTGTCTAAAAAAAGTCTGGGTCCTCCCTTTTACCATTTCCCACCAGTGTGCACGTGTGTTGTATGAGTCTTGAAGGGTCTGCCACTCTTTATATTGCTCCCTATATTGGTTAATTAGGTGTTTATCTTCCAGGAGGGAGCAATTGAGCTTCCACAGACCACTTCCTGGTGTCACACCCGAGGTGAGTGATAGTGTGCAAGACAGCATTTGGTGATCAGAGAAAAACACAGGTGTCAATCTAGCATCAGTTGGTGGGCAGTCTCTGGTAAAAAAATAATCTATGCGAGAGGCTCTGGTGCCGTCACCACTGAACCAGGTGAAGCCCTCCTCTCTTGGATGCATGATTTTAAAACAGTCCTGTAGTCTAAAGTCGTCACTTATTGCCCTTAATAAAATCGACGTCTTGTCCATTTTAAAATCATCTCCTGCTCCTCTTCTGTCCTTCTTGCTTAAAATGCAGTTAAAATCACCCCCTACAATCAAAGGTCTTTGGCCTAGCATGTGGGACTGCAAGTCTTCTAAAAGGTCATACCTGTCGTTTTTGTCGTTAAAACCGTAGACGTTAAGAAGGTTAAAATCCTGTCCCATAAAAGTCAAATGTGCTAAAAGTGCCCTACCGTCTCTCACCACAGTGCTGCCCTTCACCAGAATGTAAGGATTGTTGATTAAAATGGCTACTCCGTCATTTTTATTTTCGTTAGATCCACTCCATATTGAGTTGTGTTGCCATATGTCCTCCCATTGCCTGTAGTGTTTCAGATACGGTATATTGCATTCTTGTAATAAAAACACATCTGACTTAAAAGAACTAAGAAAAGATAAAACACTCTGTGCTCTAACTCTCGACTTCACGCTTCTCACATTTATAGTCGAGAAGGTGATTGCCATGAGTATAGTTAAAAAAATAAAAATAAAAACATAAAAACAGGTTTGACATTTTAAAAGACTAAGACAACTGTAAAAGCCATTTGAACTAAGTCACGTTGTTAATCTCTTGTGAATGGAGCTCTTCCTTCACTGCTACAGGGTGAGAGTGAAGGGGTTCAGCGCCATTCCCCCGTCGACGCCTGGGTGTTGGCCTTTGCTGCAATGTTGCGTTGAGCTTTGTGTCTTTCGGGGTTGATTGCAGAACTAAATTTAAAAAGGAGACCTCATTGGGTGAATCGGAAGGGAAGATTCTCGACTCCCCAGATGAATTATCTGAGGGAATCTCAACTCTTCCCCTCTTCTCTGAGTTTTCAGGGGACTCAGAGGACAATTCTGATGCAGGCCTCTTAGATGGTTGGGCATCGGGGAGGGGGTCATCCTGGCTTTCTTGTTCAGCAGTAGCTCCACCCTCCACCTGAGCCATCTCCTCTTCACCTGTGATCCTCATTGGTGGAGGTGGAACATGCCCCTCCCCCTCTCCTCCAATCACCAAATTTGGCGGGAGATTTGAATTTTCTGGCCCCGCCTCTTCAATCAGCTCTGTAACCGTTTCTCCCTGTAAACCATTTTGTGCTACTTCGCACACTCTTGCTGCTTTCAGTTTGTTGGCAAATGACTTTGGGCAATCTCTGAACAGATGATTACCCTCTCCACAAAGGTTGCACTTTCTGCCATTGGTGCACTCCTCAAAGGTGTGCCCAATTTCTCTACATTTCCCGCAAACGATTTTATCACAAGCCTCTACCAGGTGCCCATGTTCACCACACTTGCGGCAGAGCTTGGGCTGTCCCTGGTAGTGGATGTAGCCCCTGTTTTCACCGAGGACTATCATGGACGGTAGGTGTTTCAGGCCCTGGAAGCCCTGGGGGTCTTGCCATTGTTGGATGGGGACCCTCCAGGCACAGTTCCAGATGCCGTCCTCATCCTTAACCTTGGTAGCCTGGCCTTTCACAGTGCAAAATCTTCCCAGCCATGAACAAACGTCCTCAGCATTCACAGTTTCATTGAACATTCTAACAATAACAGTTTTTAGGCTATTATCAGTCAGTTTCTCCACTTTGAAAACCGAGAACTGGGATTTCACATTTTCATATCGAGTCCAGAACTCACGCAGCAAAACAGCAGAGCGAAAACTTACATCAAAGCCCTTGTTAAAGGGTAAGGTCAAAATGCAGTTCAGGTCATCCGGTGTGAACTCTAAAGCTTTTTGAATCAACTTCCTGGAGAAGTCAAGTCTCGACATCCCCAGGAGTTTTCCATCTCTCTCTTGAAATGTGAATCGGACGCTGTGGTGCCTCCGGATGCCGGCATAGTTGGCCGACATGATGGAGGCACCACAAGCTACGAGTGCTAAAACAAAATAAAAGACAGCTAAAAGACAACTAAAACCACTAAAAAAGATAAAATGTGTCTAAACGAACAAATAAAACAATAAGTGAAATTGCTAAAAGGAAAAGAGTACTTACCTTTGCTTTTTGAGATGTTAAATTACAAGCAAATAAGGATGAGTTGCTTTGTCTGAAAGTGTTAACAGCTGCGAAAGGACTGAAACACTTCAATTGACAAAGAAACAGAATAATATCCTCCTATCGTTGGTGCAAATCAAAGCCACACAAGGCTATCAATTTCACCACCCAAAAGAGGCGATCGCAGTCTTAGCCAAAAGGCCGAGAAGCGATACTCTCAACGGGTCGGAGGATATGTGGCCCTTCCCCGCAGCGTAACTCTCACTCGTGGTTTGGGACCGGAACGCCAGTCGCGTGACGTGCAGTGGCACATCAAAAGCTAGCCCACAATGGCCCGTTTTTATCTAGTCCCCTTCTGGCCAATAACTAACAGCCTAACCACGTGTTAAAGAGAACCAGAGCAAAAACCCTAGCAGACAAGCACGCTATACAGGTCGACCACCATAGGCTCCAGAAACCACAATGATCACTCAGCTTTTCCAAAACGGTTTCAACAAAACGCTATAACCTTGACGAAGGCCGGTTTTACTAGTCCAAATGAATCTGCTAATGATACATCCAGATTGTTTTTCATTTATAGAATGCATTTGGCAACTGAGTCACTAACGAACAGCTTCCTCTGAACTGTGAGCTTAGGGTTGTCCGACTCAGAAGAAGGCGGGCTTGTGTGCCAGGTTCTACTGGAAGCACCGCAGAAAGGAGAGCGTTCAGAGTTGAGTTTTTTTTTTTTCTTTCTCCACACATTACCAGGGGAGAGCGCGAACGCAGTCCCCCACTACCAGAAATTATGCAGTCGAGATTCCCACATTTGGGGAATTCGCAGGGGTCAGCACAGCCTGGAGTGCAATGGCTGAGCCTCGCCCTGGGTGAACCGCCTTCTTGATCACGGTATCTCCCCTGCCAGGTAAGTATGAGTTGCACAGGTCACAGGCGGGGGGCTGCCTCACAGACACACCGTGCTGACTGATGGTGCTGACCATCTACACGTCAACAAAAGCAGGCCCTACAGGGGGCTGTAGGCCTCTGTTACGTTGTTGTTGTTGTCTGGAACTCCGGTTGGTTTCTGTGAACCATTTGAATGGGATCTGGATGGGATGAAGATGGTGAGCCAAGCCCATGGATCTGCGGGGGGCAGTCCCTAAAGCGGTGTGGCCCGCCAGCCGTGGTACCCGCTCACATGGGACGCTGGCAGCTCAGCAGGTCAGTTTTGACCAGGTAAGAATTTGTCACACTATACGCTCTGCTCGGGTAGCAGTAATAGTAGTAGTCTACTACTGGTAGACTATTAGTGGTGATACACACACAAGGGCAAGAAGCAGACTTTTTAATCCGCAATCCCAAAATTTGAAGGGGCACTCGAGTGGCTAAATATGTAACCTCCAGGCAGACGAACCCTGCAGCTTAAGCTTCTGGTAAGGCTGGGCAGCTTGTCTGCCATGTCGTCTGGCCGACCATTGAGCCTTTCTTGTTTGTTGACACGTAGAGAGGGGTGCACCGTTCCCGGAGGCACTGCAATACCAGGTCGATGCGTGGAGTGGACGGAGCAAGCCCCTATTCCATCTCCCAGCTCCAAAAATCAATTTAATATATGGTCCCCGGGTAGGGGACGTATCAGATATTAAACTGATAAGAACAGATACTACACTTGATCTTAGCCAAAAGGCCGAGAAGCGATACTCTCAACGGGTCGGAGGATATGTGGCCCTTCCCCGCAGCGTAACTCTCACTCGTGGTTTGGGACCGGAACGCCAGTCGCGTGACGTGCAGTGGCACATCAAAAGCTAGCCCACAATGGCCCGTTTTTATCTAGTCCCCTTCTGGCCAATAACTAACAGCCTAACCACGTGTTAAAGAGAACCAGAGCAAAAACCCTAGCAGACAAGCACGCTATACAGGTCGACCACCATAGGCTCCAGAAACCACAATGATCACTCAGCTTTTCCAAAACGGTTTCAACAAAACGCTATAACCTTGACGAAGGCCGGTTTTACTAGTCCAAATGAATCTGCTAATGATACATCCAGATTGTTTTTCATTTATAGAATGCATTTGGCAACTGAGTCACTAACGAACAGCTTCCTCTGAACTGTGAGCTTAGGGTTGTCCGACTCAGAAGAAGGCGGGCTTGTGTGCCAGGTTCTACTGGAAGCACCGCAGAAAGGAGAGCGTTCAGAGTTGAGTTTTTTTTTTTTCTTTCTCCACACATTACCAGGGGAGAGCGCGAACGCAGTCCCCCACTACCAGAAATTATGCAGTCGAGATTCCCACATTTGGGGAATTCGCAGGGGTCAGCACAGCCTGGAGTGCAATGGCTGAGCCTCGCCCTGGGTGAACCGCCTTCTTGATCACGGTATCTCCCCTGCCAGGTAAGTATGAGTTGCACAGGTCACAGGCGGGGGGCTGCCTCACAGACACACCGTGCTGACTGATGGTGCTGACCATCTACACGTCAACAAAAGCAGGCCCTACAGGGGGCTGTAGGCCTCTGTTACGTTGTTGTTGTTGTCTGGAACTCCGGTTGGTTTCTGTGAACCATTTGAATGGGATCTGGATGGGATGAAGATGGTGAGCCAAGCCCATGGATCTGCGGGGGGCAGTCCCTAAAGCGGTGTGGCCCGCCAGCCGTGGTACCCGCTCACATGGGACGCTGGCAGCTCAGCAGGTCAGTTTTGACCAGGTAAGAATTTGTCACACTATACGCTCTGCTCGGGTAGCAGTAATAGTAGTAGTCTACTACTGGTAGACTATTAGTGGTGATACACACACAAGGGCAAGAAGCAGACTTTTTAATCCGCAATCCCAAAATTTGAAGGGGCACTCGAGTGGCTAAATATGTAACCTCCAGGCAGACGAACCCTGCAGCTTAAGCTTCTGGTAAGGCTGGGCAGCTTGTCTGCCATGTCGTCTGGCCGACCATTGAGCCTTTCTTGTTTGTTGACACGTAGAGAGGGGTGCACCGTTCCCGGAGGCACTGCAATACCAGGTCGATGCGTGGAGTGGACGGAGCAAGCCCCTATTCCATCTCCCAGCTCCAAAAATCAATTTAATATATGGTCCCCGGGTAGGGGACGTATCAGATATTAAACTGATAAGAACAGATACTACACTTGATCTTAGCCAAAAGGCCGAGAAGCGATACTCTCAACGGGTCGGAGGATATGTGGCCCTTCCCCGCAGCGTAACTCTCACTCGTGGTTTGGGACCGGAACGCCAGTCGCGTGACGTGCAGTGGCACATCAAAAGCTAGCCCACAATGGCCCGTTTTTATCTAGTCCCCTTCTGGCCAATAACTAACAGCCTAACCACGTGTTAAAGAGAACCAGAGCAAAAACCCTAGCAGACAAGCACGCTATACAGGTCGACCACCATAGGCTCCAGAAACCACAATGATCACTCAGCTTTTCCAAAACGGTTTCAACAAAACGCTATAACCTTGACGAAGGCCGGTTTTACTAGTCCAAATGAATCTGCTAATGATACATCCAGATTGTTTTTCATTTATAGAATGCATTTGGCAACTGAGTCACTAACGAACAGCTTCCTCTGAACTGTGAGCTTAGGGTTGTCCGACTCAGAAGAAGGCGGGCTTGTGTGCCAGGTTCTACTGGAAGCACCGCAGAAAGGAGAGCGTTCAGAGTTGAGTTTTTTTTTTTTCTTTCTCCACACATTACCAGGGGAGAGCGCGAACGCAGTCCCCCACTACCAGAAATTATGCAGTCGAGATTCCCACATTTGGGGAATTCGCAGGGGTCAGCACAGCCTGGAGTGCAATGGCTGAGCCTCGCCCTGGGTGAACCGCCTTCTTGATCACGGTATCTCCCCTGCCAGGTAAGTATGAGTTGCACAGGTCACAGGCGGGGGGCTGCCTCACAGACACACCGTGCTGACTGATGGTGCTGACCATCTACACGTCAACAAAAGCAGGCCCTACAGGGGGCTGTAGGCCTCTGTTACGTTGTTGTTGTTGTTGTCTGGAACTCCGGTTGGTTTCTGTGAACCATTTGAATGGGATCTGGATGGGATGAAGATGGTGAGCCAAGCCCATGGATCTGCGGGGGGCAGTCCCTAAAGCGGTGTGGCCCGCCAGCCGTGGTACCCGCTCACATGGGACGCTGGCAGCTCAGCAGGTCAGTTTTGACCAGGTAAGAATTTGTCACACTATACGCTCTGCTCGGGTAGCAGTAATAGTAGTAGTCTACTACTGGTAGACTATTAGTGGTGATACACACACAAGGGCAAGAAGCAGACTTTTTAATCCGCAATCCCAAAATTTGAAGGGGCACTCGAGTGGCTAAATATGTAACCTCCAGGCAGACGAACCCTGCAGCTTAAGCTTCTGGTAAGGCTGGGCAGCTTGTCTGCCATGTCGTCTGGCCGACCATTGAGCCTTTCTTGTTTGTTGACACGTAGAGAGGGGTGCACCGTTCCCGGAGGCACTGCAATACCAGGTCGATGCGTGGAGTGGACGGAGCAAGCCCCTATTCCATCTCCCAGCTCCAAAAATCAATTTAATATATGGTCCCCGGGTAGGGGACGTATCAGATATTAAACTGATAAGAACAGATACTACACTTGATCTTAGCCAAAAGGCCGAGAAGCGATACTCTCAACGGGTCGGAGGATATGTGGCCCTTCCCCGCAGCGTAACTCTCACTCGTGGTTTGGGACCGGAACGCCAGTCGCGTGACGTGCAGTGGCACATCAAAAGCTAGCCCACAATGGCCCGTTTTTATCTAGTCCCCTTCTGGCCAATAACTAACAGCCTAACCACGTGTTAAAGAGAACCAGAGCAAAAACCCTAGCAGACAAGCACGCTATACAGGTCGACCACCATAGGCTCCAGAAACCACAATGATCACTCAGCTTTTCCAAAACGGTTTCAACAAAACGCTATAACCTTGACGAAGGCCGGTTTTACTAGTCCAAATGAATCTGCTAATGATACATCCAGATTGTTTTTCATTTATAGAATGCATTTGGCAACTGAGTCACTAACGAACAGCTTCCTCTGAACTGTGAGCTTAGGGTTGTCCGACTCAGAAGAAGGCGGGCTTGTGTGCCAGGTTCTACTGGAAGCACCGCAGAAAGGAGAGCGTTCAGAGTTGAGTTTTTTTTTTTTCTTTCTCCACACATTACCAGGGGAGAGCGCGAACGCAGTCCCCCACTACCAGAAATTATGCAGTCGAGATTCCCACATTTGGGGAATTCGCAGGGGTCAGCACAGCCTGGAGTGCAATGGCTGAGCCTCGCCCTGGGTGAACCGCCTTCTTGATCACGGTATCTCCCCTGCCAGGTAAGTATGAGTTGCACAGGTCACAGGCGGGGGGCTGCCTCACAGACACACCGTGCTGACTGATGGTGCTGACCATCTACACGTCAACAAAAGCAGGCCCTACAGGGGGCTGTAGGCCTCTGTTACGTTGTTGTTGTTGTCTGGAACTCCGGTTGGTTTCTGTGAACCATTTGAATGGGATCTGGATGGGATGAAGATGGTGAGCCAAGCCCATGGATCTGCGGGGGGCAGTCCCTAAAGCGGTGTGGCCCGCCAGCCGTGGTACCCGCTCACATGGGACGCTGGCAGCTCAGCAGGTCAGTTTTGACCAGGTAAGAATTTGTCACACTATACGCTCTGCTCGGGTAGCAGTAATAGTAGTAGTCTACTACTGGTAGACTATTAGTGGTGATACACACACAAGGGCAAGAAGCAGACTTTTTAATCCGCAATCCCAAAATTTGAAGGGGCACTCGAGTGGCTAAATATGTAACCTCCAGGCAGACGAACCCTGCAGCTTAAGCTTCTGGTAAGGCTGGGCAGCTTGTCTGCCATGTCGTCTGGCCGACCATTGAGCCTTTCTTGTTTGTTGACACGTAGAGAGGGGTGCACCGTTCCCGGAGGCACTGCAATACCAGGTCGATGCGTGGAGTGGACGGAGCAAGCCCCTATTCCATCTCCCAGCTCCAAAAATCAATTTAATATATGGTCCCCGGGTAGGGGACGTATCAGATATTAAACTGATAAGAACAGATACTACACTTGATCTTAGCCAAAAGGCCGAGAAGCGATACTCTCAACGGGTCGGAGGATATGTGGCCCTTCCCCGCAGCGTAACTCTCACTCGTGGTTTGGGACCGGAACGCCAGTCGCGTGACGTGCAGTGGCACATCAAAAGCTAGCCCACAATGGCCCGTTTTTATCTAGTCCCCTTCTGGCCAATAACTAACAGCCTAACCACGTGTTAAAGAGAACCAGAGCAAAAACCCTAGCAGACAAGCACGCTATACAGGTCGACCACCATAGGCTCCAGAAACCACAATGATCACTCAGCTTTTCCAAAACGGTTTCAACAAAACGCTATAACCTTGACGAAGGCCGGTTTTACTAGTCCAAATGAATCTGCTAATGATACATCCAGATTGTTTTTCATTTATAGAATGCATTTGGCAACTGAGTCACTAACGAACAGCTTCCTCTGAACTGTGAGCTTAGGGTTGTCCGACTCAGAAGAAGGCGGGCTTGTGTGCCAGGTTCTACTGGAAGCACCGCAGAAAGGAGAGCGTTCAGAGTTGAGTTTTTTTTTTTTCTTTCTCCACACATTACCAGGGGAGAGCGCGAACGCAGTCCCCCACTACCAGAAATTATGCAGTCGAGATTCCCACATTTGGGGAATTCGCAGGGGTCAGCACAGCCTGGAGTGCAATGGCTGAGCCTCGCCCTGGGTGAACCGCCTTCTTGATCACGGTATCTCCCCTGCCAGGTAAGTATGAGTTGCACAGGTCACAGGCGGGGGGCTGCCTCACAGACACACCGTGCTGACTGATGGTGCTGACCATCTACACGTCAACAAAAGCAGGCCCTACAGGGGGCTGTAGGCCTCTGTTACGTTGTTGTTGTTGTCTGGAACTCCGGTTGGTTTCTGTGAACCATTTGAATGGGATCTGGATGGGATGAAGATGGTGAGCCAAGCCCATGGATCTGCGGGGGGCAGTCCCTAAAGCGGTGTGGCCCGCCAGCCGTGGTACCCGCTCACATGGGACGCTGGCAGCTCAGCAGGTCAGTTTTGACCAGGTAAGAATTTGTCACACTATACGCTCTGCTCGGGTAGCAGTAATAGTAGTAGTCTACTACTGGTAGACTATTAGTGGTGATACACACACAAGGGCAAGAAGCAGACTTTTTAATCCGCAATCCCAAAATTTGAAGGGGCACTCGAGTGGCTAAATATGTAACCTCCAGGCAGACGAACCCTGCAGCTTAAGCTTCTGGTAAGGCTGGGCAGCTTGTCTGCCATGTCGTCTGGCCGACCATTGAGCCTTTCTTGTTTGTTGACACGTAGAGAGGGGTGCACCGTTCCCGGAGGCACTGCAATACCAGGTCGATGCGTGGAGTGGACGGAGCAAGCCCCTATTCCATCTCCCAGCTCCAAAAATCAATTTAATATATGGTCCCCGGGTAGGGGACGTATCAGATATTAAACTGATAAGAACAGATACTACACTTGATCTTAGCCAAAAGGCCGAGAAGCGATACTCTCAACGGGTCGGAGGATATGTGGCCCTTCCCCGCAGCGTAACTCTCACTCGTGGTTTGGGACCGGAACGCCAGTCGCGTGACGTGCAGTGGCACATCAAAAGCTAGCCCACAATGGCCCGTTTTTATCTAGTCCCCTTCTGGCCAATAACTAACAGCCTAACCACGTGTTAAAGAGAACCAGAGCAAAAACCCTAGCAGACAAGCACGCTATACAGGTCGACCACCATAGGCTCCAGAAACCACAATGATCACTCAGCTTTTCCAAAACGGTTTCAACAAAACGCTATAACCTTGACGAAGGCCGGTTTTACTAGTCCAAATGAATCTGCTAATGATACATCCAGATTGTTTTTCATTTATAGAATGCATTTGGCAACTGAGTCACTAACGAACAGCTTCCTCTGAACTGTGAGCTTAGGGTTGTCCGACTCAGAAGAAGGCGGGCTTGTGTGCCAGGTTCTACTGGAAGCACCGCAGAAAGGAGAGCGTTCAGAGTTGAGTTTTTTTTTTTTCTTTCTCCACACATTACCAGGGGAGAGCGCGAACGCAGTCCCCCACTACCAGAAATTATGCAGTCGAGATTCCCACATTTGGGGAATTCGCAGGGGTCAGCACAGCCTGGAGTGCAATGGCTGAGCCTCGCCCTGGGTGAACCGCCTTCTTGATCACGGTATCTCCCCTGCCAGGTAAGTATGAGTTGCACAGGTCACAGGCGGGGGGCTGCCTCACAGACACACCGTGCTGACTGATGGTGCTGACCATCTACACGTCAACAAAAGCAGGCCCTACAGGGGGCTGTAGGCCTCTGTTACGTTGTTGTTGTTGTCTGGAACTCCGGTTGGTTTCTGTGAACCATTTGAATGGGATCTGGATGGGATGAAGATGGTGAGCCAAGCCCATGGATCTGCGGGGGGCAGTCCCTAAAGCGGTGTGGCCCGCCAGCCGTGGTACCCGCTCACATGGGACGCTGGCAGCTCAGCAGGTCAGTTTTGACCAGGTAAGAATTTGTCACACTATACGCTCTGCTCGGGTAGCAGTAATAGTAGTAGTCTACTACTGGTAGACTATTAGTGGTGATACACACACAAGGGCAAGAAGCAGACTTTTTAATCCGCAATCCCAAAATTTGAAGGGGCACTCGAGTGGCTAAATATGTAACCTCCAGGCAGACGAACCCTGCAGCTTAAGCTTCTGGTAAGGCTGGGCAGCTTGTCTGCCATGTCGTCTGGCCGACCATTGAGCCTTTCTTGTTTGTTGACACGTAGAGAGGGGTGCACCGTTCCCGGAGGCACTGCAATACCAGGTCGATGCGTGGAGTGGACGGAGCAAGCCCCTATTCCATCTCCCAGCTCCAAAAATCAATTTAATATATGGTCCCCGGGTAGGGGACGTATCAGATATTAAACTGATAAGAACAGATACTACACTTGATCTTAGCCAAAAGGCCGAGAAGCGATACTCTCAACGGGTCGGAGGATATGTGGCCCTTCCCCGCAGCGTAACTCTCACTCGTGGTTTGGGACCGGAACGCCAGTCGCGTGACGTGCAGTGGCACATCAAAAGCTAGCCCACAATGGCCCGTTTTTATCTAGTCCCCTTCTGGCCAATAACTAACAGCCTAACCACGTGTTAAAGAGAACCAGAGCAAAAACCCTAGCAGACAAGCACGCTATACAGGTCGACCACCATAGGCTCCAGAAACCACAATGATCACTCAGCTTTTCCAAAACGGTTTCAACAAAACGCTATAACCTTGACGAAGGCCGGTTTTACTAGTCCAAATGAATCTGCTAATGATACATCCAGATTGTTTTTCATTTATAGAATGCATTTGGCAACTGAGTCACTAACGAACAGCTTCCTCTGAACTGTGAGCTTAGGGTTGTCCGACTCAGAAGAAGGCGGGCTTGTGTGCCAGGTTCTACTGGAAGCACCGCAGAAAGGAGAGCGTTCAGAGTTGAGTTTTTTTTTTTTCTTTCTCCACACATTACCAGGGGAGAGCGCGAACGCAGTCCCCCACTACCAGAAATTATGCAGTCGAGATTCCCACATTTGGGGAATTCGCAGGGGTCAGCACAGCCTGGAGTGCAATGGCTGAGCCTCGCCCTGGGTGAACCGCCTTCTTGATCACGGTATCTCCCCTGCCAGGTAAGTATGAGTTGCACAGGTCACAGGCGGGGGCTGCCTCACAGACACACCGTGCTGACTGATGGTGCTGACCATCTACACGTCAACAAAAGCAGGCCCTACAGGGGGCTGTAGGCCTCTGTTACGTTGTTGTTGTTGTCTGGAACTCCGGTTGGTTTCTGTGAACCATTTGAATGGGATCTGGATGGGATGAAGATGGTGAGCCAAGCCCATGGATCTGCGGGGGGCAGTCCCTAAAGCGGTGTGGCCCGCCAGCCGTGGTACCCGCTCACATGGGACGCTGGCAGCTCAGCAGGTCAGTTTTGACCAGGTAAGAATTTGTCACACTATACGCTCTGCTCGGGTAGCAGTAATAGTAGTAGTCTACTACTGGTAGACTATTAGTGGTGATACACACACAAGGGCAAGAAGCAGACTTTTTAATCCGCAATCCCAAAATTTGAAGGGGCACTCGAGTGGCTAAATATGTAACCTCCAGGCAGACGAACCCTGCAGCTTAAGCTTCTGGTAAGGCTGGGCAGCTTGTCTGCCATGTCGTCTGGCCGACCATTGAGCCTTTCTTGTTTGTTGACACGTAGAGAGGGGTGCACCGTTCCCGGAGGCACTGCAATACCAGGTCGATGCGTGGAGTGGACGGAGCAAGCCCCTATTCCATCTCCCAGCTCCAAAAATCAATTTAATATATGGTCCCCGGGTAGGGGACGTATCAGATATTAAACTGATAAGAACAGATACTACACTTGATCTTAGCCAAAAGGCCGAGAAGCGATACTCTCAACGGGTCGGAGGATATGTGGCCCTTCCCCGCAGCGTAACTCTCACTCGTGGTTTGGGACCGGAACGCCAGTCGCGTGACGTGCAGTGGCACATCAAAAGCTAGCCCACAATGGCCCGTTTTTATCTAGTCCCCTTCTGGCCAATAACTAACAGCCTAACCACGTGTTAAAGAGAACCAGAGCAAAAACCCTAGCAGACAAGCACGCTATACAGGTCGACCACCATAGGCTCCAGAAACCACAATGATCACTCAGCTTTTCCAAAACGGTTTCAACAAAACGCTATAACCTTGACGAAGGCCGGTTTTACTAGTCCAAATGAATCTGCTAATGATACATCCAGATTGTTTTTCATTTATAGAATGCATTTGGCAACTGAGTCACTAACGAACAGCTTCCTCTGAACTGTGAGCTTAGGGTTGTCCGACTCAGAAGAAGGCGGGCTTGTGTGCCAGGTTCTACTGGAAGCACCGCAGAAAGGAGAGCGTTCAGAGTTGAGTTTTTTTTTTTTCTTTCTCCACACATTACCAGGGGAGAGCGCGAACGCAGTCCCCCACTACCAGAAATTATGCAGTCGAGATTCCCACATTTGGGGAATTCGCAGGGGTCAGCACAGCCTGGAGTGCAATGGCTGAGCCTCGCCCTGGGTGAACCGCCTTCTTGATCACGGTATCTCCCCTGCCAGGTAAGTATGAGTTGCACAGGTCACAGGCGGGGGGCTGCCTCACAGACACACCGTGCTGACTGATGGTGCTGACCATCTACACGTCAACAAAAGCAGGCCCTACAGGGGGCTGTAGGCCTCTGTTACGTTGTTGTTGTTGTCTGGAACTCCGGTTGGTTTCTGTGAACCATTTGAATGGGATCTGGATGGGATGAAGATGGTGAGCCAAGCCCATGGATCTGCGGGGGGCAGTCCCTAAAGCGGTGTGGCCCGCCAGCCGTGGTACCCGCTCACATGGGACGCTGGCAGCTCAGCAGGTCAGTTTTGACCAGGTAAGAATTTGTCACACTATACGCTCTGCTCGGGTAGCAGTAATAGTAGTAGTCTACTACTGGTAGACTATTAGTGGTGATACACACACAAGGGCAAGAAGCAGACTTTTTAATCCGCAATCCCAAAATTTGAAGGGGCACTCGAGTGGCTAAATATGTAACCTCCAGGCAGACGAACCCTGCAGCTTAAGCTTCTGGTAAGGCTGGGCAGCTTGTCTGCCATGTCGTCTGGCCGACCATTGAGCCTTTCTTGTTTGTTGACACGTAGAGAGGGGTGCACCGTTCCCGGAGGCACTGCAATACCAGGTCGATGCGTGGAGTGGACGGAGCAAGCCCCTATTCCATCTCCCAGCTCCAAAAATCAATTTAATATATGGTCCCCGGGTAGGGGACGTATCAGATATTAAACTGATAAGAACAGATACTACACTTGATCTTAGCCAAAAGGCCGAGAAGCGATACTCTCAACGGGTCGGAGGATATGTGGCCCTTCCCCGCAGCGTAACTCTCACTCGTGGTTTGGGACCGGAACGCCAGTCGCGTGACGTGCAGTGGCACATCAAAAGCTAGCCCACAATGGCCCGTTTTTATCTAGTCCCCTTCTGGCCAATAACTAACAGCCTAACCACGTGTTAAAGAGAACCAGAGCAAAAACCCTAGCAGACAAGCACGCTATACAGGTCGACCACCATAGGCTCCAGAAACCACAATGATCACTCAGCTTTTCCAAAACGGTTTCAACAAAACGCTATAACCTTGACGAAGGCCGGTTTTACTAGTCCAAATGAATCTGCTAATGATACATCCAGATTGTTTTTCATTTATAGAATGCATTTGGCAACTGAGTCACTAACGAACAGCTTCCTCTGAACTGTGAGCTTAGGGTTGTCCGACTCAGAAGAAGGCGGGCTTGTGTGCCAGGTTCTACTGGAAGCACCGCAGAAAGGAGAGCGTTCAGAGTTGAGTTTTTTTTTTTTCTTTCTCCACACATTACCAGGGGAGAGCGCGAACGCAGTCCCCCACTACCAGAAATTATGCAGTCGAGATTCCCACATTTGGGGAATTCGCAGGGGTCAGCACAGCCTGGAGTGCAATGGCTGAGCCTCGCCCTGGGTGAACCGCCTTCTTGATCACGGTATCTCCCCTGCCAGGTAAGTATGAGTTGCACAGGTCACAGGCGGGGGCCTGCCTCACAGACACACCGTGCTGACTGATGGTGCTGACCATCTACACGTCAACAAAAGCAGGCCCTACAGGGGGCTGTAGGCCTCTGTTACGTTGTTGTTGTTGTCTGGAACTCCGGTTGGTTTCTGTGAACCATTTGAATGGGATCTGGATGGGATGAAGATGGTGAGCCAAGCCCATGGATCTGCGGGGGGCAGTCCCTAAAGCGGTGTGGCCCGCCAGCCGTGGTACCCGCTCACATGGGACGCTGGCAGCTCAGCAGGTCAGTTTTGACCAGGTAAGAATTTGTCACACTATACGCTCTGCTCGGGTAGCAGTAATAGTAGTAGTCTACTACTGGTAGACTATTAGTGGTGATACACACACAAGGGCAAGAAGCAGACTTTTTAATCCGCAATCCCAAAATTTGAAGGGGCACTCGAGTGGCTAAATATGTAACCTCCAGGCAGACGAACCCTGCAGCTTAAGCTTCTGGTAAGGCTGGGCAGCTTGTCTGCCATG
Source organism: Planiliza haematocheilus (assembly GCA_005024645.1). Taxonomy (NCBI): domain Eukaryota; kingdom Metazoa; phylum Chordata; class Actinopteri; order Mugiliformes; family Mugilidae; genus Planiliza; species Planiliza haematocheilus. The sequence continues at coordinate 22,363 of SRSE01000485.1, forward strand.
TCGTCTGGCCGACCATTGAGCCTTTCTTGTTTGTTGACACGTAGAGAGGGGTGCACCGTTCCCGGAGGCACTGCAATACCAGGTCGATGCGTGGAGTGGACGGAGCAAGCCCCTATTCCATCTCCCAGCTCCAAAAATCAATTTAATATATGGTCCCCGGGTAGGGGACGTATCAGATATTAAACTGATAAGAACAGATTTTTTTTTCTTTTGATAATGTTTATTGACACCAATATCACAGCATCTTTACATGTTTACAACATCAGTTCATCTACTGGATGATTAGATTAATAAATAAATAAATAAATGTTGTACATTGACATTGTAAATAAAATAACAAGGTTAGTGCCAATAAAATCACATTTCTCATGTTTAAAATCCATAAATATACATAAAAGGTTTCTGTTCCGTCTCTTTTGTGCAGGAGCGGAGTGAGACCTTAAAGAATTCTACTCATTTCGCTCCCCCAAACAGTTGGCCTCTCGGGATCCTGACCTGGTGCACAGAGGGGACCCCCACCCTGTTGCTCCTTCCCACCTGCCACTCCCGGAGAGCCAGGCCGTTGCTGCTTTGACCTTTTCTTGTCAGGCTCTGGCTCCTTCGTCCGAATAGGCACAGAGGCGATTCTTCTTTGTGGCTGTATCCTTGGCCTGCCGCCTGTAGCTCTGGCAGCTTGGGCCATTGCTGCGGCCATCTGGATTACAGCCACGGGGGGGATCTGCATGTGCCTTCTTACCAGCAAGTTTCTGGAGGTCCATATGGCGTCTTTTATGGCGGCTAGGGTGAGCCACTGTTTGCCAAACTCTTCATTTTGTTGAGCCTTCTTATCTTGGCTCACCCCATACAGCACCAGCTGGGCTGTCAGGACCTCCCTTGCTGGTAAGTACGGGAATTTTAAGGAGCCAGCCATTGCCCACTGGTCTTTGGCAGCGCTGCACTCCCAGAGCAAGTGCCTCACCGACTCAGGTGCGCCACATCCGGGTCGGGGGCAGGTTGAGTGTCTTGCCATGCCCCGGGAATGCATAACGGACCTGACTGGGAGGATCTCATGTGCCACCATCCATGACAGGTCCCGGAGTCTGTTTGGGAGAGCGGGATGGTTCACATTGCGCCAAACTGTAGAGGGCTCGCCGAGTGCAAGCCCGCGTAGTGGACTCACTGGCTCCCGTTCCTGCACAAAAGAAATAATGTCACGGTGGTTAGTTAAAAACTGCAGTTCCTTCTGTTCTAAGTTGAACTGCTGTAAAAACTTTGGAATAAAGGCGTATGCAGGTGGTAGGTTAAAAGACGCGGGTTTTCTAAGATCTGTTGGCAGAATTTTAAGTTTTCTGAGGTAGGATCCCATCCAGAATTTCGTCATGGCTGCCGTCTTGGGATTTCTGGATGGGTCCGTGGCGTTCGCGATGTGCAGTGCTGTATATCTGCTTCCCAAGACCAGATGCAGGTCAGGCACTCCCTTCCCTCCTTTTCCCTTAGGTTTCTTCATATCATCTCTCCTCAGTCTTTCCCACTTGGATCCCCACAGGAAATAAAAGACCGCCCGGTCAAGATTTAAAAGCACTTGCCTGGGTGGGATAAAAACAGAACTGATTAGTAAAAGCAAAGGTAAAATCACTGCTTTAATGATTAAAACCTTTCCTTCCATTGTCAGTCCTCTAAGTCCCCACAATCCTAGTCTTTGTCTAGCTTTCCCTACCACGTCTGTCCAGTTTCCGTCTCCTCCTCCCTCCCTGTCAAATTTTATCCCCAGTATTCTTTGGTTTGTCTGGGTTTCAGTTACGGGGAGTCCTGTCGTCTCTGTCTGTGTCCACGGTCCATACAGTTGAGCTTGGGTCTTGTTTTTGTTCAGTCTTGACCCAGAGGCTTGTCCGAACCAGTCCGTCACGTCTAGAGTCCTGTTTACGGATAAAAGATCGGTGCATAAAATGTTCACGTCGTCCATGTATAAAATGCACTTGGTGGTGAGTCCTCCACTTCCTGGGATTCTCAAACCATTGATTCTTTGGTCCCTTCTCAAGATCTGTGCCAGTGGTTCTATGCAAACCACATAAAGGAGGGCGGATAACGGACAACCCTGACGGACACCGCAGTTGATATTGACTGCTTTTGTCAGATGCCCATTTACTAGAAATCTGCTGTTGATATCCCGGTACAGCAGTCCCACCCAAGCTATAAACCTCTCAGGGAACCCCATTTTTTGCAGTACCTTGAAAAGGTACTGGTGCGAGACCCGATCAAAGGCTTTCTCAAAGTCTAAATTTAGGACTACTAGCCGGATATTTCTGTCTCTCGCGTAACAGATGGTGTCTCGGATCAGTACCAGGCTGTCCGTGATCCTCCTCCCTGGTACGGCACAGGCTTGATCCGGGTGAATCAGATCTTCTAAAACCGTGGTCATACGACATGCTAAAAGTTTGCTAAAAAGCTTGCAGTCAAAGTTTAAAAGCGTGATCGGTCTCCAGTTCTTCAGGTCCAGTTTGTCTTTGTGTTTGTGTAGGAGTGTCACTGCCCCTACTCTAAAACTGTCAGGTAAAATGTCATGTTGTTCAAAGTCTTTAAAAACAGCAAGTATGTCCGGTGCTAAAAGGTCCCAAAATGTCAGGTAAAATTCAACGGGAAGTCCATCAGGACCTGGGGACTTTCCCCTCTTAAAACTCAAGATACTTTTGTTTAGTTCTAAAATACTAAAATCTTGAGTTAAAAACCTCCCATCTGTCACTGTCTTGTTAATAAAATCTAAAACTTCAGTCATTATGTCCGTCTTTACAGGTTTTCCTTGATACAGTTTTTCATAGAAGTTTAAAACCACTTGTTGAGTTTCATCTGGGGTTATTGCTATGTCACCGTTTTCTTTTCTTAGTTTTAAAAAGTTCCTCCCTTTATTCATTATCTTCTTGAAAAAGTACCGTGTGCATTTTTCTCCTTCTTCCATTTCCTGTTCTCTGCTCCTAAGAATAATTCCTTTACTTATAATTTCTGACAAGACTGACATTTCAGTTTTTGTTTGCTTTATTTCTTCATTAAAATTAAGCCCATGCTTATTAAGTTCAAAATAGCGTTGTAGTCGTTTTTGCAGTCCCATCATGCGTCTGTTTTCCTTGTGCTTTTTCCTTTTCCCGGCTTGTCTAAAAAAAGTCTGGGTCCTCCCTTTTACCATTTCCCACCAGTGTGCACGTGTGTTGTATGAGTCTTGAAGGGTCTGCCACTCTTTATATTGCTCCCTATATTGGTTAATTAGGTGTTTATCTTCCAGGAGGGAGCAATTGAGCTTCCACAGACCACTTCCTGGTGTCACACCCGAGGTGAGTGATAGTGTGCAAGACAGCATTTGGTGATCAGAGAAAAACACAGGTGTCAATCTAGCATCAGTTGGTGGGCAGTCTCTGGTAAAAAAATAATCTATGCGAGAGGCTCTGGTGCCGTCACCACTGAACCAGGTGAAGCCCTCCTCTCTTGGATGCATGATTTTAAAACAGTCCTGTAGTCTAAAGTCGTCACTTATTGCCCTTAATAAAATCGACGTCTTGTCCATTTTAAAATCATCTCCTGCTCCTCTTCTGTCCTTCTTGCTTAAAATGCAGTTAAAATCACCCCCTACAATCAAAGGTCTTTGGCCTAGCATGTGGGACTGCAAGTCTTCTAAAAGGTCATACCTGTCGTTTTTGTCGTTAAAACCGTAGACGTTAAGAAGGTTAAAATCCTGTCCCATAAAAGTCAAATGTGCTAAAAGTGCCCTACCGTCTCTCACCACAGTGCTGCCCTTCACCAGAATGTAAGGATTGTTGATTAAAATGGCTACTCCGTCATTTTTATTTTCGTTAGATCCACTCCATATTGAGTTGTGTTGCCATATGTCCTCCCATTGCCTGTAGTGTTTCAGATACGGTATATTGCATTCTTGTAATAAAAACACATCTGACTTAAAAGAACTAAGAAAAGATAAAACACTCTGTGCTCTAACTCTCGACTTCACGCTTCTCACATTTATAGTCGAGAAGGTGATTGCCATGAGTATAGTTAAAAAAATAAAAATAAAAACATAAAAACAGGTTTGACATTTTAAAAGACTAAGACAACTGTAAAAGCCATTTGAACTAAGTCACGTTGTTAATCTCTTGTGAATGGAGCTCTTCCTTCACTGCTACAGGGTGAGAGTGAAGGGGTTCAGCGCCATTCCCCCGTCGACGCCTGGGTGTTGGCCTTTGCTGCAATGTTGCGTTGAGCTTTGTGTCTTTCGGGGTTGATTGCAGAACTAAATTTAAAAAGGAGACCTCATTGGGTGAATCGGAAGGGAAGATTCTCGACTCCCCAGATGAATTATCTGAGGGAATCTCAACTCTTCCCCTCTTCTCTGAGTTTTCAGGGGACTCAGAGGACAATTCTGATGCAGGCCTCTTAGATGGTTGGGCATCGGGGAGGGGGTCATCCTGGCTTTCTTGTTCAGCAGTAGCTCCACCCTCCACCTGAGCCATCTCCTCTTCACCTGTGATCCTCATTGGTGGAGGTGGAACATGCCCCTCCCCCTCTCCTCCAATCACCAAATTTGGCGGGAGATTTGAATTTTCTGGCCCCGCCTCTTCAATCAGCTCTGTAACCGTTTCTCCCTGTAAACCATTTTGTGCTACTTCGCACACTCTTGCTGCTTTCAGTTTGTTGGCAAATGACTTTGGGCAATCTCTGAACAGATGATTACCCTCTCCACAAAGGTTGCACTTTCTGCCATTGGTGCACTCCTCAAAGGTGTGCCCAATTTCTCTACATTTCCCGCAAACGATTTTATCACAAGCCTCTACCAGGTGCCCATGTTCACCACACTTGCGGCAGAGCTTGGGCTGTCCCTGGTAGTGGATGTAGCCCCTGTTTTCACCGAGGACTATCATGGACGGTAGGTGTTTCAGGCCCTGGAAGCCCTGGGGGTCTTGCCATTGTTGGATGGGGACCCTCCAGGCACAGTTCCAGATGCCGTCCTCATCCTTAACCTTGGTAGCCTGGCCTTTCACAGTGCAAAATCTTCCCAGCCATGAACAAACGTCCTCAGCATTCACAGTTTCATTGAACATTCTAACAATAACAGTTTTTAGGCTATTATCAGTCAGTTTCTCCACTTTGAAAACCGAGAACTGGGATTTCACATTTTCATATCGAGTCCAGAACTCACGCAGCAAAACAGCAGAGCGAAAACTTACATCAAAGCCCTTGTTAAAGGGTAAGGTCAAAATGCAGTTCAGGTCATCCGGTGTGAACTCTAAAGCTTTTTGAATCAACTTCCTGGAGAAGTCAAGTCTCGACATCCCCAGGAGTTTTCCATCTCTCTCTTGAAATGTGAATCGGACGCTGTGGTGCCTCCGGATGCCGGCATAGTTGGCCGACATGATGGAGGCACCACAAGCTACGAGTGCTAAAACAAAATAAAAGACAGCTAAAAGACAACTAAAACCACTAAAAAAGATAAAATGTGTCTAAACGAACAAATAAAACAATAAGTGAAATTGCTAAAAGGAAAAGAGTACTTACCTTTGCTTTTTGAGATGTTAAATTACAAGCAAATAAGGATGAGTTGCTTTGTCTGAAAGTGTTAACAGCTGCGAAAGGACTGAAACACTTCAATTGACAAAGAAACAGAATAATATCCTCCTATCGTTGGTGCAAATCAAAGCCACACAAGGCTATCAATTTCACCACCCAAAAGAGGCGATCGCAGTCTTAGCCAAAAGGCCGAGAAGCGATACTCTCAACGGGTCGGAGGATATGTGGCCCTTCCCCGCAGCGTAACTCTCACTCGTGGTTTGGGACCGGAACGCCAGTCGCGTGACGTGCAGTGGCACATCAAAAGCTAGCCCACAATGGCCCGTTTTTATCTAGTCCCCTTCTGGCCAATAACTAACAGCCTAACCACGTGTTAAAGAGAACCAGAGCAAAAACCCTAGCAGACAAGCACGCTATACAGGTCGACCACCATAGGCTCCAGAAACCACAATGATCACTCAGCTTTTCCAAAACGGTTTCAACAAAACGCTATAACCTTGACGAAGGCCGGTTTTACTAGTCCAAATGAATCTGCTAATGATACATCCAGATTGTTTTTCATTTATAGAATGCATTTGGCAACTGAGTCACTAACGAACAGCTTCCTCTGAACTGTGAGCTTAGGGTTGTCCGACTCAGAAGAAGGCGGGCTTGTGTGCCAGGTTCTACTGGAAGCACCGCAGAAAGGAGAGCGTTCAGAGTTGAGTTTTTTTTTTTTCTTTCTCCACACATTACCAGGGGAGAGCGCGAACGCAGTCCCCCACTACCAGAAATTATGCAGTCGAGATTCCCACATTTGGGGAATTCGCAGGGGTCAGCACAGCCTGGAGTGCAATGGCTGAGCCTCGCCCTGGGTGAACCGCCTTCTTGATCACGGTATCTCCCCTGCCAGGTAAGTATGAGTTGCACAGGTCACAGGCGGGGGGCTGCCTCACAGACACACCGTGCTGACTGATGGTGCTGACCATCTACACGTCAACAAAAGCAGGCCCTACAGGGGGCTGTAGGCCTCTGTTACGTTGTTGTTGTTGTCTGGAACTCCGGTTGGTTTCTGTGAACCATTTGAATGGGATCTGGATGGGATGAAGATGGTGAGCCAAGCCCATGGATCTGCGGGGGGCAGTCCCTAAAGCGGTGTGGCCCGCCAGCCGTGGTACCCGCTCACATGGGACGCTGGCAGCTCAGCAGGTCAGTTTTGACCAGGTAAGAATTTGTCACACTATACGCTCTGCTCGGGTAGCAGTAATAGTAGTAGTCTACTACTGGTAGACTATTAGTGGTGATACACACACAAGGGCAAGAAGCAGACTTTTTAATCCGCAATCCCAAAATTTGAAGGGGCACTCGAGTGGCTAAATATGTAACCTCCAGGCAGACGAACCCTGCAGCTTAAGCTTCTGGTAAGGCTGGGCAGCTTGTCTGCCATGTCGTCTGGCCGACCATTGAGCCTTTCTTGTTTGTTGACACGTAGAGAGGGGTGCACCGTTCCCGGAGGCACTGCAATACCAGGTCGATGCGTGGAGTGGACGGAGCAAGCCCCTATTCCATCTCCCAGCTCCAAAAATCAATTTAATATATGGTCCCCGGGTAGGGGACGTATCAGATATTAAACTGATAAGAACAGATACTACACTTGATCTTAGCCAAAAGGCCGAGAAGCGATACTCTCAACGGGTCGGAGGATATGTGGCCCTTCCCCGCAGCGTAACTCTCACTCGTGGTTTGGGACCGGAACGCCAGTCGCGTGACGTGCAGTGGCACATCAAAAGCTAGCCCACAATGGCCCGTTTTTATCTAGTCCCCTTCTGGCCAATAACTAACAGCCTAACCACGTGTTAAAGAGAACCAGAGCAAAAACCCTAGCAGACAAGCACGCTATACAGGTCGACCACCATAGGCTCCAGAAACCACAATGATCACTCAGCTTTTCCAAAACGGTTTCAACAAAACGCTATAACCTTGACGAAGGCCGGTTTTACTAGTCCAAATGAATCTGCTAATGATACATCCAGATTGTTTTTCATTTATAGAATGCATTTGGCAACTGAGTCACTAACGAACAGCTTCCTCTGAACTGTGAGCTTAGGGTTGTCCGACTCAGAAGAAGGCGGGCTTGTGTGCCAGGTTCTACTGGAAGCACCGCAGAAAGGAGAGCGTTCAGAGTTGAGTTTTTTTTTTTTCTTTCTCCACACATTACCAGGGGAGAGCGCGAACGCAGTCCCCCACTACCAGAAATTATGCAGTCGAGATTCCCACATTTGGGGAATTCGCAGGGGTCAGCACAGCCTGGAGTGCAATGGCTGAGCCTCGCCCTGGGTGAACCGCCTTCTTGATCACGGTATCTCCCCTGCCAGGTAAGTATGAGTTGCACAGGTCACAGGCGGGGGGCTGCCTCACAGACACACCGTGCTGACTGATGGTGCTGACCATCTACACGTCAACAAAAGCAGGCCCTACAGGGGGCTGTAGGCCTCTGTTACGTTGTTGTTGTTGTTGTCTGGAACTCCGGTTGGTTTCTGTGAACCATTTGAATGGGATCTGGATGGGATGAAGATGGTGAGCCAAGCCCATGGATCTGCGGGGGGCAGTCCCTAAAGCGGTGTGGCCCGCCAGCCGTGGTACCCGCTCACATGGGACGCTGGCAGCTCAGCAGGTCAGTTTTGACCAGGTAAGAATTTGTCACACTATACGCTCTGCTCGGGTAGCAGTAATAGTAGTAGTCTACTACTGGTAGACTATTAGTGGTGATACACACACAAGGGCAAGAAGCAGACTTTTTAATCCGCAATCCCAAAATTTGAAGGGGCACTCGAGTGGCTAAATATGTAACCTCCAGGCAGACGAACCCTGCAGCTTAAGCTTCTGGTAAGGCTGGGCAGCTTGTCTGCCATGTCGTCTGGCCGACCATTGAGCCTTTCTTGTTTGTTGACACGTAGAGAGGGGTGCACCGTCCCGGAGGCACTGCAATACCAGGTCGATGCGTGGAGTGGACGGAGCAAGCCCCTATTCCATCTCCCAGCTCCAAAAATCAATTTAATATATGGTCCCCGGGTAGGGGACGTATCAGATATTAAACTGATAAGAACAGATACTACACTTGATCTTAGCCAAAAGGCCGAGAAGCGATACTCTCAACGGGTCGGAGGATATGTGGCCCTTCCCCGCAGCGTAACTCTCACTCGTGGTTTGGGACCGGAACGCCAGTCGCGTGACGTGCAGTGGCACATCAAAAGCTAGCCCACAATGGCCCGTTTTTATCTAGTCCCCTTCTGGCCAATAACTAACAGCCTAACCACGTGTTAAAGAGAACCAGAGCAAAAACCCTAGCAGACAAGCACGCTATACAGGTCGACCACCATAGGCTCCAGAAACCACAATGATCACTCAGCTTTTCCAAAACGGTTTCAACAAAACGCTATAACCTTGACGAAGGCCGGTTTTACTAGTCCAAATGAATCTGCTAATGATACATCCAGATTGTTTTTCATTTATAGAATGCATTTGGCAACTGAGTCACTAACGAACAGCTTCCTCTGAACTGTGAGCTTAGGGTTGTCCGACTCAGAAGAAGGCGGGCTTGTGTGCCAGGTTCTACTGGAAGCACCGCAGAAAGGAGAGCGTTCAGAGTTGAGTTTTTTTTTTTTCTTTCTCCACACATTACCAGGGGAGAGCGCGAACGCAGTCCCCCACTACCAGAAATTATGCAGTCGAGATTCCCACATTTGGGGAATTCGCAGGGGTCAGCACAGCCTGGAGTGCAATGGCTGAGCCTCGCCCTGGGTGAACCGCCTTCTTGATCACGGTATCTCCCCTGCCAGGTAAGTATGAGTTGCACAGGTCACAGGCGGGGGGCTGCCTCACAGACACACCGTGCTGACTGATGGTGCTGACCATCTACACGTCAACAAAAGCAGGCCCTACAGGGGGCTGTAGGCCTCTGTTACGTTGTTGTTGTTGTCTGGAACTCCGGTTGGTTTCTGTGAACCATTTGAATGGGATCTGGATGGGATGAAGATGGTGAGCCAAGCCCATGGATCTGCGGGGGCAGTCCCTAAAGCGGTGTGGCCCGCCAGCCGTGGTACCCGCTCACATGGGACGCTGGCAGCTCAGCAGGTCAGTTTTGACCAGGTAAGAATTTGTCACACTATACGCTCTGCTCGGGTAGCAGTAATAGTAGTAGTCTACTACTGGTAGACTATTAGTGGTGATACACACACAAGGGCAAGAAGCAGACTTTTTAATCCGCAATCCCAAAATTTGAAGGGGCACTCGAGTGGCTAAATATGTAACCTCCAGGCAGACGAACCCTGCAGCTTAAGCTTCTGGTAAGGCTGGGCAGCTTGTCTGCCATGTCGTCTGGCCGACCATTGAGCCTTTCTTGTTTGTTGACACGTAGAGAGGGGTGCACCGTTCCCGGAGGCACTGCAATACCAGGTCGATGCGTGGAGTGGACGGAGCAAGCCCCTATTCCATCTCCCAGCTCCAAAAATCAATTTAATATATGGTCCCCGGGTAGGGGACGTATCAGATATTAAACTGATAAGAACAGATACTACACTTGATCTTAGCCAAAAGGCCGAGAAGCGATACTCTCAACGGGTCGGAGGATATGTGGCCCTTCCCCGCAGCGTAACTCTCACTCGTGGTTTGGGACCGGAACGCCAGTCGCGTGACGTGCAGTGGCACATCAAAAGCTAGCCCACAATGGCCCGTTTTTATCTAGTCCCCTTCTGGCCAATAACTAACAGCCTAACCACGTGTTAAAGAGAACCAGAGCAAAAACCCTAGCAGACAAGCACGCTATACAGGTCGACCACCATAGGCTCCAGAAACCACAATGATCACTCAGCTTTTCCAAAACGGTTTCAACAAAACGCTATAACCTTGACGAAGGCCGGTTTTACTAGTCCAAATGAATCTGCTAATGATACATCCAGATTGTTTTTCATTTATAGAATGCATTTGGCAACTGAGTCACTAACGAACAGCTTCCTCTGAACTGTGAGCTTAGGGTTGTCCGACTCAGAAGAAGGCGGGCTTGTGTGCCAGGTTCTACTGGAAGCACCGCAGAAAGGAGAGCGTTCAGAGTTGAGTTTTTTTTTTTTCTTTCTCCACACATTACCAGGGGAGAGCGCGAACGCAGTCCCCCACTACCAGAAATTATGCAGTCGAGATTCCCACATTTGGGGAATTCGCAGGGGTCAGCACAGCCTGGAGTGCAATGGCTGAGCCTCGCCCTGGGTGAACCGCCTTCTTGATCACGGTATCTCCCCTGCCAGGTAAGTATGAGTTGCACAGGTCACAGGCGGGGGGCTGCCTCACAGACACACCGTGCTGACTGATGGTGCTGACCATCTACACGTCAACAAAAGCAGGCCCTACAGGGGGCTGTAGGCCTCTGTTACGTTGTTGTTGTTGTCTGGAACTCCGGTTGGTTTCTGTGAACCATTTGAATGGGATCTGGATGGGATGAAGATGGTGAGCCAAGCCCATGGATCTGCGGGGGGCAGTCCCTAAAGCGGTGTGGCCCGCCAGCCGTGGTACCCGCTCACATGGGACGCTGGCAGCTCAGCAGGTCAGTTTTGACCAGGTAAGAATTTGTCACACTATACGCTCTGCTCGGGTAGCAGTAATAGTAGTAGTCTACTACTGGTAGACTATTAGTGGTGATACACACACAAGGGCAAGAAGCAGACTTTTTAATCCGCAATCCCAAAATTTGAAGGGGCACTCGAGTGGCTAAATATGTAACCTCCAGGCAGACGAACCCTGCAGCTTAAGCTTCTGGTAAGGCTGGGCAGCTTGTCTGCCATGTCGTCTGGCCGACCATTGAGCCTTTCTTGTTTGTTGACACGTAGAGAGGGGTGCACCGTTCCCGGAGGCACTGCAATACCAGGTCGATGCGTGGAGTGGACGGAGCAAGCCCCTATTCCATCTCCCAGCTCCAAAAATCAATTTAATATATGGTCCCCGGGTAGGGGACGTATCAGATATTAAACTGATAAGAACAGATACTACACTTGATCTTAGCCAAAAGGCCGAGAAGCGATACTCTCAACGGGTCGGAGGATATGTGGCCCTTCCCCGCAGCGTAACTCTCACTCGTGGTTTGGGACCGGAACGCCAGTCGCGTGACGTGCAGTGGCACATCAAAAGCTAGCCCACAATGGCCCGTTTTTATCTAGTCCCCTTCTGGCCAATAACTAACAGCCTAACCACGTGTTAAAGAGAACCAGAGCAAAAACCCTAGCAGACAAGCACGCTATACAGGTCGACCACCATAGGCTCCAGAAACCACAATGATCACTCAGCTTTTCCAAAACGGTTTCAACAAAACGCTATAACCTTGACGAAGGCCGGTTTTACTAGTCCAAATGAATCTGCTAATGATACATCCAGATTGTTTTTCATTTATAGAATGCATTTGGCAACTGAGTCACTAACGAACAGCTTCCTCTGAACTGTGAGCTTAGGGTTGTCCGACTCAGAAGAAGGCGGGCTTGTGTGCCAGGTTCTACTGGAAGCACCGCAGAAAGGAGAGCGTTCAGAGTTGAGTTTTTTTTTTTCTTTCTCCACACATTACCAGGGGAGAGCGCGAACGCAGTCCCCCACTACCAGAAATTATGCAGTCGAGATTCCCACATTTGGGGAATTCGCAGGGGTCAGCACAGCCTGGAGTGCAATGGCTGAGCCTCGCCCTGGGTGAACCGCCTTCTTGATCACGGTATCTCCCCTGCCAGGTAAGTATGAGTTGCACAGGTCACAGGCGGGGCCCTGCCTCACAGACACACCGTGCTGACTGATGGTGCTGACCATCTACACGTCAACAAAAGCAGGCCCTACAGGGGGCTGTAGGCCTCTGTTACGTTGTTGTTGTTGTCTGGAACTCCGGTTGGTTTCTGTGAACCATTTGAATGGGATCTGGATGGGATGAAGATGGTGAGCCAAGCCCATGGATCTGCGGGGGGCAGTCCCTAAAGCGGTGTGGCCCGCCAGCCGTGGTACCCGCTCACATGGGACGCTGGCAGCTCAGCAGGTCAGTTTTGACCAGGTAAGAATTTGTCACACTATACGCTCTGCTCGGGTAGCAGTAATAGTAGTAGTCTACTACTGGTAGACTATTAGTGGTGATACACACACAAGGGCAAGAAGCAGACTTTTTAATCCGCAATCCCAAAATTTGAAGGGGCACTCGAGTGGCTAAATATGTAACCTCCAGGCAGACGAACCCTGCAGCTTAAGCTTCTGGTAAGGCTGGGCAGCTTGTCTGCCATGTCGTCTGGCCGACCATTGAGCCTTTCTTGTTTGTTGACACGTAGAGAGGGGTGCACCGTTCCCGGAGGCACTGCAACACCAGGTCGATGCGTGGAGGGCTCGCCGAGTGCAAGCCCGCGTAGTGGACTCACTGGCTCCCGTTCCTGCACAAAAGAAATAATGTCACGGTGGTTAGTTAAAAACTGCAGTTCCTTCTGTTCTAAGTTGAACTGCTGTAAAAACTTTGGAATAAAGGCGTATGCAGGTGGTAGGTTAAAAGACGCGGGTTTTCTAAGATCTGTTGGCAGAATTTTAAGTTTTCTGAGGTAGGATCCCATCCAGAATTTCGTCATGGCTGCCGTCTTGGGATTTCTGGATGGGTCCGTGGCGTTCGCGATGTGCAGTGCTGTATATCTGCTTCCCAAGACCAGATGCAGGTCAGGCACTCCCTTCCCTCCTTTTCCCTTAGGTTTCTTCATATCATCTCTCCTCAGTCTTTCCCACTTGGATCCCCACAGGAAATAAAAGACCGCCCGGTCAAGATTTAAAAGCACTTGCCTGGGTGGGATAAAAACAGAACTGATTAGTAAAAGCAAAGGTAAAATCACTGCTTTAATGATTAAAACCTTTCCTTCCATTGTCAGTCCTCTAAGTCCCCACAATCCTAGTCTTTGTCTAGCTTTCCCTACCACGTCTGTCCAGTTTCCGTCTCCTCCTCCCTCCCTGTCAAATTTTATCCCCAGTATTCTTTGGTTTGTCTGGGTTTCAGTTACGGGGAGTCCTGTCGTCTCTGTCTGTGTCCACGGTCCATACAGTTGAGCTTGGGTCTTGTTTTTGTTCAGTCTTGACCCAGAGGCTTGTCCGAACCAGTCCGTCACGTCTAGAGTCCTGTTTACGGATAAAAGATCGGTGCATAAAATGTTCACGTCGTCCATGTATAAAATGCACTTGGTGGTGAGTCCTCCACTTCCTGGGATTCTCAAACCATTGATTCTTTGGTCCCTTCTCAAGATCTGTGCCAGTGGTTCTATGCAAACCACATAAAGGAGGGCGGATAACGGACAACCCTGACGGACACCGCAGTTGATATTGACTGCTTTTGTCAGATGCCCATTTACTAGAAATCTGCTGTTGATATCCCGGTACAGCAGTCCCACCCAAGCTATAAACCTCTCAGGGAACCCCATTTTTTGCAGTACCTTGAAAAGGTACTGGTGCGAGACCCGATCAAAGGCTTTCTCAAAGTCTAAATTTAGGACTACTAGCCGGATATTTCTGTCTCTCGCGTAACAGATGGTGTCTCGGATCAGTACCAGGCTGTCCGTGATCCTCCTCCCTGGTACGGCACAGGCTTGATCCGGGTGAATCAGATCTTCTAAAACCGTGGTCATACGACATGCTAAAAGTTTGCTAAAAAGCTTGCAGTCAAAGTTTAAAAGCGTGATCGGTCTCCAGTTCTTCAGGTCCAGTTTGTCTTTGTGTTTGTGTAGGAGTGTCACTGCCCCTACTCTAAAACTGTCAGGTAAAATGTCATGTTGTTCAAAGTCTTTAAAAACAGCAAGTATGTCCGGTGCTAAAAGGTCCCAAAATGTCAGGTAAAATTCAACGGGAAGTCCATCAGGACCTGGGGACTTTCCCCTCTTAAAACTCAAGATACTTTTGTTTAGTTCTAAAATACTAAAATCTTGAGTTAAAAACCTCCCATCTGTCACTGTCTTGTTAATAAAATCTAAAACTTCAGTCATTATGTCCGTCTTTACAGGTTTTCCTTGATACAGTTTTTCATAGAAGTTTAAAACCACTTGTTGAGTTTCATCTGGGGTTATTGCTATGTCACCGTTTTCTTTTCTTAGTTTTAAAAAGTTCCTCCCTTTATTCATTATCTTCTTGAAAAAGTACCGTGTGCATTTTTCTCCTTCTTCCATTTCCTGTTCTCTGCTCCTAAGAATAATTCCTTTACTTATAATTTCTGACAAGACTGACATTTCAGTTTTTGTTTGCTTTATTTCTTCATTAAAATTAAGCCCATGCTTATTAAGTTCAAAATAGCGTTGTAGTCGTTTTTGCAGTCCCATCATGCGTCTGTTTTCCTTGTGCTTTTTCCTTTTCCCGGCTTGTCTAAAAAAAGTCTGGGTCCTCCCTTTTACCATTTCCCACCAGTGTGCACGTGTGTTGTATGAGTCTTGAAGGGTCTGCCACTCTTTATATTGCTCCCTATATTGGTTAATTAGGTGTTTATCTTCCAGGAGGGAGCAATTGAGCTTCCACAGACCACTTCCTGGTGTCACACCCGAGGTGAGTGATAGTGTGCAAGACAGCATTTGGTGATCAGAGAAAAACACAGGTGTCAATCTAGCATCAGTTGGTGGGCAGTCTCTGGTAAAAAAATAATCTATGCGAGAGGCTCTGGTGCCGTCACCACTGAACCAGGTGAAGCCCTCCTCTCTTGGATGCATGATTTTAAAACAGTCCTGTAGTCTAAAGTCGTCACTTATTGCCCTTAATAAAATCGACGTCTTGTCCATTTTAAAATCATCTCCTGCTCCTCTTCTGTCCTTCTTGCTTAAAATGCAGTTAAAATCACCCCCTACAATCAAAGGTCTTTGGCCTAGCATGTGGGACTGCAAGTCTTCTAAAAGGTCATACCTGTCGTTTTTGTCGTTAAAACCGTAGACGTTAAGAAGGTTAAAATCCTGTCCCATAAAAGTCAAATGTGCTAAAAGTGCCCTACCGTCTCTCACCACAGTGCTGCCCTTCACCAGAATGTAAGGATTGTTGATTAAAATGGCTACTCCGTCATTTTTATTTTCGTTAGATCCACTCCATATTGAGTTGTGTTGCCATATGTCCTCCCATTGCCTGTAGTGTTTCAGATACGGTATATTGCATTCTTGTAATAAAAACACATCTGACTTAAAAGAACTAAGAAAAGATAAAACACTCTGTGCTCTAACTCTCGACTTCACGCTTCTCACATTTATAGTCGAGAAGGTGATTGCCATGAGTATAGTTAAAAAAATAAAAATAAAAACATAAAAACAGGTTTGACATTTTAAAAGACTAAGACAACTGTAAAAGCCATTTGAACTAAGTCACGTTGTTAATCTCTTGTGAATGGAGCTCTTCCTTCACTGCTACAGGGTGAGAGTGAAGGGGTTCAGCGCCATTCCCCCGTCGACGCCTGGGTGTTGGCCTTTGCTGCAATGTTGCGTTGAGCTTTGTGTCTTTCGGGGTTGATTGCAGAACTAAATTTAAAAAGGAGACCTCATTGGGTGAATCGGAAGGGAAGATTCTCGACTCCCCAGATGAATTATCTGAGGGAATCTCAACTCTTCCCCTCTTCTCTGAGTTTTCAGGGGACTCAGAGGACAATTCTGATGCAGGCCTCTTAGATGGTTGGGCATCGGGGAGGGGGTCATCCTGGCTTTCTTGTTCAGCAGTAGCTCCACCCTCCACCTGAGCCATCTCCTCTTCACCTGTGATCCTCATTGGTGGAGGTGGAACATGCCCCTCCCCCTCTCCTCCAATCACCAAATTTGGCGGGAGATTTGAATTTTCTGGCCCCGCCTCTTCAATCAGCTCTGTAACCGTTTCTCCCTGTAAACCATTTTGTGCTACTTCGCACACTCTTGCTGCTTTCAGTTTGTTGGCAAATGACTTTGGGCAATCTCTGAACAGATGATTACCCTCTCCACAAAGGTTGCACTTTCTGCCATTGGTGCACTCCTCAAAGGTGTGCCCAATTTCTCTACATTTCCCGCAAACGATTTTATCACAAGCCTCTACCAGGTGCCCATGTTCACCACACTTGCGGCAGAGCTTGGGCTGTCCCTGGTAGTGGATGTAGCCCCTGTTTTCACCGAGGACTATCATGGACGGTAGGTGTTTCAGGCCCTGGAAGCCCTGGGGGTCTTGCCATTGTTGGATGGGGACCCTCCAGGCACAGTTCCAGATGCCGTCCTCATCCTTAACCTTGGTAGCCTGGCCTTTCACAGTGCAAAATCTTCCCAGCCATGAACAAACGTCCTCAGCATTCACAGTTTCATTGAACATTCTAACAATAACAGTTTTTAGGCTATTATCAGTCAGTTTCTCCACTTTGAAAACCGAGAACTGGGATTTCACATTTTCATATCGAGTCCAGAACTCACGCAGCAAAACAGCAGAGCGAAAACTTACATCAAAGCCCTTGTTAAAGGGTAAGGTCAAAATGCAGTTCAGGTCATCCGGTGTGAACTCTAAAGCTTTTTGAATCAACTTCCTGGAGAAGTCAAGTCTCGACATCCCCAGGAGTTTTCCATCTCTCTCTTGAAATGTGAATCGGACGCTGTGGTGCCTCCGGATGCCGGCATAGTTGGCCGACATGATGAGGCACCACAAGCTACGAGTGCTAAAACAAATAAAAGACAGCTAAAAGACAACTAAAACCACTAAAAAGATAAAATGTGTCTAAACGAACAAATAAAACAATAAGTGAAATTGCTAAAAGGAAAAGAGTACTTACCTTTGCTTTTTGAGATGTTAAATTACAAGCAAATAAGGATGAGTTGCTTTGTCTGAAAGTGTTAACAGCTGCGAAAGGACTGAAACACTTCAATTGACAAAGAAACAGAATAATATCCTCCTATCGTTGGTGCAAATCAAAGCCACACAAGGCTATCAATTTCACCACCCAAAAGAGGCGATCGCAGTCTTAGCCAAAAGGCCGAGAAGCGATACTCTCAACGGGTCGGAGGATATGTGGCCCTTCCCGCAGCGTAACTCTCACTCGTGGTTTGGGACCGGAACGCCAGTCGCGTGACGTGCAGTGGCACATCAAAAGCTAGCCCACAATGGCCCGTTTTTATCTAGTCCCCTTCTGGCCAATAACTAACAGCCTAACCACGTGTTAAAGAGAACCAGAGCAAAAACCCTAGCAGACAAGCACGCTATACAGGTCGACCACCATAGGCTCCAGAAACCACAATGATCACTCAGCTTTTCCAAAACGGTTTCAACAAAACGCTATAACCTTGACGAAGGCCGGTTTTACTAGTCCAAATGAATCTGCTAATGATACATCCAGATTGTTTTTCATTTATAGAATGCATTTGGCAACTGAGTCACTAACGAACAGCTTCCTCTGAACTGTGAGCTTAGGGTTGTCCGACTCAGAAGAAGGCGGGCTTGTGTGCCAGGTTCTACTGGAAGCACCGCAGAAAGGAGAGCGTTCAGAGTTGAGTTTTTTTTTTTTCTTTCTCCACACATTACCAGGGGAGAGCGCGAACGCAGTCCCCCACTACCAGAAATTATGCAGTCGAGATTCCCACATTTGGGGAATTCGCAGGGGTCAGCACAGCCTGGAGTGCAATGGCTGAGCCTCGCCCTGGGTGAACCGCCTTCTTGATCACGGTATCTCCCCTGCCAGGTAAGTATGAGTTGCACAGGTCACAGGCGGGGGCTGCCTCACAGACACACCGTGCTGACTGATGGTGCTGACCATCTACACGTCAACAAAAGCAGGCCCTACAGGGGGCTGTAGGCCTCTGTTACGTTGTTGTTGTTGTCTGGAACTCCGGTTGGTTTCTGTGAACCATTTGAATGGGATCTGGATGGGATGAAGATGGTGAGCCAAGCCCATGGATCTGCGGGGGGCAGTCCCTAAAGCGGTGTGGCCCGCCAGCCGTGGTACCCGCTCACATGGGACGCTGGCAGCTCAGCAGGTCAGTTTTGACCAGGTAAGAATTTGTCACACTATACGCTCTGCTCGGGTAGCAGTAATAGTAGTAGTCTACTACTGGTAGACTATTAGTGGTGATACACACACACAAGGGCAAGAAGCAGACTTTTTAATCCGCAATCCCAAAATTTGAAGGGGCACTCGAGTGGCTAAATATGTAACCTCCAGGCAGACGAACCCTGCAGCTTAAGCTTCTGGTAAGGCTGGGCAGCTTGTCTGCCATGTCGTCTGGCCGACCATTGAGCCTTTCTTGTTTGTTGACACGTAGAGAGGGGTGCACCGTTCCCGGAGGCACTGCAATACCAGGTCGATGCGTGGAGTGGACGGAGCAAGCCCCTATTCCATCTCCCAGCTCCAAAAATCAATTTAATATATGGTCCCCGGGTAGGGGACGTATCAGATATTAAACTGATAAGAACAGATACTACACTTGATCTTAGCCAAAAGGCCGAGAAGCGATACTCTCAACGGGTCGGAGGATATGTGGCCCTTCCCCGCAGCGTAACTCTCACTCGTGGTTTGGGACCGGAACGCCAGTCGCGTGACGTGCAGTGGCACATCAAAAGCTAGCCCACAATGGCCCGTTTTTATCTAGTCCCCTTCTGGCCAATAACTAACAGCCTAACCACGTGTTAAAGAGAACCAGAGCAAAAACCCTAGCAGACAAGCACGCTATACAGGTCGACCACCATAGGCTCCAGAAACCACAATGATCACTCAGCTTTTCCAAAACGGTTTCAACAAAACGCTATAACCTTGACGAAGGCCGGTTTTACTAGTCCAAATGAATCTGCTAATGATACATCCAGATTGTTTTTCATTTATAGAATGCATTTGGCAACTGAGTCACTAACGAACAGCTTCCTCTGAACTGTGAGCTTAGGGTTGTCCGACTCAGAAGAAGGCGGGCTTGTGTGCCAGGTTCTACTGGAAGCACCGCAGAAAGGAGAGCGTTCAGAGTTGAGTTTTTTTTTTTTCTTTCTCCACACATTACCAGGGGAGAGCGCGAACGCAGTCCCCCACTACCAGAAATTATGCAGTCGAGATTCCCACATTTGGGGAATTCGCAGGGGTCAGCACAGCCTGGAGTGCAATGGCTGAGCCTCGCCCTGGGTGAACCGCCTTCTTGATCACGGTATCTCCCCTGCCAGGTAAGTATGAGTTGCACAGGTCACAGGCGGGGGCTGCCTCACAGACACACCGTGCTGACTGATGGTGCTGACCATCTACACGTCAACAAAAGCAGGCCCTACAGGGGGCTGTAGGCCTCTGTTACGTTGTTGTGTTGTTGTCTGGAACTCCGGTTGGTTTCTGTGAACCATTTGAATGGGATCTGGATGGGATGAAGATGGTGAGCCAAGCCCATGGATCTGCGGGGGGCAGTCCCTAAAGCGGTGTGGCCCGCCAGCCGTGGTACCCGCTCACATGGGACGCTGGCAGCTCAGCAGGTCAGTTTTGACCAGGTAAGAATTTGTCACACTATACGCTCTGCTCGGGTAGCAGTAATAGTAGTAGTCTACTACTGGTAGACTATTAGTGGTGATACACACACAAGGGCAAGAAGCAGACTTTTTAATCCGCAATCCCAAAATTTGAAGGGGCACTCGAGTGGCTAAATATGTAACCTCCAGGCAGACGAACCCTGCAGCTAAGCTTCTGGTAAGGCTGGGCAGCTTGTCTGCCATGTCGTCTGGCCGACCATTGAGCCTTTCTTGTTTGTTGACACGTAGAGAGGGGTGCACCGTTCCCGGAGGCACTGCAATACCAGGTCGATGCGTGGAGTGGACGGAGCAAGCCCCTATTCCATCTCCCAGCTCCAAAATCAATTTAATATATGGTCCCCGGGTAGGGGACGTATCAGATATTAAACTGATAAGAACAGATACTACACTTGATCTTAGCCAAAAGGCCGAGAAGCGATACTCTCAACGGGTCGGAGGATATGTGGCCCTTCCCCGCAGCGTAACTCTCACTCGTGGTTTGGGACCGGAACGCCAGTCGCGTGACGTGCAGTGGCACATCAAAAGCTAGCCCACAATGGCCCGTTTTTATCTAGTCCCCTTCTGGCCAATAACTAACAGCCTAACCACGTGTTAAAGAGAACCAGAGCAAAAACCCTAGCAGACAAGCACGCTATACAGGTCGACCACCATAGGCTCCAGAAACCACAATGATCACTCAGCTTTTCCAAAACGGTTTCAACAAAACGCTATAACCTTGACGAAGGCCGGTTTTACTAGTCCAAATGAATCTGCTAATGATACATCCAGATTGTTTTTCATTTATAGAATGCATTTGGCAACTGAGTCACTAACGAACAGCTTCCTCTGAACTGTGAGCTTAGGGTTGTCCGACTCAGAAGAAGGCGGGCTTGTGTGCCAGGTTCTACTGGAAGCACCGCAGAAAGGAGAGCGTTCAGAGTTGAGTTTTTTTTTTTCTTTCTCCACACATTACCAGGGGAGAGCGCGAACGCAGTCCCCCACTACCAGAAATTATGCAGTCGAGATTCCCACATTTGGGGAATTCGCAGGGGTCAGCACAGCCTGGAGTGCAATGGCTGAGCCTCGCCCTGGGTGAACCGCCTTCTTGATCACGGTATCTCCCCTGCCAGGTAAGTATGAGTTGCACAGGTCACAGGCGGGGGCTGCCTCACAGACACACCGTGCTGACTGATGGTGCTGACCATCTACACGTCAACAAAAGCAGGCCCTACAGGGGGCTGTAGGCCTCTGTTACGTTGTTGTTGTTGTTGTCTGGAACTCCGGTTGGTTTCTGTGAACCATTTGAATGGGATCTGGATGGGATGAAGATGTGAGCCAAGCCCATGGATCTGCGGGGGCAGTCCCTAAAAGCGGTGTGGCCCGCCAGCCGTGGTACCCGCTCACATGGGACGCTGGCAGCTCAGCAGGTCAGTTTTGACCAGGTAAGAATTTGTCACACTATACGCTCTGCTCGGGTAGCAGTAATAGTAGTAGTCTACTACTGGTAGACTATTAGTGGTGATACACACACAAGGCAAGAAGCAGACTTTTTAATCCGCAATCCCAAAATTTGAAGGGGCACTCGAGTGGCTAAATATGTAACCTCCAGGGCAGACGAACCCTGCAGCTTAAGCTTCTGGTAAGGCTGGCAGCTTGTCTGCCATGTCTTCTGGCGACCATTGAGCCTTCTTGTTTGTTGACACGTAGAGAGGGTGCACCGTTCCGAGGCACTGCAACACCCAGGTCGATGCGTGAGGGCTCGCCGAGTGGCCAGCCCGCGTAGTGGACTCACTGGCTCCCGTTCCTGCACAAAAGAATAATGTCACGGTGGTTAGTTAAAAACTGCAGTTCCTTCTGTTCTAAGTTGAACTGCTGTAACAAACTTTGGAATAAAGGCGTATGCAGGTGGTAGGTTAAAAGACGCGGGTTTTCTAAGATCTGTTGGCAGAATTTTAAGTTTTCTGAGGTAGGATCCCATCCAGAATTTCGTCATGGCTGCCGTCTTGGATTTCTGGATGGGTCCGTGGCGTTCGCGATGTGCAGTGCTGTATATTGCTTCCAAGACCAGATGCAGGGTCAGGCACTCCCTTCCCTCCTTTTCCCTTAGGTTTCTTCATATCATCTCTCCTCAGTCTTTCCCACTTGGATCCCCACAGGAAATAAAAGACCGCCCGGTCAAGATTTAAAAGCACTTGCCTGGGTGGGATAAAAACAGAACTGATTAGTAAAAGCAAAGGTAAAATCACTGCTTTAATGATTAAAACCTTTCCTTCCATTGTCAGTCCTCTAAGTCCCCACAATCCTAGTCTTTGTCTAGCTTTCCCTACCACGTCTGTCCAGTTTCCGTCTCCTCCTCCCTCCCTGTCAAATTTTATCCCCAGTATTCTTTGGTTTGTCTGGGTTTCAGTTACGGGGAGTCCTGTAGTCTCTGTCTGTGTCCACGGTCCATACAGTTGAGCTGGGTCTTGTTTTGTTCAGTCTTGACCCAGAGGCTTGTCCGAACCAGTCCGTCACGTCTAGAGTCCTGTTTACGGATAAAAGATCGGTGCATAAAATGTTCACGTCGTCCATGTATAAAATGCACTTGGTGTGAGTCCTCCACTTCCTGGATTCTCAAACCATTGATTCTTTGGTCCCTTCTCAAGATCTGTGCCAGTGGTTCTATGCAAACCACATAAAGGAGGGCGGATAACGGACAACCCTGACGGACACCGCAGTTGATATTGACTGCTTTTGTCAGATGCCCATTTACTAGAAATCTGCTGTTGATATCCCGGTACAGCAGTCCCACCCAAGCTATAAACCTCTCAGGGAACCCCATTTTTTGCAGTACCTTGAAAAGGTACTGGTGCGAGACCCGATCAAAGGCTTTCTCAAAGTCTAAATTTAGGACTACTAGCCGGATATTTCTGTCTCTCGCGTAACAGATGGTGTCTCGATCAGTACCAGGCTGTCCGTGATCCTCCTCCCTGGTACGGCACAGGCTTGATCCGGGTGAATCAGATCTTCTAAAACCGTGGTCATACGACATGCTAAAAGTTTGCTAAAAAGCTTGCAGTCAAAGTTTAAAAGCGTGATCGGTCTCCAGTTCTTCAGGTCCAGTTTGTCTTTGTGTTTGTGTAGGAGTGTCACTGCCCCTACTCTAAAACTGTCAGGTAAAATGTCATGTTGTTCAAAGTCTTTAAAAACAGCAAGTATGTCCGGTGCTAAAGGTCCCAAAATGTCAGGTAAAATTCAACGGGAAGTCCATCAGGACCTGGGGACTTTCCCCTCTTAAAACTCAAGATACTTTTGTTTAGTTCTAAAATACTAAAATCTTGAGTTAAAAAACCTCCCATCTGTCACTGTCTTGTTAATAAATCTAAAAACTTCAGTCATTATGTCCGTCTTTACAGGTTTTCCTTGATACAGTTTTTCATAGAAGTTTAAAACCACTTGTTGAGTTTCATCTGGGGTTATTGCTATGTCACCGTTTTCTTTTCTTAGTTTTAAAAAGTTCCTCCCTTTATTCATTATCTTCTTGAAAAAGTACCGTGTGCATTTTTCTCCTTCTTCCATTTCCTGTTCTCTGCTCCTAAGAATAATTCCTTTACTTATAATTTCTGACAAGACTGACATTTCAGTTTTTGTTTGCTTTATTTCTTCATTAAAATTAAGCCCATGCTTATTAAGTTCAAAATAGCGTTGTAGTCGTTTTTGCAGTCCCATCATGCGTCTGTTTTCCTTGTGCTTTTTCCTTTTCCCGGCTTGTCTAAAAAAAGTCTGGGTCCTCCCTTTTACCATTTCCCACCAGTGTGCACGTGTGTTGTATGAGTCTTGAAGGGTCTGCCACTCTTTATATTGCTCCCTATATTGGTTAATTAGGTGTTTATCTTCCAGGAGGGAGCAATTGAGCTTCCACAGACCACTTCCTGGTGTCACACCCGAGGTGAGTGATAGTGTGCAAGACAGCATTTGGTGATCAGAGAAAAACACAGGTGTCAATCTAGCATCAGTTGGTGGGCAGTCTCTGGTAAAAAAATAATCTATGCGAGAGGCTCTGGTGCCGTCACCACTGAACCAGGTGAAGCCCTCCTCTCTTGGATGCATGATTTTAAAACAGTCCTGTAGTCTAAAGTCGTCACTTATTGCCCTTAATAAAATCGACGTCTTGTCCATTTTAAAATCATCTCCTGCTCCTCTTCTGTCCTTCTTGCTTAAAATGCAGTTAAAATCACCCCCTACAATCAAAGGTCTTTGGCCTAGCATGTGGGACTGCAAGTCTTCTAAAAGGTCATACCTGTCGTTTTTGTCGTTAAAACCGTAGACGTTAAGAAGGTTAAATCCTGTCCCATAAAGTCAAATGTGCTAAAAGTGCCCTACCGTCTCTCACCACAGTGCTGCCCTTCACCAGAATGTAAGGATTGTTGATTAAAATGGCTACTCCGTCATTTTTATTTTCGTTAGATCCACTCCATATTGAGTTGTGTTGCCATATGTCCTCCCATTGCTGTAGTGTTTCAGATACGGTATATTGCATTCTTGTAATAAAAACACATCTGACTTAAAAGAACTAAGAAAAGATAAAACACTCTGTGCTCTAACTCTCGACTTCACGCTTCTCACATTTATAGTCGAGAAGGTGATTGCCATGAGTATAGTTAAAAAAATAAAAATAAAAACATAAAAACAGGTTTGACATTTTAAAAGACTAAGACAACTGTAAAAGCCATTTGAACTAAGTCACGTTGTTAATCTCTTGTGAATGGAGCTCTTCCTTCACTGCTACAGGGTGAGAGTGAAGGGGTTCAGCGCCATTCCCCCGTCGACGCCTGGGTGTTGGCCTTTGCTGCAATGTTGCGTTGAGCTTTGTGTCTTTCGGGGTTGATTGCAGAACTAAATTTAAAAAGGAGACCTCATTGGGTGAATCGGAAGGGAAGATTCTCGACTCCCCAGATGAATTATCTGAGGGAATCTCAACTCTTCCCCTCTTCTCTGAGTTTTCAGGGGACTCAGAGGACAATTCTGATGCAGGCCTCTTAGATGGTTGGGCATCGGGGAGGGGGTCATCCTGGCTTTCTTGTTCAGCAGTAGCTCCACCCTCCACCTGAGCCATCTCCTCTTCACCTGTGATCCTCATTGGTGGAGGTGGAACATGCCCCTCCCCCTCTCCTCCAATCACCAAATTTGGCGGGAGATTTGAATTTTCTGGCCCCGCCTCTTCAATCAGCTCTGTAACCGTTTCTCCCTGTAAACCATTTTGTGCTACTTCGCACACTCTTGCTGCTTTCAGTTTGTTGGCAAATGACTTTGGGCAATCTCTGAACAGATGATTACCCTCTCCACAAAGGTTGCACTTTCTGCCATTGGTGCACTCCTCAAAGGTGTGCCCCAATTTCTCTACATTTCCCGCAAACGATTTTATCACAAGCCTCTACCAGGTGCCCATGTTCACCACACTTGCGGCAGAGCTTGGGCTGTCCCTGGTAGTGGATGTAGCCCCTGTTTTCACCGAGGACTATCATGGACGGTAGGTGTTTCAGGCCCTGGAAGCCCTGGGGGTCTTGCCATTGTTGGATGGGGACCCTCCAGGCACAGTTCCAGATGCCGTCCTCATCCTTAACCTTGGTAGCCTGGCCTTTCACAGTGCAAAATCTTCCCAGCCATGAACAAACGTCCTCAGCATTCACAGTTTCATTGAACATTCTAACAATAACAGTTTTTAGGCTATTATCAGTCAGTTTCTCCACTTTGAAAACCGAGAACTGGGATTTCACATTTTCATATCGAGTCCAGAACTCACGCAGCAAAACAGCAGAGCGAAAACTTACATCAAAGCCCTTGTTAAAGGGTAAGGTCAAAATGCAGTTCAGGTCATCCGGTGTGAACTCTAAAGCTTTTGAATCAACTTCCTGGAGAAGTCAAGTCTCGACATCCCCAGGAGTTTTCCATCTCTCTCTTGAAATGTGAATCGGACGCTGTGGTGCCTCCGGATGCCGGCATAGTTGGCCGACATGATGGAGGCACCACAAGCTACGAGTGCTAAAACAAAATAAAAGACAGCTAAAAGACAACTAAAACCACTAAAAAAGATAAAATGTGTCTAAACGAACAAATAAAACAATAAGTGAAATTGCTAAAAGGAAAAGAGTACTTACCTTTGCTTTTTGAGATGTTAAATTACAAGCAAATAAGGATGAGTTGCTTTGTCTGAAAGTGTTAACAGCTGCGAAAGGACTGAAACACTTCAATTGACAAAGAAACAGAATAATATCCTCCTATCGTTGTGCAAATCAAAAGCCACACAAGGCTATCAATTTCACCACCCAAAAGAGGCGATCGCAGTCTTAGCCAAAAGGCCGAGAAGCGATACTCTCAACGGGTCGGAGGATATGTGGCCCTTCCCCGCAGCGTAACTCTCACTCGTGGTTTGGGACCGGAACGCCAGTCGCGTGACGTGCAGTGGCACATCAAAAGCTAGCCCACAATGGCCCGTTTTATCTAGTCCCCTTCTGGCCAATAACTAACAGCCTAACCACGTGTTAAAGAGAACCAGAGCAAAAACCCTAGCAGACAAGCACGCTATACAGGTCGACCACCATAGGCTCCAGAAACCACAATGATCACTCAGCTTTTCCAAAACGGTTTCAACAAAACGCTATAACCTTGACGAAGGCCGGTTTTACTAGTCCAAATGAATCTGCTAATGATACATCCAGATTGTTTTTCATTTATAGAATGCATTTGGCAACTGAGTCACTAACGAACAGCTTCCTCTGAACTGTGAGCTTAGGGTTGTCCGACTCAGAAGAAGGCGGGCTTGTGTGCCAGGTTCTACTGGAAGCACCGCAGAAAGGAGAGCGTTCAGAGTTGAGTTTTTTTTTTTCTTTCTCCACACATTACCAGGGGAGAGCGCGAACGCAGTCCCCCACTACCAGAAATTATGCAGTCGAGATTCCCACATTTGGGGAATTCGCAGGGTCAGCACAGCCTGGAGTGCAATGGCTGAGCCTCGCCCTGGGTGAACCGCCTTCTTGATCACGGTATCTCCCCTGCCAGGTAAGTATGAGTTGCACAGGTCACAGGCGGGGGGCTGCCTCACAGACACACCGTGCTGACTGATGGTGCTGACCATCTACACGTCAACAAAGCAGGCCCTACAGGGGGCTGTAGGCCTCTGTTACGTTGTTGTTGTTGTTGTCTGGAACTCCGGTTGGTTTCTGTGAACCATTTGAATGGGATCTGGATGGGATGAAGATGGTGAGCCAAGCCCATGGATCTGCGGGGGCAGTCCCTAAAGCGGTGTGGCCCGCCAGCCGTGGTACCCGCTCACATGGGACGCTGGCAGCTCAGCAGGTCAGTTTTGACCAGGTAAGAATTTGTCACACTATACGCTCTGCTCGGGTAGCAGTAATAGTAGTAGTCTACTACTGGTAGACTATTAGTGGTGATACACACACACAAGGGCAAGAAGCAGACTTTTTAATCCGCAATCCCAAAATTTGAAGGGGCACTCGAGTGGCTAAATATGTAACCTCCAGCAGACGAACCCTGCAGCTTAAGCTTCTGGTAAGGCTGGGCAGCTTGTCTGCCATGTCGTCTGGCCGACCATTGAGCCTTTCTTGTTTGTTGACACGTAGAGAGGGGTGCACCGTCCCGGAGGCACTGCAATACCAGGTCGATGCGTGGAGTGGACGGAGCAAGCCCCTATTCCATCTCCCAGCTCCAAAAATCAATTTAATATATGGTCCCCGGGTAGGGGACGTATCAGATATTAAACTGATAAGAACAGATACTACACTTGATCTTAGCCAAAAGGCCGAGAAGCGATACTCTCAACGGGTCGGAGGATATGTGGCCCTTCCCCGCAGCGTAACTCTCACTCGTGGTTTGGGACCGGAACGCCAGTCGCGTGACGTGCAGTGGCACATCAAAAGCTAGCCCACAATGGCCCGTTTTTATCTAGTCCCCTTCTGGCCAATAACTAACAGCCTAACCACGTGTTAAAGAGAACCAGAGCAAA
The DNA here is from genome assembly GCA_005024645.1 of Planiliza haematocheilus. NCBI lineage: Eukaryota > Metazoa > Chordata > Actinopteri > Mugiliformes > Mugilidae > Planiliza > Planiliza haematocheilus. Next base: position 50,345 of record SRSE01000485.1, read on the forward strand.
AACCCTAGCAGACAAGCACGCTATACAGGTCGACCACCATAGGCTCCAGAAACCACAATGATCACTCAGCTTTTCCAAAACGGTTTCAACAAAACGCTATAACCTTGACGAAGGCCGGTTTTACTAGTCCAAATGAATCTGCTAATGATACATCCCAGATTGTTTTTCATTTATAGAATGCATTTGGCAACTGAGTCACTAACGAACAGCTTCCTCTGAACTGTGAGCTTAGGGTTGTCCGACTCAGAGAAGGCGGGCTTGTGTGCCAGGTCTACTGGAAGCACCGCAGAAAGGAGAGCGGTTCAGAGTTGAGTTTTTTTTTTTTTCTTCTCCACACCTTACCGGGGAGAGCGCGAACGCAGTCCCCACTACCAGAATTATGCAGTCGAGATTCCCACATTTGGGGAATTCGCAGGGGTCAGCACAGCCTGGAGTGCAATGGCTGAGCCTCGCCCTGGGTGAACCGCCTTCTTGATCACGGTATCTCCCCTGCCAGGTAAGTATGAGTTGCACAGGTCACAGGCGGGGGGCTGCCTCACAGACACACCGTGCTGACTGATGGTGCTGACCATCTACACGTCAACAAAAGCAGGCCCTACAGGGGGCTGTAGGCCTCTGTTACGTTGTTGTGTTGTCTGGAACTCCGGTTGGTTTCTGTGAACCATTTGAATG
>SRSE01000486.1:0-17500 GCA_005024645.1 Planiliza haematocheilus
GAAAATTAAACATTTAGGAAAATGTCACAGAAGTAAAGTGTTTCATGTCCTACAGTAACTCTGTATCCATGTATTTCAAAGAGTGTCCTGTAAAAGCTAAACGTATTCCAGTCTCTGCTGTCATGTCAGAGTCAGCTCTTCCTCCCATTAACCTCAAGCCTTCATAGAAGCAGCTGAACACGAACACTGCTCCAGCTCCACACAGCACAGCTCTGCATCCATGACCCACATCATGTTGTAATACAGTATATGCCGGGGTTGATTTGTGAGCTCACAGCTGGACAGTCAGAGCGTCACTTATCCCTCCGTCAAGAGAGGTTTGTCTTTTGTGGAATATTTTTTTGTCTTTAAAGATGAACTGAAACAGTTTTTCATGCTCTCATTTAAATTAGTCGACTCATTTTCATTTTATTGTTTAATACTTCAGATATAACACATGAATTATTTTGATTTGTACATATCACCATAGTAACAGTAATTATCCCATTAGTGATATCAACTAAACATGAACATATATATATATATTATAAACGACTGTTAAATCAGTGCTAAATGAAACATGATCTAGAATCTGTTAGAATCAAATGGATTGTGTAGATTTAGTTGCCCTGAAAGCTTGTACTAAGAGAATTCTAGAATGAACACCACAGGTACACACACCATAAATATTAATAAATTAGCTTCAATTATTCACTGTCCTCATCAGCAACACAAGTTGCATATAGTGTCAAGTTGCTGATGTTGGTTCCATTGTCAATGTCAGAGTTCTTAGAACCAAACAGCTGCTGCAACAACTGCTATGGCAACAAGGAAACTTGTTTTGTTGCTGACGGCAGAGGAGGCAGCTGTTGTTGTCGTCGTTGTTGTTGGTGCAGCAGTTGTTGTGGTTGTTGTTGTTGGAGCAACAGTGGTTGTTATCGTTGGTGCAGCAGTTGTGGTCGTTGTTGGAGCAACAGTTGTCGTTGTTGTTGGGGCAACAGTAGTTGTGGTTGTTGGAGCAGCAGTTGTCGTTGTTGTTAGAGCAACAGTTGTGGTTGTGATTGACGCTGCAGTTGTTGGAGCAACAGTAGTTGTCGTAGTTGGGGCAGCAGTTGTCGTCGTTGTTGAAGAAACAGTTGTTGTGGTTGTTGTGACTGCAGTTGTGGTTGTTGTTGGGTCAGCACTTGTTGTGGTTGTTGGAGCAACAGTTGTGGTTGTTGGGGCAGCCGTTGTGGTGGTTGTTGGAGCAACAGTTGTTGTGGTTGTTGGGGCAGCCGTTGTTGTGGTTGTTGGAGCAACAGTTGTTATGGTTGGTGGGGAAGCAGTTGTTGTGGTTGTTGCTGCAACACTTGTGGTTGTTGTTGGGGCAGCCGTTGTTGTGGTTGTTGGAGCAACAGTTGTTGTGGTTGTTGGGGCAGCAGTTGTTGTTGTTGGAGCAGTTGTGGTTGTTGTAGTTGGAGCAGTTGTGGTTGTTGTAGTTGGAGCAGTTGTGGTCGTTGTTGGAGCAGTTGTGGTTGTTGTTGGGGCAGTTGTGGTTGTAGTTGGAGCAGTTGAGGTTGTTGTTGGAGCAGTTGTGGTTATTATCGGAGCAGTTATTATTGTTGTAGTTGGAGCAGTTGTGGTTGTTGTTGGAGCAGTTGTTGTTGTTGTAGTTGGGGAAGTTGTGGTTGTTGTAGTTGGGGAAGTTGAGGTTGTTGTTGGAGCAGTTGTGGTTGTTGTTGGAGAAGTTGTGGTCGTTGTTGGAGTAGTTGTGGTTGTTGTTGTTGGGGTAGTTGTGGTCGTTGTTGGAGCAGTTGTAGTTGTTGTAGTTGGGGCAGTTGTGGTTGTTGTTGGAGCAGTTGTGGTTGTTGTTGGGGCAGTTGTGGTTGTAGTTGGAGCAGTTGAGGTTGTTGTTGGAGTAGTTGTGGTTATTATCGGAGCAGTTATGATTGTTGTAGTTGGAGCAGTTGTGGTTGTTGTTGGAGCAGTTGTGGTTGTTGTAGTTGGGGAAGTTGTGGTTGTTGTTGGAGTAGTTGTGGTTGTTGTAGTTGGAGCAGTCGTGGTTGTTGTAGTTGGGGCAGTTGTAGTTGTTGTTGGAGCAGTTGTGGTTGTTGTTGGAGCAGTTGTGGTTGTTGTAGTTGGGGAAGTTGTGGTTGTTGTTGGAGCAGTTGTGGTTGTTGTTGGAGCAGTTGTGGTTGTTGTAGTTGGGGAAGTTGTGGTTGTTGTTGGAGCAGTTGTGGTTGTTGTTGGAGTAGTTGTGGTTGTTGTTGGAGCAGTTGTGGTTGTTGTTGGAGCAGTTGTGGTCGTTGTTGGAGTAGTTGTGGTTGTTGTCGGAGCAGTTGTGGTTGTAGTTGTTGGAGCAGTTGTAGTTGTTGTTGGGGCAGTTGTGGTTGTAGTTGGAGCAGTTGAGGTTGTTGTTGGAGCAGTTGTGGTTGTTGCAGTTGGAGCAGTTGTGGTTGTTGTTGGAGCAGTTGTTGTTGTCGTTGTTGGGGCAGTTGTAGTTGTTGTTGGAGCAGTTGTGGTTGGAGTTGGAGCAGTTGTTGTTGTCGTTGGAGCAGTTGTGGTTGTTGTTGGAGCAGTTGTGGTTGTTGTAGTTGGGGCAGTTGTTGTTGTTGTTTGAGCAGTTGTGGTTGTTGTTGGAACAGTTGTGGTTGTTGTAGTTGGGGAAGTTGAGGTTGTTGTTGGAGCAGCTGTGGTTGTTGTTGGAGAAGTTGTGGTCGTTGTTGGAGTAGTTGTGGTTGTTGTAGTTGGAGCAGTCGTGGTTGTTGTAGTTGGGGCAGTTGTGGTTGTAGTTGGAGCAGTTGAGGTTGTTGTTGGAGCAGTTGTGGTTAATATCGGAGCAGTTATGATTGTTGTAGTTGGAGCAGTTGTAGTTGTTGTAGTTGGGGAAGTTGAGGTTGTTGTTGGAGCAGTTGTGGTTGTTGTTGGAGAAGTTGTGGTCGTTGTTGGAGTAGTTGTGGTTGTTGTTGGAGTAGTTGTGGTTGTTGTTGTTGGGGTAGTTGTGGTCGTTGTTGGAGAAGTTGTGGTTGTTGTAGTTGGGGCAGTTGTGGTTGTTGTTGGAGCAGTTGTGGTTGTTGGAGTAGTTGTGGTTATTATCGGAGCAGTTATGATTGTTGTAGTTGGAGCAGTTGTGGTTGTTGTTGGAGCAGTTGTGGTTGTTGTTGGAGTAGTTGTGGTTGTTGTTGGAGCAGTTGTGGTTGTTGTTGGAGCAGTTGTGGTTGTAGTTGGAGCAGTTGAGGTTGTTGTTGGAGCAGTTGTGGTTGTTGTTGGAGCAGTTATGATTGTTGTAGTTGGAGCAGTTGTAGTTGTTGTTGGAGCAGTTGTTGTTGGAGTTGGAGCAGTTGTTGTTGTTGTTTGAGCAGTTGTGGTTGTTGTTGGAGCAGTTGTGGTTGTTGTTGGAGAAGTTGTGGTTGTTGTAGTTGGAGCAGTCGTGGTTGTTGTAGTTGGGGAAGTTGTGGTTGTTGTTGGAGTAGTTGTGGTTGTTGTAGTTGGAGCAGTCGTGGTTGTTGTAGTTGGGGCAGTTGTAGTTGTTGTTGGAGCAGTTGTGGTTGTTGTTGGAGCAGTTGTGGTTGTTGTAGTTGGGGAAGTTGTGGTTGTTGTTGGAGCAGTTGTGGTTGTTGTTGGAGTAGTTGTGGTTGTTGTTGGAGCAGTTGTGGTTGTTGTTGGAGCAGTTGTGGTCGTTGTTGGAGTAGTTGTGGTTGTTGTTGGGGCAGTTGTGGTCGTTGTTGGAGCAGTTGTGGTTGTAGTTGTTGGAGCAGTTGTAGTTGTTGTAGCAGTTGTGGTTGTAGTTGGAGCAGTTGAGGTTGTAGTTGGAGCAGTTGAGGTTGTTGTTGGAGCAGTTGTGGTTGGAGTTGGAGCAGTTGTTGTTGTTGTTTGAGTAGTTGTGGTTGTTGTTGGAGCAGTTGTGGTTGTTGTTGGAGAAGTTGTGGTCGTTGTTGGAGTAGTTGTGGTTGTTGTAGTTGGAGCAGTCGTGGTTGTTGTAGTTGGGGCAGTTGTGGTTGTAGTTGGAGCAGTTGAGGTTGTTGTTGGAGCAGTTGTGGTTATTATCGGAGCAGTTATGATTGTTGTAGTTGGAGCAGTTGTGGTTGTTGTTGGAGCAGTTGTGGTTGTTGTAGTTGGGGAAGTTGAGGTTGTTGTTGGAGTAGTTGTGGTTGTTGTTGTTGGGGTAGTTGTGGTCGTTGTTGGAGCAGTTGTGGTTGTTGTAGTTGGGGCAGTTGTGGTTGTTGTTGGAGTAGTTGTGGTTGTTGTAGTTGGAGCAGTCGTGGTTGTTGTAGTTGGGGAAGTTGTAGTTGTTGTTGGAGCAGTTGTGGTTGGAGTTGGAGCAGTTGTTGTTGTCGTTGGAGCAGTCGTGGTTGTTGTAGTTGGGGCAGTTGTAGTTGTTGTTGGAGCAGTTGTGGTTGTTGTTGGAGCAGTTGTGGTCGTTGTTGGAGTAGTTGTGGTTGTTGTTGGGGCAGTTGTGGTCGTTGTCTGAGCAGTTGTGGTTGTAGTTGTTGGAGCAGTTGTAGTTGTTGTTGGGGCAGTTGTGGTTGTAGTTGGAGCAGTTGAGGTTGTTGTTGGAGAAGTTGTGGTTATTATCGGAGCAGTTATGATTGTTGTAGTTGGAGCAGTTGTGGTTGTTGTTGGAGCAGTTGTGGTTGTTGTTGGAGAAGTTGTGGTCGTTGTTGGAGTAGTTGTGGTTGTTGTAGTTGGAGCAGTCGTGGTTGTTGTAGTTGGGGCAGTTGTGGTTGTAGTTGGAGCAGTTGAGGTTGTTGTTGGAGCAGTTGTGGTTATTATCGGAGCAGTTATGATTGTTGTAGTTGGAGCAGTTGTGGTTGTTGTTGGAGCAGTTGTGGTTGGAGTTGGAGCAGTTGTTGTTGTTCTTGGAGAAGTTGTGGTCGTTGTTGGAGTAGTTGTAGTTGTTGTTGGAGCAGTTGTGGTTGGAGTTGGAGCAGTTGTTGTTGTCGTTGGAGCAGTTGTGGTTGTTGTTGGAGCAGTTGTGGTTGTTGTAGTTGGGGAAGTTGTGGTTGTTGTTGGAGCAGTTGTGGTTGTTGTTGGAGTAGTTGTGGTTGTTGTTGGAGCAGTTGTGGTCGTTGTTGGAGTAGTTGTGGTTGTAGTTGTTGGAGCAGTTGTAGTTGTTGTAGATGGAGCTGTTGTGGTTGTTGTTGGAGCAGTTGTTGTCGTTGTTGGAGCACTTGTGGTCGTTGTTGGACCAGCTGTGGTTGTTGTTGTTGGAGCAGTTGTAGTCGTTGTTGGAGCAACAGTTGTTGTGGTTGTTGGAGCAACAGTTGTTGTGGTTGTTGGGGCAGCAGTTGTGGTTGTTGTTGGAGCAGTTGTGGTTGTTGTAGTTGGGGAAGTTGTGGTTGTTGTTGGAGTAGTTGTAGCAGTCGTGGTTGTTGTAGTTGGGGCAGTTGTAGTTGTTGTTGGGGCAGTTGTAGTTGTTGTTGGAGCAGTTGTAGTTGTTGTTGGAGCAGTTGTGGCTGTTGTTGGAGCAGTTGTGGTTGTTGTAGTTGGGGAAGTTGAGGTTGTTGTTGGAGCAGTTGTGGTTGTTCTTGGAGAAGTTGTGGTCGTTGTTGGAGTAGTTGTGGTTGTTGTTGGAGTAGTTGTGGTTGTTGTTGTTGGGGTAGTTGTGGTCGTTGTTGGAGCAGTTGTGGTTGTTGTAGTTGGGGCAGTTGTGGTTGTTGTTGGAGTAGTTGTGGTTGTTGTAGTTGGAGCAGTCGTGGTTGTTGTAGTTGGGGAAGTTGTAGTTGTTATTGGAGCAGTTGTGGTTGGAGTTGGAGCAGTTGTTGTTGTCGTTGGAGCAGTTGTGGTTGTTGTAGTTGGGGCAGTTGTAGTTGTTGTTGGAGCAGTTGTGGTTGTTGTTGGAGCAGTTGTGGTCGTTGTTGGAGTAGTTGTGGTTGTTGTTGGGGCAGTTGTGGTCGTTGTCTGAGCAGTTGTGGTTGTAGTTGTTGGAGCAGTTGTAGTTGTTGTTGGGGCAGTTGTGGTTGTAGTTGGAGCAGTTGTTGTCGTTGTTGGAGCAGTTGTGGTTGTTGTATTTGGGGAAGTTGTGGTTGTTGTTGGAGCAGTTGTGGTTGTTGTAGTTGGGGAAGTTGAGGTTGTTGTTGGAGCAGTTGTGGTTGTTGTTGGAGAAGTTGTGGTCGTTGTTGGAGTAGTTGTGGTTGTTGTTGGAGTAGTTGTGGTTGTTGTTGTTGGAGTAGTTGTGGTCGTTGTTGGAGCAGTTGTTGTTGTTGTAGTTGGAGCAGTTGTGGTTGTTGTTGGAGCAGTTGTGGTTGTTGTTGGGGCAGTTGTGGTTGTTGTAGTTGGAGCAGTTGTGGTTGTTGTTGGAGCAGTTGTGGTTGTTGTAGTTGGAGCAGTTGTGGTTGTTGTTGGAGCAGTTGTGGTTGTTGTAGTTGGAGCAGTTGTGGTTGTTGTAGTTGGGGCAGTTGTAGTTGTTGTTGGGGCAGTTGTAGTTGTTGTTGGAGCAGTTGTGGTTGTTGTTGGAGCAGTTGTGGTTGTTGTAGTTGGGGAAGTTGTGGTTGTTGGAGCAGTTGAGGTTGTTGTTGGAGCAGTTGTGGTTATTATCGGAGCAGTTATGATTGTTGTAGTTGGAGCAGTTGTTGTTGTTGTTGGAGCAGTTGTGGTTGTTGTAGTTGGGGAAGTTGAGGTTGTTGTTGGAGCAGTTGTGGTTGTTGTTGGAGAAGTTGTGGTTGTTGTTGGAGAAGTTGTGGTCGTTGTTGGAGTAGTTGTGGTTGTTGTTGGAGTAGTTGTGGTTGTTGTTGTTGGGGTAGTTGTGGTCGTTGTTGGAGCAGTTGTGGTTGTTGTAGTTGGGGCAGTTGTGGTTGTTGTTGGAGCAGTTGTGGTTGTTGTTGGGGCAGTTGTGGTTGTAGTTGGAGCAGTTGAGGTTGTTGTTGGAGTAGTTGTGGTTATTATCGGAGCAGTTATGATTGTTGTAGTTGGAGCAGTTGTGGTTGTTGTTGGAGCAGTTGTGGTTGGAGTTGGAGCAGTTGTGGTTGTTGTTGGTGCAGTTGTGGTTGTTGTTGGAGTAGTTGTGGTTGTTGTAGTTGGAGCAGTCGTGGTTGTTGTAGTTGGGGCAGTTGTAGTTGTTGTTGGAGCAGTTGTGGTTGGAGTTGGAGCAGTTGTGGTTGGAGTTGGAGCAGTTGTGGTTGTTGTTGGAGCAGTTGTGGTTGTTGTAGTTGGGGAAGTTGTGGTTGTTGTTGGAGCAGTTGTGGTTGTTGTTGGAGAAGTTGTGGTTGTTGTTGGAGCAGTTGTGGTCGTTGTTGGAGTAGTTGTGGTCGTTGTTGGAGTAGTTGTGGTTGTAGTTGTTGGAGCAGTTGTAGTTGTTGTAGATGGAGCTGTTGTGGTTGTTGTTGGAGCAGTTGTTGTCGTTGTTGGAGCACTTGTGGTCGTTGTTGGACCAGCTGTGGTTGTTGTTGTTGGAGCAGTTGTGGTTGTTGTTGGAGCAGTTGTGGTTGTTGTAGTTGGGGAAGTTGTGGTTGTTGTTGGAGCAGTTGTGGTTGTTGTTGGAGAAGTTGTGGTTGTTGTTGGAGCAGTTGTGGTCGTTGTTGGAGTAGTTGTGGTCGTTGTTGGAGTAGTTGTGGTTGTAGTTGTTGGAGCAGTTGTAGTTGTTGTAGATGGAGCTGTTGTGGTTGTTGTTGGAGCAGTTGTTGTCGTTGTTGGAGCACTTGTGGTCGTTGTTGGACCAGCTGTGGTTGTTGTTGTTGGAGCAGTTGTGGTTGTTGTTGGAGCAGTTGTGGTTGTTGTTGGAGCAGTTGTAGTCGTTGTTGGAGCAACAGTTGTTGTGGTTGTTGGAGCAACAGTTGTTGTGGTTGTTGGGGCAGCAGTTGTGGTTGTTGTTGGAGCAGTTGTGGTTGTTGTAGTTGGGGAAGTTGTGGTTGTTGTTGGAGTAGTTGTAGCAGTCGTGGTTGTTGTAGTTGGGGCAGTTGTAGTTGTTGTTGGGGCAGTTGTAGTTGTTGTTGGAGCAGTTGTAGTTGTTGTTGGAGCAGTTGTGGTTGTTGTTGGAGCAGTTGTGGTTGTTGTAGTTGGGGAAGTTGTGGTTGTTGTTGGAGCAGTTGTGGTTGTTGTTGGAGCAGTTTGTGGTTGTTGTTGGAGCAGTTGTGGTCGTTGTTGGAGTAGTTGTGGTTGTTGTAGTTGGAGCAGTTGTGGTTGTTGTTGGAGCAGTTGTGGTTGTTGTTGGAGCAGTTGTGGTTGTTGTTGGAGCAGTTGTGGTTGTTGTTGGAGCAGTTGTGGTTGTTGTTGGGGCAGTTGTGGTCGTTGTGGGAGCAGTTGTGGTTGTAGTTGTTGGAGCAGTTGTAGTTGTTGTTGGGGCAGTTGTGGTTGTAGTTGGAGCAGTTGAGGTTGTTGTAGTTGGGGAAGTTGTGGTTGTTGTTGGAGTACTTGGAGCAGTCGTGGTTGTTGTAGTTGGGGCAGTTGTAGTTGTTGTTGGGGCAGTTGTAGTTGTTGTTGGAGCAGTTGTAGTTGTTGTTGGAGCAGTTGTGGTTGTTGTTGGAGCAGTTGTGGTTGTTGTAGTTGGGGAAGTTGTGGTTGTTGTTGGAGCAGTTGTGGTTGTTGTTGGAGCAGTTGTGGTTGTTGTCGGAGCAGTTGTGGTTGTTGTTGGGGCAGTTGTGGTTGTAGTTGGAGCAGTTGAGGTTGTTGTTGGAGCAGTTGTGGTTATTATCGGAGTAGTTATGATTGTTGTAGTTGGAGCAGTTGTTGTTGTCGTTGTTAGGGCTGTTGTAGTTGTTGTTGGAGCAGTTGTTGTTGTCGTTGGAGCAGTTGTGGTTGTCGTTGGAGCAGTTGTGGTTGTTGTAGTTGGGGCAGTTGTTGTTGTTGTTTGAGCAGTTGTGGTTGTTGTTGGAGCAGTTGTGGTTGTTGTAGTTGGGGAAGTTGTGGTTGTTGTTGGAGCAGTTGTGGTTGTTGTTGGAGCAGTTGTGGTCGTTGTTGGAGCAGTTGTGGTTGTTGTAGTTGGAGCAGTTGTGGTTGTTGTTGTTGGAGTAGTTGTGGTCGTTGTTGGAGCAGTTGTGGTTGTTGTAGTTGGGGCAGTTGTGGTCGTTGTTGGAGCAGTTGTGGTTGTTGTTGGAGAAGTTGTGGTTGTTGGAGCAGTTGTGGTTGTTGTTGTAGCAGTTGTGGTCGTTGTTGGAGTAGTTGTGGTTGTTGTTGGGGCAGTTGTGGTCGTTGTGGGAGCAGTTGTGGTTGTAGTTGTTGGAGCAGTTGTAGTTGTTGTTGGGGCAGTTGTGGTTGTAGTTGGAGCAGTTGAGGTTGTTGTTGGAGCAGTTGTGGTTATTATCGGAGCAGTTATGATTGTTGTAGTTGGAGCAGTTGTGGTTGTTGTTGGAGCAGTTGTTGTTGTTGTTGTTGGGGCAGTTGTAGTTGTTGTTGGAGCAGTTGTGGTTGTTGTTGGAGCAGTTGTGGTTGTTGTAGTTGGGGAAGTTGTGGTTGTTGTTGGAGCAGTTGTGGTTGTTGTTGGAGTAGTTGTGGTTGTTGTTGGAGCAGTTGTGGTCGTTGTTGGAGTAGTTGTGGTTGTAGTTGTTGGAGCAGTTGTAGTTGTTGTAGATGGAGCTGTTGTGGTTGTTGTTGGAGCAGTTGTTGTCGTTGTTGGAGCACTTGTGGTCGTTGTTGGACCAGTTGTGGTTGTAGTTGGAGCAGTTGTGGTTGTTGTTGGAGCAGTTGTGGTTGTTGTTGGAGCAGTTGTAGTCGTTGTTGGAGCAACAGTTGTTGTGGTTGTTGGAGCAACAGTTGTTGTGGTTGTTGGGGCAGCAGTTGTGGTTGTTGTTGGAGCAGTTGTGGTTGTTGTAGTTGGGGAAGTTGTGGTTGTTGTTGGAGTAGTTGTAGCAGTCGTGGTTGTTGTAGTTGGGGCAGTTGTGGTCGTTGTTGGAGCAGTTGTGGTTGTTGTTGGAGAAGTTGTGGTTGTTGTTGGAGCAGTTGTGGTTATTGTTGGAGCAGTTGTGGTCGTTGTTGGAGTAGTTGTGGTTGTTGTTGGGGCAGTTGTGGTCGTTGTGGGAGCAGTTGTGGTTGTTGGAGCAGTTGTAGTTGTTGTTGGGGCAGTTGTGGTTGTAGTTGGAGCAGTTGAGGTTGTTGTTGGAGCAGTTGTGGTTATTATCGGAGCAGTTATGATTGTTGTAGTTGGAGCAGTTGTGGTTGTTGTTGGAGCAGTTGTTGTTGTTGTTGTTGGGGCAGTTGTAGTTGTTGTTGGAGCAGTTGTGGTTGTTGTTGGAGCAGTTGTGGTTGTTGTAGTTGGGGAAGTTGTGGTTGTTGTTGGAGCAGTTGTGGTTGTTGTTGGAGTAGTTGTGGTTGTTGTTGGAGCAGTTGTGGTCGTTGTTGGAGTAGTTGTGGTTGTAGTTGTTGGAGCAGTTGTAGTTGTTGTAGATGGAGCTGTTGTGGTTGTTGTTGGAGCAGTTGTTGTCGTTGTTGGAGCACTTGTGGTCGTTGTTGGACCAGCTGTGGTTGTTGTTGTTGGAGCAGTTGTGGTTGTTGTTGGAGCAGTTGTGGTTGTTGTTGGAGCAGTTGTAGTCGTTGTTGGAGCAACAGTTGTTGTGGTTGTTGGAGCAACAGTTGTTGTGGTTGTTGGGGCAGCAGTTGTGGTTGTTGTTGGAGCAGTTGTGGTTGTTGTAGTTGGGGAAGTTGTGGTTGTTGTTGGAGTAGTTGTAGCAGTCGTGGTTGTTGTAGTTGGGGAAGTTGTGGTTGTTGTTGGAGCAGTTGTGGTTGTTGTTGGAGCAGTTGTGGTTGTTGTTGGAGAAGTTGTGGTCGTTGTTGGAGTAGTTGTGGTTGTTGTAGTTGGAGCAGTTGTGGTTGTTGTTGGAGCAGTTGTGGTTGTTGTTGGAGCAGTTGTGGTTGTTGTTGGAGCAGTTGTGGTTGTTGTTGGAGCAGTTGTGGTCGTTGTTGGAGTAGTTGTGGTTGTTGTTGGGGCAGTTGTGGTCGTTGTGGGAGCAGTTGTGGTTGTAGTTGTTGGAGCAGTTGTAGTTGTTGTTGGGACAGTTGTGGTTGTAGTTGGAGCAGTTGAGGTTGTTGTAGTTGGGGAAGTTGTGGTTGTTGTTGGAGTAGTTGGAGCAGTCGTGGTTGTTGTAGTTGGGGCAGTTGTAGTTGTTGTTGGGGCAGTTGTAGTTGTTGTTGGAGCAGTTGTAGTTGTTGTTGGAGCAGTTGTGGTTGTTGTTGGAGCAGTTGTGGTTGTTGTTGGAGCAGTTGTGGTTGTTGTTGGAGCAGTTGTGGTTGTTGTAGTTGGGGAAGTTGTGGTTGTTGTTGGAGCAGTTGTGGTTGTTGTTGGCGCAGTTGTGGTTGTTGTTGGAGCAGTTGTGGTTGTTGTTGGAGCAGTTGTGGTTGTTGTTGGAGCAGTTGTGGTCGTTGTCGGGGCAGTTGTGGTCGTTGTCGGAGCAGTTGTGGTTGTAGTTGTTGGAGCAGTTGTAGTTGTTGTTGGGGCAGTTGTGGTTGTAGTTGGAGCAGTTGAGGTTGTTGTTGGAGCAGTTGTGGTTATTTTCGGAGCAGTTATGATTGTTGTAGTTGGAGCAGTTGTTGTTGTCGTTGTTGGGGCTGTTGTAGTTGTTGTTGGAGCAGTTGTTGTTGTCGTTGGAGCAGTTGTGGTTGTCGTTGGAGCAGTTGTGGTTGTTGTAGTTGGGGCAGTTGTTGTTGTTGTTTGAGCAGTTGTGGTTGTTGTTGGAGCAGTTGTGGTTGTTGTAGTTGGGGAAGTTGAGGTTGTTGTTGGAGCAGTTGTGGTTGTTGTTGGAGCAGTTGTGGTCGTTGTTGGAGCAGTTGTGGTTGTTGTAGTTGGAGCAGTTGTGGTTGTAGTTGTTGGAGCAGTTGTTGTCGTTGTTGGAGCAGTTGTGGTCGTTGTTGGAGCAGCTGTGGTTGTTGTTGTTGGAGCAGTTGTGGTTGTTGTTGGAGCAGTTGTGGTTGTTGTTGGAGCAGTTGTAGTCGTTGTTGGAGCACCAGTTGTTGTGGTTGTTGGAGCAACAGTTGTTGTGCTTGTTGGGGCAGCAGTTGTGGTTGTTGTTGGAGCAGTTGTGGTTGTTGTAGTTGGGGAAGTTGTGGTTGTTGTTGGAGTAGTTGTGGTTGTTGTAGTTGGAGCAGTCGTGGTTGTTGTAGTTGGGGAAGTTGTGGTTGTTGTTGGAGCAGTTGTGGTTGTTGTAGTTGGAGAAGTTGTGGTTGTTGTTGGAGCAGTTGTGGTTGTTGTTGGAGTAGTTGTGGTTGTTGTTGGAGCAGTTGTGGTTGTTGTTGGAGCAGTTGTGGTCGTTGTTGGAGTAGTTGTGGTTGTTGTTGGGGCAGTTGTGGTCGTTGTCGGAGCAGTTGTGGTTGTGGTTGTTGGAGCAGTTGTAGTTGTTGTTGGGGCAGTTGTGGTTGTAGTTGGAGCAGTTGAGGTTGTTGTTGGAGCAGTTGTGGTTATTATCGGAGCAGTTATGATTGTTGTAGTTGGAGCAGTTGTGGTTGTTGTTGGAGCAGTTGTTGTTGTCGTTGTTGGGGCAGTTGTAGTTGTTGTTGGAGCAGTTGTGGTTGGAGTTGGAGCAGTTGTTGTCGTTGGAGCAGTTGTGGTTGTTGTAGTTGGGGCAGTTGTGGTTGTTGTTGGAGCAGTTGTGGTTGTTGTTGGAGTAGTTGTGGTTGTTGTAGTTGGAGCAGTCGTGGTTGTTGTAGTTGGGGCAGTTGTAGTTGTTGTTGGAGCAGTTGTGGTTGGAGTTGGAGCAGTTGTTGTTGTTGTAGTTGGGAAAGTTGATGTTGTTGTTGGAGCAGTTGTGGTTGTTGTTGGAGAAGTTGTCGTCGTTGTTGGAGTAGTTGTGGTTGTTGTAGTTGGAGCAGTCGTGGTTGTTGTAGTTGGGGCAGTTGTAGTTGTTGTTGGAGCAGTTGTGGTTGGAGTTGGAGCAGTTGTTGTTGTCGTTGGAGCAGTTGTGGTTGTTGTTGGAGCAGTTGTGGTTGTTGTTGTTGGAGCAGTTGTGGTTGTTGTTGGAGCAGTTGTGGTTGTTGTAGTTGGGGAAGTTGAGGTTGTTGTTGGAGCAGTTGTGGTTGTTGTTGGAGAAGTTGTGGTCGTTGTTGGAGTAGTTGTGGTTGTTGTTGGAGTAGTTGTGGTTGTTGTTGTTGGGGTAGTTGTGGTCGTTGTTGGGGCAGTTGTGGTTGTAGTTGGAGCAGTTGAGGTTGTTGTTGGAGCAGTTGTGGTTATTTTCGGAGCAGTTATGATTGTTGTAGTTGGAGCAGTTGTGGTTGTTGTTGGAGCAGTTGTGGTTGTTGTAGTTGGGGCAGTTGTGGTCGTTGTTGGAGCAGTTGTGGTCGTTGTTGGAGCAGTTGTGGTTGTTGTTGGGGCAGTTGTGGTTGTAGTTGGAGCAGTTGTGGTTGTTGTTGGTGCAGTTGTGGTTGTTGTTGGAGTAGTTGTGGTTGTTGTAGTTGGAGCAGTCGTGGTTGTTGTAGTTGGGGCAGTTGTAGTTGTTGTTGGAGCATTTGTGGTTGGAGTTGGAGCAGTTGTTGTTGTCGTTGGAGCAGTTGTGGTTGTCGTTGGAGCAGTTGTGGTTGTTGTAGTTGGGGAAGTTGTGGTTGTTGTTGGAGCAGTTGTGGTTGTTGTTGGAGTAGTTGTGGTCGTTGTTGGAGTAGTTGTGGTTGTTGTTGGAGCAGTTGTGGTTGTTGTTGGAGCAGTTGTGGTCGTTGTTGGAGCAGTTGTGGTCGTTGTTGGAGTAGTTGTGGTTGTTGTTGGGGCAGTTGTGGTCGTTGTCGGAGCAGTTGTGGTTGTAGTTGTCGGAGCAGTTGTGGTTGTTGTTGGAGCAGTTGTAGTCGTTGTTGGAGCAACAGTTGTTGTGGTTGTTGGAGCAACAGTTGTTGTGGTTGTTGGGGCAGCAGTTGTTGTTGTTGTTGGGGCAGCAGTTGTTGTGGATGTTGCTGCAACACTTGTGGTTGTTGTTGGAGCAGCCGTTGTTGTGGTTGTTGGGTTAGCAGTTGTTGTCGTTGTTGGAGCAATAGTTGTGGTTCTTGGGGCAGCAGTTGTTGTGGTTGTTGGAGCAACTGTGGTTGTTGTCGTTGGTGCAGCAGTTGTTATCGTTGTTGTAGCAAAAGTTGTGGTTGTTGTTGGGGCAGCCGTTGTTGTGGTTGTTTGTGCAGCAGTTGTTGTGGCTGTTGGAGCAACTGTGGTTGTTGTTGTTGGTGCAGCAGTTGTTGTCGTTGTTGTAGCAACAGTTGTGGTTGTTGTGGCAGCCGTTGTTGTGGTTGTTGGGGATGCAGTTGTTGTCGTTGTTGGAGCAACTGTAGTTGTTGTTGTTGGTGCAGCAGTTGTTGCCGTTGTTGGAGCAACTGTGGTTGTTGTTGTTGGTGAAGTAGTTGTTGGCGTTGTTGGCGCAGCAGTTGTTGCCGTTGTTGGAGCAACTGTGGTTGTTGTTGTTGTTGAAGTAGTTGTTGGCGTTGTTGGCGCAGCAGTTGTTGACGTTGGTGCAGTAGTTGTTGTCGTTGTTGGAGCAACAGTTGTTGGGTTTGTTGTAGTTGCCTCAGTTGTGGTTGTTGTTGCAGGTGCGGTGGTTGTTGCAGTTGCTTGTCGTGCTGTTTTCAATGAACAATGTTTGATCATTGTTGATTAAAATTCTTATTTCATGTTGTTCTGTCAACGATAGATTTTTGTGTTCACTCACCAACAAGCAGAAGAAGCATGAGGCTGATCTTCATCGTGATTCCTTCTCTGATCCTGATATCAGCTCCTGGTTCTGATAAACAAGTTTTATTTGATCATCATTTATTATCACTTTTTCAAATATCAACTTAATGACTCAAACATGTTTTCATTCCAGTTCATGTCCATGAGAACCTCCTTTTTTGTATTTACAGATATTCTTTTTATTATTGATAGGACTCAATTAAAATGATTGATGTAATCAATTAGAGGCTCTGTAATTAATTAATCTTGATTAATCACATTTTAATCTCATAACAACATTTTTCTATTTAAATGATTTTAGTGGAGGACTGAATCAAAAAATAGACACAGACGTGAATACTAGAAACTCAGCTGTGAATAATGCATTTCATTGCATTTCAATTCAAAACAGTAAAAAAAAAAAGAAAATATCTCCGGCCCAAACTGAACAGACCTAAAGTGACATTTTAAGTACTTTTTCAGTGTCGACTTTGAAAAAAATAAATAATAATAATAATTATATATATAATATTTTGCACAATTTGCACAAAACCCACTTTTATCAAGTCTTCCATCAGGTAGTTTGTTTAAATTAAATTTGCCTTCCATTACTGCTAGCAACGTTCTTTCATCTGATTGTTGGTAGCTGTTAGCCGTTGTAATTAATTAATTGTAATTAACGTGTTAAAGTCCCATCCCTGTTCTTTATTTGTCACTTTCTTTTTAGACACACTCATGTTTGTTTTAGGTGGAGGTTTCACTAAGACTTTTCTTTTTAACTCCACCCGTTCAGCTTCATTCCTAGTGGAACAGTCTAAAAATGATCAAGACTTTCCTTTTCATTTTTATATTCTAACTCTGACTCATGTTTTGTCATCAAATGCTATTTTTCTTCTATGTTATTTTTTATTAGCAACAGAAAGCACCATACCTCTGAAATACCAACACTGAGTCTCAAAGTGAGTTACGATAAAGCAAATAAATAAATGGACATACTGAGTATGTTTTCCTTTTCTAGAAGACAACACAATAAATGTGGCTGAAATACAATAAAAACTATTCATACATTCATTGAGGAATGAAGCCACAGAAAATGATTGAAAGTCATTGAAACACTTACAGAAGTTGCCTGGTTTTGGCCGTTGCTCGCTGCAGTGATGGACGTTGTGATGCTCTCTGTTTCCTCTTTAGTGTCGTGCTGCGCTGAGAACACAGCAGCTTTTATAAAAGTCCAACGCAGGCGAGATGACATCAATCCACACGATAGACAAATGAAATGTTTATTTACGTTTCCAATTTCAATTGAAGGTGTGTCCGTCCATACACTGCTCTATTCATCAACGTGTTATTTGGATGGCACTATTACTAAATAAAGGAACTTGATGAGTGACTTTTTTTTAGATGTGACGTCTGTTGAAACATTTTCTCCTGAGAAATATTTGGATAACCCTTGTACACCCTTCAGACATTTCCTGAATGTAGTTTTGTGAAAGCTTGTTAGGAATGAAAGCATGAGAATGCTTTATTGTAGAGGGAGCTACTGACCCTCTCTGTCTCTGTCTTTGCTCTGAAACACACATCATCGTCATCAAATGTCTCACCTGGTGACACAAGTGACAAAAGCCACAAACCGACAGCAAGTCACTGCTGATCGTTTGCAGCTGAATGTTATTGTGAGTGAATCATGAGCATCTAGTGTCAGCGTCAGAAGAACAGCCTCAAAATGAGACCAGACATTTCTTCACACATTTTAGATTCCTCTATTATTATTACTATACATATAATATTATTACTATACATATAATATTATTACTATACATATAATATTATTACTATACATATAATATTATTACTATACATATAATATTATTACTATACATATAATATTATTACTATACATATAATATTATTACTATACATATAATATTATTACTATACATATATTATTACTATACATATAATATTATTACTATACATATAATATTACACACTAATATTGCACAGGACCATCACAGTCAATTTCATAGTTTTTATTTATACAGTTATACAGTTTGTACAGTTAGCTAATTTTATTCTCTATATTTATACTTTTTTATATTTATACGTGTCTTTTCTTACTATGGCTTGAAACGGGACCAGAGAAACCATTTTCGTTCCTTCATATGTACCAACATGTGTAGAAATGACAATAAAGAATCCTTGAATCCTTTAATCCTTTAATATTATTACTACACATATAATATTATTACTATACATATATTATTACTATACATATAATATTATTACTACACATATAATATTATTACTATACATATAATATTATTACTACACATATAATATTATTACTATACATATATTATTACTATACATATATTATTACTACACATATAATATTATTACTACACATATAATATTATTACTATACATATATTATTACTATACATATATTATTACTACACATATAATATTATTACTACACATATAATATTATTACTATACATATAATATTATACTATACATATAATATTATACTATACATATAAATATTACTACACATATAATATTATTACTATACATATAATATTATTACTACACATATAATATTATTACTATACATATATTATTACTATACATAATATTATTACTACACATATAATATTATTACTACACATATAATATTATTACTATACATATATTATTACTATACATATATTATTATTACTATACATATTATTACTATACATATAATATTATTACTACACATATAATATTATTACTATACATATATTATTACTATACATATAATATTATTACTATACATAATATTATTACTACACATATAATATTATTACTATACATATAATATTATTACTACACATATAATATTATTACTATACATATAATATTATTACTATACATATATTATTACTATACATATATTATTACTACACATATAATATTATTACTATACATATATTATTACTATACATATATTATTACTAT
>SRSE01000486.1:22500-237500 GCA_005024645.1 Planiliza haematocheilus
GCAACGACAGACAGATGATGACTAAAGCTAAATGTTGATGATGAGAATACTTACAGGTTTGTCCTCTGCACTGATGTTGGGATGCTCTCTGAGTTGCTGCTGGATGCTTGATGCTGTCCAGTGTCAGGATGAAGCTTTTATATCCACGCGGGGCAGGTCGGATGACATCAAACTCTGAACAAAGACGTAAGCTATCTGTGTGAGCAATGTTTTCTGCTGCGTGAGGTGTGGTCATCTCTTGAAGTTTTTGCGTCTGTCTTTTATTGGTGATACGCTCAGTGAGAGAAACTGGTCGAGCCACTTTTCAGCAGCAGCAGCAGCAGCAGCAGCAGCGTTTTTCTGTCACATGAAATCTTTGGTTTACAAACAGCTGTATGTCAGTCACATTCCTCACCTCATAAATATTCAAATATTTCTAAATGTATTGATGGAGTCTGGATCAAGTTGTTCTTTTCCTTCAGACTGAATTCAGGTCTTGTGATTCTGTTCCAGGTGAGAAATGAAGGAGAAATAAAAGCAAAAGCACAAACATGTGGTGGAAGATGTTCAAGATCAGCAATCAACTAAATCACTTTATTTGTTTCTTTCCTTTTTCAAACGGCCGACGGTTGCTGAGGAGCTTCAGCTTATAGTTCAACTAAGTTTCTGCTTTTCCTGTCCTCTATTTATTCTGACGTCTCATTGGTCAGTGAGACACAGAAATCAGATCAATCAACACCAAGACAAAGGAGCCAGAGCAGTGGTGTGTTGTTTTAACGTTTGTCTAAATCTGGACTTTGATTCTACGTCAGTAACCTGTGATGAGTCTGACTGAGATGCTGCTTCAGAGGAATGTCAAGAATCTGACGCAGAGAGACGGACTGTGACGTCTAGATGCTGAGTCATGTGTGATTACATCATGTTCTACTGAGATCGTGTAAATGCCCCCAAACCTAAGAACTGCTGGTCAACATCTGCAATCAAGCATTTGACATTACAGGCAACGAGTCTTTCACATCACTGTGGAGGAGCTCTGACAGAGTCTTTGTTTGTAGAGTTTACGTTCAGCCTCACTGGAGGCTTTTCAAGTATCAACCTCCGTTTTGAGGTCATACCACAGAATCTCAATCAGTCTTGAGTCTGGACATAGTCTGGGCCACTCCACAACCACCATTAGTTTAGTTTACGAAAGCGTTTAGAGGAGGACTTGCTGGAGTGTTTCTCCTGCTGCAAAACCCAAGAGCACTTCAGTGGAGGTCCCGAACTGATGGTCGGACATTCTCCTCCAGGATTCTTTGGTAGAAATCAGAATCCATGGTTCCGTGAATCGCAGCAAGTCGTCCAGGTTGTGAACTAGCAAAGCAGCCCCAGACCTTCACAGGACCGCCACCATGTTTGACTGCTGCTTCATCCTCTGAAACCCCAGATGTAACGGGACACACACCTTGAACAAAGGTCAACCTTTGTGACGAGACATTGTGTGGTTTTCTCACCGTCCATCTCTGCCATGGATGCCACGTTGACCCAGTCTATTTCCTGTGAGAAAAAAACCCAAGTGAACACAAAGTGTAGTTTAAGACATGAAGGTACGGGGTCCCAAGCTGGTGTCTGCCACTGGGCCGACTCAGACGGCTTTCATTGGATCAACACTGGATGAACAGAGTGAATAAAGATGGCATGGACTGTAGAACCGTTTGTTAGAGAATCATTTCTCTTCCTACTGCTGGGGTCAGGTATCTGCCCTATGTTCTCTCTGAGGAACAGGCCGAGGCCATGGTCCCTCTTATGGCGTCTTCAGTCTCACTGTCTGGCTGTCAACAGACACAGCTGTAGAGTTAGATGATAATGTCCTCCGTCACTGCCTGACAATCTGTATTTCCTAGTTGGTGTGAATCCTTGTCTTCATGTTTATGTACAATAACCAATGAGATATTGACACATCTCCCCCTGCCTCAGTCCACCCTCTTAGTCTAAGACTTTGAGTTTAACTCCTTCAGGCATAAGACATACAGGACTCTGGTACTTCTTCTTCTTCATCGGCATCACCACACATTTCTCCCTAACACCGTTCTTTAGACTTGTGTTCAGCTCAGCTACAAATCACAGAGACAGCTGCTAAAGTGTGTGTTGCTGCAGGGAAGGTGGATTCAAAATCAAAGAAAGTCTGGTTTTATTTTTCTACAATGAATGTTTGTGAACAGGCTGCTGCTCAAAGGACTAAGTTCAGACTAGTGATCCTACGTTAGCCAGTCAGCTGTGTTTATCAGCTCTAGTCTTTACTACATTCACCGTTTTAGTTGCAGTTGTTAGCAGGCTAATAGTTGATAGTAATGTAGAGTCAATGAAAGGTCCAAGACCAGTTGCATGATCTTTTATTGTCATGTCCTCTGTCATGTCTTTCATTCTTGGTTTTTCAGTCATGTTTAGTTTTCTGTTCGGCTTCCTGTTTTATTTTGTTAAGTTCTTGATTTCCTGTTTGTCTTGGTTTGGGCCTTTCTTGATTAGTTCATTGGATTCACCTGTGTCTTGTCACCTGATTTGTCTCACCTGTGTCTCGTCATCCCTCTGTTCCTCATGTGTATTTATAGCCCTGCCTTCCCTTTGTTCCTTGTTACTCGTTGTTACTCGTTGTTACTCGTTGTTACTCGTTGTTACTCGTTGTTAGCGTGCGTTTCTTGTGTGTTTCATGCCAAGTTCAGGTCATAGAATTATTGCCAGGCCATAGTTGTGAAAGTGTTTTTGTGTTTTTTCCTTGGAACCCTGCAACCTAAGCAGTGCTTTAGGTTTTTGTAAGTTTGTCTCTTTTGTTTATTAAAGAATATTTTCGCCTACTCCTGCCTCAGCCCCTCTCTAGTCCTGCATCTGGGTCCAAAATCCCATTCCCCCGCTACCCGTTGTGACATTTATTGCTGTTAAAAACAGCGTAATATTTACAATTCTAGTAATAAGTGGACTACAAACATGGAGGACCCTGGTAATGGTGCTACACAACTACAAAAGACAACAAGAACAATCAAGTCAACTCTGGTTGCTTTTATTTGATACTTTAATCCTCTCAGTGTTTGAGCTTTTAAATGAACATCCAAATGAAGGCTACAGAACCATCACCACACTATGCTGCACAGTCAGCAACTAAAGACATAGCAATCAGACACAGAGCTGGACATGTTGCTGGACATGTTGCTGGACATGTTGCTGTGTCTGCTCTCTGGATTTGGCTCATGTGGTTCTATGTTTCATTAGAGAGAAGAAGACTCTGTTAAATCAGTGCTAAATGAAACATGATCTAGAATCTGTTAGAATCAAATGGATTGTGTAGATTTAGTTGCCCTGAAAGCTTGTACTAAGAGAATTCTAGAATGAACACCACAGGTACACACACCATAAATATTAATAAATTAGCTTCAATTATTCACTGTCCTCATCAGCAACACATGTTGCATATAGTGTCAAGTTGCTGATGTTGGTTCCATTGTCAATGTCCAGTTCTTAGAACCAAACAGCTGCTGCAACAACTGCTATGGCAACAAGGAAACTTGTTTTGTTGCTGACGGCAGAGGAGGCAGCTGTTGTTGTCGTCGTCGTTGTTGGAGCAACTGTTGTTGTCGTTGTTGTTGTTGGGGCAACAGTTGTTGTGGTTGTTGGAGTAACAGTTGTTGTTGTCGTTGGAGCAACAGTTGTTGTCGTTGTTGGAGCAACCGTTGTCGTCGTTGTTGGAGCAACAGTAGTTGTTGTAGTTGCAACAGTTGTTGTGGTCGTTGGAGCAACAGTTGTCGTTGTTGGAGCAACAGTTGTCGTCGTTGTTGGAGCAACAGTTGTCGTCGTTGTTGGAGCAACAGTTGTCGTCTGTCCGTTGCCTGAGGCTGTTTGTCAGTGACAACATTCAGTCAGTAACACATATTACTATTTCGTGCCATATTTCAGTTTCATGTTGTTGCCATCAACTCATGTTGCTCAACTTACCAACAAGGAGAAGGAGGACGACACAGATGTTGATCATCATGTTGTTCAGGAGTTTATCTGCTTTAAACATCAAATCATTGAGAGTTGATTAGATTTAGTTTCAGCAACGACAGACAGATGATGACTAAAGCTAAATGTTGATGATGAGAATACTTACAGGTTTGTCCTCTGCACTGATGTTGGGATGCTCTCTGAGTTGCTGCTGGATGCTTGATGCTGTCCAGTGTCAGGATGAAGCTTTTATATCCACGCGGGGCAGGTCGGATGACATCAAACTCTGAACAAAGACGTAAGCTATCTGTGTGAGCAATGTTTTCTGCTGCGTGAGGTGTGGTCATCTCTTGAAGTTTTTGCGTCTGTCTTTTATTGGTGATACGCTCAGTGAGAGAAACTGGTCGAGCCACTTTTCAGCAGCAGCAGCAGCAGCAGCAGCAGCGTTTTTCTGTCACATGAAATCTTTGGTTTACAAACAGCTGTATGTCAGTCACATTCCTCACCTCATAAATATTCAAATATTTCTAAATGTATTGATGGAGTCTGGATCAAGTTGTTCTTTTCCTTCAGACTGAATTCAGGTCTTGTGATTCTGTTCCAGGTGAGAAATGAAGGAGAAATAAAAGCAAAAGCACAAACATGTGGTGGAAGATGTTCAAGATCAGCAATCAACTAAATCACTTTATTTGTTTCTTTCCTTTTTCAAACGGCCGACGGTTGCTGAGGAGCTTCAGCTTATAGTTCAACTAAGTTTCTGCTTTTCCTGTCCTCTATTTATTCTGACGTCTCATTGGTCAGTGAGACACAGAAATCAGATCAATCAACACCAAGACAAAGGAGCCAGAGCAGTGGTGTGTTGTTTTAACGTTTGTCTAAATCTGGACTTTGATTCTACGTCAGTAACCTGTGATGAGTCTGACTGAGATGCTGCTTCAGAGGAATGTCAAGAATCTGACGCAGAGAGACGGACTGTGACGTCTAGATGCTGAGTCATGTGTGATTACATCATGTTCTACTGAGATCGTGTAAATGCCCCCAAACCTAAGAACTGCTGGTCAACATCTGCAATCAAGCATTTGACATTACAGGCAACGAGTCTTTCACATCACTGTGGAGGAGCTCTGACAGAGTCTTTGTTTGTAGAGTTTACGTTCAGCCTCACTGGAGGCTTTTCAAGTATCAACCTCCGTTTTGAGGTCATACCACAGAATCTCAATCAGTCTTGAGTCTGGACATAGTCTGGGCCACTCCACAACCACCATTAGTTTAGTTTACGAAAGCGTTTAGAGGAGGACTTGCTGGAGTGTTTCTCCTGCTGCAAAACCCAAGAGCACTTCAGTGGAGGTCCCGAACTGATGGTCGGACATTCTCCTCCAGGATTCTTTGGTAGAAATCAGAATCCATGGTTCCGTGAATCGCAGCAAGTCGTCCAGGTTGTGAACTAGCAAAGCAGCCCCAGACCTTCACAGGACCGCCACCATGTTTGACTGCTGCTTCATCCTCTGAAACCCCAGATGTAACGGGACACACACCTTGAACAAAGGTCAACCTTTGTGACGAGACATTGTGTGGTTTTCTCACCGTCCATCTCTGCCATGGATGCCACGTTGACCCAGTCTATTTCCTGTGAGAAAAAAACCCAAGTGAACACAAAGTGTAGTTTAAGACATGAAGGTACGGGGTCCCAAGCTGGTGTCTGCCACTGGGCCGACTCAGACGGCTTTCATTGGATCAACACTGGATGAACAGAGTGAATAAAGATGGCATGGACTGTAGAACCGTTTGTTAGAGAATCATTTCTCTTCCTACTGCTGGGGTCAGGTATCTGCCCTATGTTCTCTCTGAGGAACAGGCCGAGGCCATGGTCCCTCTTATGGCGTCTTCAGTCTCACTGTCTGGCTGTCAACAGACACAGCTGTAGAGTTAGATGATAATGTCCTCCGTCACTGCCTGACAATCTGTATTTCCTAGTTGGTGTGAATCCTTGTCTTCATGTTTATGTACAATAACCAATGAGATATTGACACATCTCCCCCTGCCTCAGTCCACCCTCTTAGTCTAAGACTTTGAGTTTAACTCCTTCAGGCATAAGACATACAGGACTCTGGTACTTCTTCTTCTTCATCGGCATCACCACACATTTCTCCCTAACACCGTTCTTTAGACTTGTGTTCAGCTCAGCTACAAATCACAGAGACAGCTGCTAAAGTGTGTGTTGCTGCAGGGAAGGTGGATTCAAAATCAAAGAAAGTCTGGTTTTATTTTTCTACAATGAATGTTTGTGAACAGGCTGCTGCTCAAAGGACTAAGTTCAGACTAGTGATCCTACGTTAGCCAGTCAGCTGTGTTTATCAGCTCTAGTCTTTACTACATTCACCGTTTTAGTTGCAGTTGTTAGCAGGCTAATAGTTGATAGTAATGTAGAGTCAATGAAAGGTCCAAGACCAGTTGCATGATCTTTTATTGTCATGTCCTCTGTCATGTCTTTCATTCTTGGTTTTTCAGTCATGTTTAGTTTTCTGTTCGGCTTCCTGTTTTATTTTGTTAAGTTCTTGATTTCCTGTTTGTCTTGGTTTGGGCCTTTCTTGATTAGTTCATTGGATTCACCTGTGTCTTGTCACCTGATTTGTCTCACCTGTGTCTCGTCATCCCTCTGTTCCTCATGTGTATTTATAGCCCTGCCTTCCCTTTGTTCCTTGTTACTCGTTGTTACTCGTTGTTACTCGTTGTTACTCGTTGTTACTCGTTGTTAGCGTGCGTTTCTTGTGTGTTTCATGCCAAGTTCAGGTCATAGAATTATTGCCAGGCCATAGTTGTGAAAGTGTTTTTGTGTTTTTTCCTTGGAACCCTGCAACCTAAGCAGTGCTTTAGGTTTTTGTAAGTTTGTCTCTTTTGTTTATTAAAGAATCTTTTCGCCTACTCCTGCCTCAGCCCCTCTCTAGTCCTGCATCTGGGTCCAAAATCCCATTCCCCCGCTACCCGTTGTGACATTTATTGCTGTTAAAAACAGCGTAATATTTACAATTCTAGTAATAAGTGGACTACAAACATGGAGGACCCTGGTAATGGTGCTACACAACTACAAAAGACAACAAGAACAATCAAGTCAACTCTGGTTGCTTTTATTTGATACTTTAATCCTCTCAGTGTTTGAGCTTTTAAATGAACATCCAAATGAAGGCTACAGAACCATCACCACACTATGCTGCACAGTCAGCAACTAAAGACATAGCAATCAGACACAGAGCTGGACATGTTGCTGGACATGTTGCTGGACATGTTGCTGTGTCTGCTCTCTGGATTTGGCTCATGTGGTTCTATGTTTCATTAGAGAGAAGAAGACTCTGTTAAATCAGTGCTAAATGAAACATGATCTAGAATCTGTTAGAATCAAATGGATTGTGTAGATTTAGTTGCCCTGAAAGCTTGTACTAAGAGAATTCTAGAATGAACACCACAGGTACACACACCATAAATATTAATAAATTAGCTTCAATTATTCACTGTCCTCATCAGCAACACATGTTGCATATAGTGTCAAGTTGCTGATGTTGGTTCCATTGTCAATGTCCAGTTCTTAGAACCAAACAGCTGCTGCAACAACTGCTATGGCAACAAGGAAACTTGTTTTGTTGCTGACGGCAGAGGAGGCAGCTGTTGTTGTCGTCGTCGTTGTTGGAGCAACTGTTGTTGTCGTTGTTGCTGTTGGGGCAACAGTTGTTGTTGTCATTGTCGTTGTTGGAGCAACCGTTGTCGTCGTTGTTGGAGCAACAGTAGTTGTTGTAGTTGCAACAGTTGTTGTTGTTGTTGGAGCAACAGTTGTTGTGGTCGTTGGAGCAACAGTTGTCGTCGTTGTTGGAGCAACAGTTGTCGTTGTTGTTGGGGCAACAGTTGTTGTTGTTGTCGTTGGGGAAGCAGTTGTGGTTGTTGAAGCAACAGTTGTTGTAGTTGCAACAGTTGTTGTTGTCGTTGGAGCAACAGTTGTCGTCGTTGTTGGAGCAACAGTTGTCGTCGTTGTTGGAGCAACAGTTGTCGTCTGTCCGTTGCCTGAGGCTGTTTGTCAGTGACAACATTCAGTCAGTAACACATATTTCTATTTCGTGCCATATTTCAGTTTCATGTTGTTGCCATCAACTCATGTTGCTCAACTTACCAACAAGGAGAAGGAGGACGACACAGATGTTGATCATCATGTTGTTCAGGAGTTTATCTGCTTTAAACATCAAATCATTGAGAGTTGATTAGATTTAGTTTCAGCAACGACAGACAGATGATGACTAAAGCTAAATGTTGATGATGAGAATACTTACAGGTTTGTCCTCTGCACTGATG
Source organism: Planiliza haematocheilus (assembly GCA_005024645.1). Taxonomy (NCBI): domain Eukaryota; kingdom Metazoa; phylum Chordata; class Actinopteri; order Mugiliformes; family Mugilidae; genus Planiliza; species Planiliza haematocheilus. The sequence goes on from SRSE01000486.1 coordinate 30,769, forward strand.
TTGGGATGCTCTCTGAGTTGCTGCTGGATGCTTGATGCTGTCCAGTGTCAGGATGAAGCTTTTATATCCACGCGGGGCAGGTCGGATGACATCAAACTCTGAACAAAGACGTAAGCTATCTGTGTGAGCAATGTTTTCTGCTGCGTGAGGTGTGGTCATCTCTTGAAGTTTTTGCGTCTGTCTTTTATTGGTGATACGCTCAGTGAGAGAAACTGGTCGAGCCACTTTTCAGCAGCAGCAGCAGCAGCAGCAGCGTTTTTCTGTCACATGAAATCTTTGGTTTACAAACAGCTGTATGTCAGTCACATTCCTCACCTCATAAATATTCAAATATTTCTAAATGTATTGATGGAGTCTGGATCAAGTTGTTCTTTTCCTTCAGACTGAATTCAGGTCTTGTGATTCTGTTCCAGGTGAGAAATGAAGGAGAAATAAAAGCAAAAGCACAAACATGTGGTGGAAGATGTTCAAGATCAGCAATCAACTAAATCACTTTATTTGTTTCTTTCCTTTTTCAAACGGCCGACGGTTGCTGAGGAGCTTCAGCTTATAGTTCAACTAAGTTTCTGCTTTTCCTGTCCTCTATTTATTCTGACGTCTCATTGGTCAGTGAGACACAGAAATCAGATCAATCAACACCAAGACAAAGGAGCCAGAGCAGTGGTGTGTTGTTTTAACGTTTGTCTAAATCTGGACTTTGATTCTACGTCAGTAACCTGTGATGAGTCTGACTGAGATGCTGCTTCAGAGGAATGTCAAGAATCTGACGCAGAGAGACGGACTGTGACGTCTAGATGCTGAGTCATGTGTGATTACATCATGTTCTACTGAGATCGTGTAAATGCCCCCAAACCTAAGAACTGCTGGTCAACATCTGCAATCAAGCATTTGACATTACAGGCAACGAGTCTTTCACATCACTGTGGAGGAGCTCTGACAGAGTCTTTGTTTGTAGAGTTTACGTTCAGCCTCACTGGAGGCTTTTCAAGTATCAACCTCCGTTTTGAGGTCATACCACAGAATCTCAGTCAGTCTTGAGTCTGGACATAGTCTGGGCCACTCCACAACCACCATTAGTTTAGTTTACGAAAGCGTTTAGAGGAGGACTTGCTGGAGTGTTTCTCCTGCTGCAAAACCCAAGAGCACTTCAGTGGAGGTCCCGAACTGATGGTCGGACATTCTCCTCCAGGATTCTTTGGTAGAAATCAGAATCCATGGTTCCGTGAATCGCAGCAAGTCGTCCAGGTTGTGAACTAGCAAAGCAGCCCCAGACCTTCACAGGACCGCCACCATGTTTGACTGCTGCTTCATCCTCTGAAACCCCAGATGTAACGGGACACACACCTTGAACAAAGGTCAACCTTTGTGACGAGACATTGTGTGGTTTTCTCACCGTCCATCTCTGCCATGGATGCCACGTTGACCCAGTCTATTTCCTGTGAGAAAAAAACCCAAGTGAACACAAAGTGTAGTTTAAGACATGAAGGTACGGGGTCCCAAGCTGGTGTCTGCCACTGGGCCGACTCAGACGGCTTTCATTGGATCAACACTGGATGAACAGAGTGAATAAAGATGGCATGGACTGTAGAACCGTTTGTTAGAGAATCATTTCTCTTCCTACTGCTGGGGTCAGGTATCTGCCCTATGTTCTCTCTGAGGAACAGGCCGAGGCCATGGTCCCTCTTATGGCGTCTTCAGTCTCACTGTCTGGCTGTCAACAGACACAGCTGTAGAGTTAGATGATAATGTCCTCCGTCACTGCCTGACAATCTGTATTTCCTAGTTGGTGTGAATCCTTGTCTTCATGTTTATGTACAATAACCAATGAGATATTGACACATCTCCCCCTGCCTCAGTCCACCCTCTTAGTCTAAGACTTTGAGTTTAACTCCTTCAGGCATAAGACATACAGGACTCTGGTACTTCTTCTTCTTCATCGGCATCACCACACATTTCTCCCTAACACCGTTCTTTAGACTTGTGTTCAGCTCAGCTACAAATCACAGAGACAGCTGCTAAAGTGTGTGTTGCTGCAGGGAAGGTGGATTCAAAATCAAAGAAAGTCTGGTTTTATTTTTCTACAATGAATGTTTGTGAACAGGCTGCTGCTCAAAGGACTAAGTTCAGACTAGTGATCCTACGTTAGCCAGTCAGCTGTGTTTATCAGCTCTAGTCTTTACTACATTCACCGTTTTAGTTGCAGTTGTTAGCAGGCTAATAGTTGATAGTAATGTAGAGTCAATGAAAGGTCCAAGACCAGTTGCATGATCTTTTATTGTCATGTCCTCTGTCATGTCTTTCATTCTTGGTTTTTCAGTCATGTTTAGTTTTCTGTTCGGCTTCCTGTTTTATTTTGTTAAGTTCTTGATTTCCTGTTTGTCTTGGTTTGGGCCTTTCTTGATTAGTTCATTGGATTCACCTGTGTCTTGTCACCTGATTTGTCTCACCTGTGTCTTGTCATCCCTCTGTTCCTCATGTGTATTTATAGCCCTGCCTTCCCTTTGTTCCTTGTTACTCGTTGTTACTCGTTGTTACTCGTTGTTACTCGTTGTTACTCGTTGTTACTCGTTGTTACTCGTTGTTACTCGTTGTTACTCGTTGTTAGCGTGCGTTTCTTGTGTGTTTCATGCCAAGTTCAGGTCATAGAATTATTGCCAGGCCATAGTTGTGAAAGTGTTTTTGTGTTTTTTCCTTGGAACCCTGCAACCTAAGCAGTGCTTTAGGTTTTTGTAAGTTTGTCTCTTTTGTTTATTAAAGAATATTTTCGCCTACTCCTGCCTCAGCCCCTCTCTAGTCCTGCATCTGGGTCCAAAATCCCATTCCCCCGCTACCCGTTGTGACATTTATTGCTGTTAAAAACAGCGTAATATTTACAATTCTAGTAATAAGTGGACTACAAACATGGAGGACCCTGGTAATGGTGCTACACAACTACAAAAGACAACAAGAACAATCAAGTCAACTCTGGTTGCTTTTATTTGATACTTTAATCCTCTCAGTGTTTGAGCTTTTAAATGAACATCCAAATGAAGGCCACAGAACCATCACCACACTATGCTGCACAGTCAGCAACTAAAGACATAGCAATCAGACACAGAGCTGGACATGTTGCTGGACATGTTGCTGGACATGTTGCTGTGTCTGCTCTCTGGATTTGGCTCATGTGGTTCTATGTTTCATTAGAGAGAAGAAGACTCTGTTAAATCAGTGCTAAATGAAACATGATCTAGAATCTGTTAGAATCAAATGGATTGTGTAGATTTAGTTGCCCTGAAAGCTTGTACTAAGAGAATTCTAGAATGAACACCACAGGTACACACACCATAAATATTAATAAATTAGCTTCAATTATTCACTGTCCTCATCAGCAACACATGTTGCATATAGTGTCAAGTTGCTGATGTTGGTTCCATTGTCAATGTCCAGTTCTTAGAACCAAACAGCTGCTGCAACAACTGCTATGGCAACAAGGAAACTTGTTTTGTTGCTGACGGCAGAGGAGGCAGTTGTTGTTGTTGTCGTTGTCGTTGTTGGAGCAACTGTTGTTGTCGTTGTTGTTGTTGGGGCAACAGTTGTTGTGGTTGTTGGAGCAATTGTGGTTGTTGTCGTCGTTGCACCAGCAGCTGTCGTCGTTGCACCAGCAGCTGTCGTCGTTGCACCAGCAGCTGTCGTCGTTGCACCAGCAGCAGTTGTCGATGCACCAGCAGCTGTTGTTGTTGATGCACCAGCAGTTGTTGTTGTTGCACCAGCAGTTGTTGTTGTCGTTGCACCAGCAGTTGTTGTTGTCGATGCACCAGCAGTTGTTGTTGTTGCACCAGCAGTTGTTGTTGTCGTTGCACCAGCAGTTGTTGTTGTTGATGCACCAGCAGTTGTTGTTGTTGCACCAGCAGTTGTTGTTGTCGTTGCACCAGCAGTTGTTGTTGTCGATGCACCAGCAGCAGTTGTTGTTGCACCAGCAGTTGTTGTTGTCGATGCACCAGCAGCAGTTGTTGTTGCACCAGCAGTTGTTGTTGTCGTTGCACCAGCAGCAGTTGTTGTTGCACCAGCAGTTGTTGTTGTCGATTCACCAGCAGTTGTTGTTGTCGATGCACCAGCAGTTGTTGTTGTCGTTGCACCAGCAGTTGTTGTTGTCGATGCACCAGCAGTTGTTGTCGATGCACCAGCAGCAGTTGTTGTTGCACCAGCAGTTGTTGTTGTCGTTGCACCAGCAGTTGTTGTTGTTGCAGCAGTTGTTGTTGTCGATGCACCAGCAGCTGTTGTTGTTGCACCAGCAGTTGTTGTTGTCGATGCACCAGCAGTTGTCGATGCACCAGCAGCAGTTGTCGTTGCACCAACAGTTGTTGTTGTCGATGCACCAGCAGTTGTTGTTGTTGCACCAGCAGTTGTTGTTGTCGATGCACCAGCAGTTGTTGTCGATGCACCAGCAGTTGTTGTCGATGCACCAGCAGTTGTTGTTGTCGATGCACCAGCAGTTGTTGTTGTTGCACCAGCAGTTGTTGTTGTTGTTGCACCAGCAGTTGTTGTTGTCGATGCACCAGCAGTTGTTGTCGATGCACCAGCAGTTGTTGTTGTCGATGCACCAGCAGCAGTTGTCGTTGCACCAGCAGCTGTTGTCGTTGCACCAGCAGTTGTTGTTGTCGTTGCACCAGCAGCTGTTGTTGTTGCACCAGCAGTTGTTGTTGTCGATGCACCAGCAGCAGTTGTTGTTGCACCAGCAGTTGTTGTTGTCGTTGCACCAGCAGTTGTTGTTGTTGCAGCAGTTGTTGTTGTTGGGGCAGCAGTTGTCGTGGTTGTTGGAGCAACAGTTGTGGTGGTTGGAGCAACAGTTGTTGTGGTGGTTGGGCCAGCAGTTGTCGTCGTTGCTGCAGCAGTTGTTGTTGTCGTTGGAGCAGCAGTTGTGGTTGTTGCAGCAGTTGTTGTTGTTGGGGCAGCAGTTGTCGTGGTTGTTGGAGCAACAGTTGTGGTGGTTGGAGCAACAGTTGTTGTGGTGGTTGGGCCAGCAGTTGTCGTCGTTGCTGCAGCAGTTGTTGTCGTTGTTGGACCAGCAGTTGTTGTGGTTGCAGCAACAGTTGTTGTGGTGGTTGGGCCAGCAGTTGTCGTTGTTGCTGCAGCAGTTGTTGTTGTTGTTGCAGCAGCAGTTGTGGTTGTTGTTGGGGCAGTTGTTGTGGTTGTTGGAGCAACAGTTGTCGTTGTTGTTGGAGCAGTTGTTGTGGTTGTTGGAGCAACAGTTGTCGTTGTTGTTGGAGCAGTTGTTGTGGTTGTTGGGGCAACAGTTGTCGTTGTTGTTGGGGCAACAGTTGTCGTTGTTGTTGGAGGAACAGTTGTCGTTGTTGTTGGAGCAACAGTTGTTGTCGTTGTTGGGGCAGCAGTTGTCGTTGTTGTTGGAGCAACAGTTGTTGTTGTGGTTGCAACTGTCGTTGTCGTTGTTGGGGCAGCAGTTGTCGTTGTTGGGGCAACAGTTGTCGTTGTTGGAGCAGCAGTTGTCGTTGTTGTTGGAGCAACAGTTGTTGTCGTTGTTGGGGCAGCAGTTGTCGTTGTTGTTGGAGCAACAGTTGTTGTTGTGGTTGCAACTGTCATTGTCGTTGTTGGGGCAGCAGTTGTCGTTGTTGGAGCAGCAGTTGTCGTTGTTGTTGGAGCAACAGTTGTTGTCGTTGTTGTTGGAGCAACAGTTGTTGTGGTTGCAACAGTTGTTGTGGTTGCAACAGTTGTTGTCGTTGTTGGGGCAGCAGTCGTTGTTGTTGGGGCAACAGTTGTCGTTGTTGTTGGAGCAACAGTTGTTGTCGTTGTTGGGGCAGCAGTTGTCGTTGTTGTTGGAGCAACAGTTGTTGTTGTTGTTGGTGCAGCAGTTGTTGTGGTTGTTGGTGCAGCAGTTGTTGTTGTTGTTGGAGCAACAGTTGTCGTCGTTGTTGGAGCAACAGTTGTCGTCGCTGGTGAGGTCTGTCCGTTGCCTGAGGCTGTTTGTCAGTGACAACATTCAGTCAGTAACACATATTACTATTTCGTGCCATATTTCAGTTTCATGTTGTTGCCATCAACCCATGTTGCTCAACTTACCAACAAGGAGAAGGAGGACGACACAGATGTTGATCATCATGTTGTTCAGGAGTTTATCTGCTTTAAACATCAAATCATTGAGAGTTGATTAGATTTAGTTTCAGCAACGACAGACAGATGATGACTGGGTTTAAAGCTTTAACTCCTGATGATCAACTAGTTGCTTTCATCAGCATGGACTCTTTTTGTTGCCGTCATCATATCAACATACATTCAACTAAATTACTAGGTTGGAGATCAGAGGAATGAGTTGAAGCATGGACACAGTTTATTGTGTGAACTGGTCGACCATTAAAGTCTGAACCTCTCCCCAGTTTCAACTGTCCAAAGAGTTTTTCCTGGTTTTCTAGACACACAAACGCAGCAGCTTCACTCAGAACACTCAGAAAGATTGAAAGCACATGTAAGATATTTAACCTCAGTCAATGAGACGAGCAAAAGCGTAATGTTGATGATGAGAATACTTACAGGTTTGTCCTTTGCACTGATGTTGGGATGCTCTCTGAGTTGCTGCTGGATGCTTGATGCTGTCCAGTGTCAGGATGAAGCTTTTATATCCACGCGGGGCAGGTCGGATGACATCAAACTCTGAACAAAGACGTAAGCTATCTGTGTGAGCAATGAGGTGTGGTTATTGCTTGGTATACGGTTTTCCATCCGTCGTTTATTCATGACACGCTCGGTTAGAGAAACTGGTTGAGTGACTTTTCGTTGGATGTGATTACTGCAAGCAGAGAATCAATTGACTGCAATGACAGAAATCACAGTTTGAAATGAGATCAACACAAACATTTCTTTTCCTTTTCAGCAGAGAACAAAGTGAATCTTGTGGTTGAGGTTCAGCAGAGACGCCACAGATAGACCAACAGCAGAGTTTCTAGTCCAGCTTCTGAATCCGTTCCCATTTAAGCATCTTTTATTTGTTATCTCATTCATTTATTAAATGAATCCAGGTGACCGTCACTGACAGTGACATCTAACATATATGAAAGGCTCGTCTGCTCTTTTGCAGGTAATACTGAAAGCTATTTGGAATGTCTTTGTCTGGTTGACAGTTTTCTGTAAAAGTGGCAATATGAATTTGACCTAGAGGATTCATAAATACATTATATAAGAATATAAATATGCAATCTTTATGCATGTGTGAGGGTTCTGTGGGGGGATGGGCTTGCTACAGGCGGTGACTGCTTTCTCAATTTTGGTGAAGAAGCTGTCCCGAAGTCTGTTGGTGTGTTCCTGTGCCGCTTTCCTGATGGAAGTGGTACAAACATGTATTACCAAGTCCTACGGCTAAATCCTAAGGTAAGGATAAGTCCTAAGGCTAAATGATAAATGCTAAGTCCTAAGGCTAAGTCCTAAGGTAAGGCTAAGTCCTAAGGCTAAGTCCTACAGTTAAATCCTAAGGTAAGGATAAGTCCTAAGGCTAAGTCCTAAAGTAAGGCTAAGTCCTAGGGCTAAGTCCTAAGGCTAAATGATAAATGCTAAGTCCTAAGGCTAAGTCCTAAGGTAAGGCTAAGTCCTACAGTTAAATCCTAAGGTAAGGCTAAGTCCTAGGGCTAAGTCCTACGGCTATACCTTATGGAAACAGAAACATCTCAGTAGTGAAATCATTTTCATTGGTCCAACAGAAACATTTTTATGTACATTTAAACAGAAATAGGCATGTGCATAAATGTGGGTACCCCAAAGAAATAATTCCATTAATATTTAATAGACCCTCCTTTTGCAGCAAGAACAGCCTGTAGACGCCTCCTATAGCCACTGACAAGTCCCTGAAGTCTGGCAGGTGGTACTTTGGCCCATTCCTCCAAACAAAACGCCTCCAGTTCAGTCAGGTTTCTTGGCTTCCGTGCGTAAACAGCCTGCTTCAAATCAATCCATACATTTTCAATGATGTTAAGGTCTGGGGACTGGGATGGCCATTCCAGAAGATTGTACTTGTGCTTCTGCATGAATTCCTTGGTGGATTTTGAACAGTGCTTGGGATCATTGTCCTGCTGAAAAATCCAACCCCGGCGTAGCTTCAACTTTGTGACAGATTCTTGAACATTCTTGTCAAGAATCTGCTGATACTGAGAGGAATTCATGTGGCCCTCAACTTTAACAAGGTTTCCAGTCCCTGTGCTAGCCACACAGCCCCATAACATGATGGACCCTCCACCATATTTCACAGTAGGCAATAAGTTCTTCTCATGGAATTCAGTGTTTTTTTTTCTCCATGCATACCTCCTCTTGTTCTGACCAAATAACTCCATCTTAGTCTCATCTGACCACAGTATTTTTTTCCAAAATGCTTCTGGCTTGTCCAGATGTGCTTTTTCATACCTCATGCGACTCTTCTTGTGACGAACACTCAGGAAAGGCTTTTTGAGCATCAGCCTTCCAAAGAGCTTTTCCTGGTGCAAAGTGCGCTGGATTGTGGAACGATGAACAACTCCACCATCAGTAGCCAGATGTTCTTGTAGTTCTCTGGAGGTGGTCTGTGGCTTGTCTGTGACCATTCTAACCATCCTTCGTCTGTGTCTTTCCAGTATTTTTTTTGGCCTACCACATCTTTCCTTCACAATGACTGTTCTTCTGTTCTTCCATTTCTGCACCACATTTCTGACTGTGGAGATAGACATCCCAAACCTTCTTGATAATTTCTTGTACCCTTCTCCTAATTCATGATAATGAATTATCTTAGTTTCTTGGTCAGTGGAGAGTTGTTTCGATGCCCCCATGTTGCCAGGAGCAGAGGACAAGCACAGCCAGCATTGCCTCTGTTAAATAGCCTTTTTCATGATTGGTTTTACTTGTCTTTGTAATTGAAGGTCTCACAAGCTAATCAAAGCAGTTTTGGGCTGCAACATGTCAGCTACAAATCCCTACAGGTCTTGAAATCAATGTGATTAAAAGGGTGCCCAAACTTTTGCACATACCATTTTTTACATTTTAATTTATTATAATAAAACTTTGTAATGATACTCTAAGAATTTTGGTCTGGAAAACACTCCAATGTCTACATCTCTGTAGGAAATAAAATCTTGTTGCTGTGATCGTCTTTTATAAAGTTAGAGCAAATTATTATGAAATCTTAGAGGGGTGCCCAAACTTTTTCATACCACTGTAGATTCATTTGTCCTCCAGGTCTAATTAGCTGCTGACTGCTTTAGTTTAGTTGTTGTTGAAATGTCTACAAGTCAAACCTTCAGTATTCTTGGTTCTTTCTCATCATTCAGTCTGTTGTCGACACAGTTGAACTAATTATACATTTTGTTTACTATTGTTGTACGTTTGACGTCTTAAATTTAACCTGAGATAAGCTCCTGAATATCTCTGCTGGTATCCGTCTCTCTCCTCCTTCATTTGTTCCATATTTGTCTCATGTTGTTGTCCATCTTCCTCCTCCAGGTAAGAAACCTTTTCTGACGTTAAATGTCTAATTGCTGGGTTGCCTCTGGTTCCTCATAGTTTGATGCAGTGATGAGGAAGGACTGTCACAATAAGTCATGTCAGTTTCAGCGTTGTGTAAATAACCTGCTGTAAACCTGCAGGTGTGTCTCCTATTGTACATGTTAGATTATTGTCAGGATCTCTACAGCAACAAATAGTTTTCTTTGTGAGTTATCAGTCTGGAATCTCCTGGGCTGGGACGCACTGACCTTTAGAGACAGAGGGATGGCTCAGAGTGGAGGCTGAAATAATAAAATGTGATGTGAACAGATGGAGCAGCTCAGGTCACTGTACAGGTTGATGTGGGGAACAGGTTTGGGTGGGGATGCTGAGACAATAGATGGCACTGCTGTCTCTTTGTCTCACATGCATCGTCTGTCCTCTTTAGCTGTGGACACAGGTCACCCATCCTCGAACGCATCGCGGCCGCTTGTTTGTTGACTCTGCAGAGCAATTATTGAACATTCCCATTGTTGTGTTGGCTGCCAGGCTGCAGATCTGAACCAACGATGGGAGACGTTTAACTTCATGAACTCAGACACATGTTTAAAGTCTGATCCTCCACACCTCAACAGTCACAGGTTTCTGTCTGACTTCAGGCAGTGAGCTGCAGAGATGAAGCCAGGTGCTTCAGTGACTCTTTATCTCCCGTTCATCTGCAGATTTCATTTCTCTTATTTCTCTCTCAGGGAGTGACTCCCATGTTGCCGTCAGATCCAAATTCAGAAACATGTGGGTCTAGATTTTTCTCGAGATGCCAACCTGCTGACGGAGGCTTTTTGTTTATTTTTTTGTCAATTTGTGCATGAAGACACTGGCACACCTAGACACACCCAGAAATGTTCCTGAGGCCTGGAGGAGCAGGAAGAGGAGGAGGAGGAGGAGGAGGAGGAAGAGGACTGTGTCCGCTCAAACTGAGGGCTACAAATACTAGATCAGATCAGATCAGGTTCTCAGCTCTTCCTGTTTGTCTTGTGTGTGACACTCGAGGTCATTCTTTACATTTACTCATCTGCTTTAATCCAGACACACCCAGGTCTCTCTTCTCTTTTCTTCTCTTTTGTTTTTCTAAAGTAGAGACTAGTTGTTCAGAGAAATTCAAACCAAACCATGAAAACCAGCTGCTAACTGAAGGAACATGATCAGAGGCTTTAATGCCATTTATTCAATTAAAACATCACAATCAACACGTACTGCTGAATCTGAAGCACATTAAACACTGACTGGGTTTTTATTTCTACCTACTGGAGAAACTCTGGAGCTCAGTGTCTTGCTCAAAGACACTACAGCAGCTCAGTAGAGGCTCATCCAGGTCAAAGGTTATAACTGAAAACTGAAGCTGAGACAAAACCAACTCATCTATGAAGAGAGGAAAACAGACTCATCAGAGGATGGACATGTCCCTTCTCAGGGTGTCCTGTTGTTAGTGGGGGGGGGGGTCTTTGAGGGGAGGGGCCTCTGTGGATCAGTTTGGGATCTAGTGAATGTGGAGGCCAGGTCAACACCTTGTGCTGTTCTTCTTCCTAAAGTGTTTTTGTGGCTGCATCCTGCTGGGGATGGCTGCTGCCATCAAGGAGTGTCATTGCTATGGGGTGGGGGTGCCTGGTCTGGTCTAGGTGGGTGCTACATGTCTAAGTAACATCCACACCAATGAATGAAGCCAGGTCCAGAAGTTTCCCAGCAGAACACTGAACTGGAGCAAGATGCTTTAGATGTTAGTCACTTCTCCTGTCAGTGGTCGTAATGTTGTGGCTGATTGGTGTGTTTAGTTGTAGCTTGTTAATCTGCCTCTGACTCATGTGTCATGTAGAAACTCTGAGTCCAGGTTTCGGTGTCACTGCAGCGTGTGGTCTGTAAAAGGTTTGAAGCAATGACAGATAAAGGTTTAAGGTGAGTGAGTGTGATTTACTGTGTGTTAAACCAGATCTGTTTGTTTGTTAATGGGTGTGAAGGAAGTCACAGTGCATCAGGAACCACTGATCTAAATACTCATCAGGTGATTTACTCACATCTGTCAACGTGGGAATGTTTTTATCATCAGCTGTGACTGATGGTGACACAACGGTTCCTTCAGACTGACAGAGACATCAGACCCTAACAATAACCCTAACCCTAAGCCTACTACTGGATAATGACTTCATGGGTGATTCTCTTTGATTATTTAACACCAACTGATGCAATGAGTAGCTTGTCATTTCTTCAACAACCATGTCTAAAGACACCTGATCCTGTGGTCGTCTGTGTGAGAAGGGTCAAATCATTGGCATCAAGCAGAGAAAACATCTAAGGAGATTGAAGAAACTACTAAAACTGGGTTAAGAACTGTCCAAGGCATTATTAGAAACGGGAAGTTTCTAATAAAGTCTTTGTCTCTTTGTCTCTTTGTGATGTCACAGAGTGACCGGAGGTGTTCACTGTGACATCATGACTATTATTGGACTGACTGCATTCCTCCTCCTCCTCCTCCTCCTCCTCCTCCTCCTCCTCCTCCTCTTCATGGGGAAAGAGGAGGAGGTTCACTGGTTCATCAGTTAATTCTGGATGTGAATCTAAAAACAAATGAGGCGTCGTCTCTCTCAGGTTCTTTTATTGTCGTCGTGGAACACGGAGCATGAAAAGAGTTCAAGTCAAGTCCTTGTCAAAGAGGATTAATAGGACATGTGTTTGTTGTTGTGTCCACAGTAATGAAGCATGTGGTATGTAAAGTATGAACGTATTAATAAAACATGAAAGCCTGAGTCCAGTAGAAGGCTTCAGGACGTCACCGATCAGTCTGATGAAACTTTCTTCTGCTTCCACATGTGAACAACATCTGGATGTGTCTGAGGACAGAGACGCGTTTATGATGGTTAAAATGAACTAAAAGGCTTCACACACATGTGTTACATGTACTAGTACTAATACTAATACTACTAGTACTAGTATTAGTACTAATACTAATACTAGTACTAATATGTGAAGTGACGTCAAAGGCTTCAGTTATAAAACACTTTCTCTGGCTTCATGGAGCAAAAGTACAATAAGTAAAGATCAAACACATCAGAAAGATAAAAGCAGATAAATGAGACAGAAGCAGGACTCAGGACTGGTGTCCAGATTAATGTGAACACTCTGGTTTTAATCCAGTCAGTCTGTAAGAAGCTGCATCATCTTTAAACACAATAATAATAAATAATAGTTAAAGAGTTAACAATAAGACTAATTATCATCATTTAATAATAACATATACCAATAAATTAATGATTTAATTATGTAATAATAATGATGAGTGCTACTACTGATAATCTGATTATAATGTAATAGTTGTTATTATTCAATTGTATTGTTATTACTATATAATTAAATATAATCTATTTATTTAAATCGTTTTTTTATTTAATAACTATTGATAATCACTTTTACCTGTGTGTGTGTGTGTGTGTGTGTGTGTGTGTGTGTGTGTATTAGCCTGTGTGTGTGTGTGTGTGTGTGTGTGTGTGTGTGTGTGTGTGTGTGTGTGTGTGTGTGTGTATTAGCCTGTGTGCGTATGCGTGTGCGTGTGCGTGTGCGCGCGCGTGCGCGTGCGCGTGCGCGTGTGTGCGTGTGTGCGTGTGTGTGTGTGTGTGTGTGTATTAGCCTGTGTGTGTGTGTGTGTGTGTGTGTGTGTGTGTGTGTGTGTGTGTGTGTGTGTGTGTGTGTGTGTATTAGCCTGTGTGCGTGCGCGTGCGCGTGCGCGTGCGCGTGAGCGTGTGTGCGTGTGTGTGTGTGTCTCTCATGTTAACACATACTGGGCAGCAAGGTGTGCCCGCTCTCCTTCTCTGAGGAGTATTTTTAGTTTGGAGAGGTCGTCCAGATCTTTGAAACCTGGAACCAAAGAGCTGAACTTGTTCCAATAAATGTCTCTTGTGTCATTTAATTTTGTACATTGTAGGAGAAAGTGCATCTCCGTCTCAACCTCACCTGTCCAACAGTGACCACATGTTCTGTTTTCTTTTGGTGTCTTCCTGTTTGGGTTGCCAGTTTGTGGTCACTGAGCCTGTACTTGGTTAGGATCTGTCTCTGCTTTCTATCTCTGACAGTAGAGAGATATTCTGCTCATTCATAATCTCTTTGAAGGCCAAGATAACATCCAATCTACTTTGGCTTTTAGTTGTTTCTTCCCAATGCTCCAGATAGCTTTCTTTATATTGTGCTCTGGTTTCTGTTTGTAGAGCAGTGTTGTTGTGAGGCTGCTCAGAGTTTGTCTGAGAGGGGGCAGTTAGCCTCAGTACCAGCTGACATAGGGGACTCTTTTCTGGGCTCAGCTCTTGGGTTTGGAGGGTGTCTCTGGGACTGGATTTCAGGTGGTTAAAGAAGTTGAGCGTTCTCTTCTGAACGTTGATGATCAGTGGGTATCTGCCTGATTCTGCTCTACATGCATTTGTTGGTGTGTTTCTGTGTACGTGTAAAATGTATCTGCAGAATTCTGCATGTAGAGATTCTGTTGGATGTTTGTCCCAACGGGTAAAGCTCTGATGACTGAGTGGACCCCATACTTCACTACCGTACAGCGCAATGGGCTGGATGACAACATCAAATATTTTCAGACAAATGATCAAATGTTCTCTTAATTGCATAAAGAGCTCTTGGAGCTTTTTCTTTTAGTGCATTCACTGCCATGTTGAAACTCCCTGATGCTGTTATGGTTATACCAAGGTAGGTATAGCTCATGCTGTGTTCAATGACATGATTATTGATGGTAAACTGCTGTTTGTTCTTATCACACCTGGGGCGTTTTTGAAAAATCATGACATTTGTTTTCTTCATGTTTCCTGCCAGGGCCCAGTTCTGACAGTACTTTTCTACTACGTCCAGCTGTAGCTGTAGTCCTTGTTCAGTAGGAGACAGTAGAACAAGGTCATCAGCATAGAACTCTCTCTGTCTCTCTCTGTCTCTCTCTGTCTCTCTTTCTCTCTCTCTCTCTCTCTCTCTCTGTCTCTCTCTCTCTCTCTCTCTCTCTCTCACCTCCAGGGACATGTCCAGTCCTGTAGATCTCTGGTGGAGGTGATGGACTCGTCCGCCCCCTGGTGGAGGTGATGGACTCGTCCGCCCCCTGGTGGAGGATCAGGAGCTGCTCATTTAAAAAGGTGAAGGAACCTGTTGAGATCTGATGTGACTCATTGACCTTATTCATTTACTGAGTCATCAAATTATTATCAAATGTTTCAAATTTAGTTTGAAATCTAATCCTAAAATCTGCACTGATTTATTACAAATTATTTTGTTGGTATTTATCAGAGGTTCATTTCTGTCTACTAGAACTTTAACGACTGAAACCATAACCTGGAAAATAAATAATGTATGTATATATTAATCAATAAATGGAAGAAAGTCAGAGACACACTTTAGTTTTTAATTCATCTTTGACTAACAACACAAACATGTTTTTTTCAAATGATCATAAATGAATTAAATATGAAACAAAACAAAAATAAAAATAAGTTATTTGTCCACGTATGTTTTTAAAGTTCCTTCATGTTCTTTAATGATGAATAAACAGAGATATTATTATATGGAGGTAAAGATCAGTGAACTCTGAACATTTAAACGTTAATTTCATGTTCAGACGCTGAAACAACTTAATGACGACCTGAGTCCTGACGCCTCAGCTCCGTCTGGAGGAGACACTCAGTGATCCTCCTCCTGTCACAGAACCATCCATCAGCCTGACTGCTCCACCCATCATTCATTCATTCATTCACTCATTCACTCATTCACTCACTCATTCATTCATTCATTCATTCACTATTCATTCATTCATTATTTATCATTCATCATTCATTCATCATTCATTCATTCATCATTCATTCATTCATTCATCATTCATTCATTCATTCATTCATTCATTCATTCATTCATTCATTCATTCATTCATTCATTCATTCATTCATTCATCATTCATTCATCATTCACATCATTCATTCATTCATCATTCATTCATTCATTCATTCATTCATTCACTCACTCATTCATTCATTCATTCATTCACTCATTCATTCATTCATTCATTCACTCCATCATTCATTCATTCATTCATTCATTCACTCATTCATTCACTCATTCACTCATTCATTCATTCACTCATTCATTCATTCATTCATTCACTCATTCATTCATTCACTCATTCATTCACTCACTCATTCACTCACTCATTCATTCATTCATTCACTCATTCATTCATTCATTCATTCACTCATTCATTCACTCATTCACTCACTCATTCATTCATTCATTCACTCATTCACTCATTCATTCATTCATTCACTCATTCATTCACTCATTCACTCACTCATTCATTCATTCATTCACTCATTCATTCATTCATTCATTCACTCATTCACTCATTCACTCATTCATTCATTCATTCATTCACTCATTCATTCATTCACTCACTCACTCACTCACTCATTCACTCACTCATTCATT
Source organism: Planiliza haematocheilus (assembly GCA_005024645.1). Lineage (NCBI taxonomy): Eukaryota > Metazoa > Chordata > Actinopteri > Mugiliformes > Mugilidae > Planiliza > Planiliza haematocheilus. The sequence continues at coordinate 46,702 of SRSE01000486.1, forward strand.
CATTCATTCATCACTCATTCATTCACTCATTCATACTTCATTCAGCTTCATTCAGACTCATTCAGACTCATTCAGCTTCATTTCACTCATTCAGCTTCATTCAGCTTCATTCAGACTCATTCAGCTCATTCAGCTTCATTCAGCTTCATTCAGACTCATTCAGCTTCATTCAGCTTCATTCAGCTTCATTCATCACCGTCAACTCATTCATTCACTCATTCATTCATTCATTCATTCACTCATTCATTCATTCATTCACTCACTCATTCATTCGTTCATTCATTCATTCACTCACTCATTCATTCATTCATCCACTCACTCATTCATTCACTCATTCACTCGTTCATTCATTCATTCATTCACTCGTTCACTCATTCACTCACTCACTCATTCATTCATTCATTCATTCATTCACTCACTCATTCACTCATTCACTCGTTCATTCATTCATCTCGTTCACTCGTTCACTCATTCACTCATTCACTCATTCACTCATTCATTCATTCATTCACTCATTCACTCGTTCATTCATTCATTCATTCATTCACTCGTTCACTCATTCATTCACTCACTCATTCATTCACTCATTCACTCGTTCATTCATTCATTCATCATCATTCATTCATTCATTCATTCACTCATTCACTCATTCACTCGTTCATCATCATTCACTCATTCACTCGTTCACTCATTCACTCGTTCACTCATTCACTCGTTCTCTCATTCACTCGTTCACTCGTTCACTCGTTCACTCATTCACTCGTTCACTCATTCACTCATTCACTCATTCACTCGTTCACTCGTTCACTCGTTCACTCATTCACTCGTTCACTCATTCACTCGTTCACTCATTCACTCGTTCACTCATTCACTCGTTCACTCATTCACTCGTTCACTCATTCACTCATTCACTCATTCACTCATTCACTCATTCACTCGTTCACTCGTTCATTCATTCATTCATTCATTCCATTCAGTCATCATTCATTCATTCATTCATTCATTCATTCATTCATTCACTCATTCATTCATTCAGTCATTCATTCATTCACTCACCCATTCATTCATTCATTCGTTCACTCATTAATTCGTTCATTCATTCATTCACTCGTTCATTCATTCATTCATTCACTCGTTCACTCATTCATTCACTCATTCATTCATTCACTCATTCATTCATTCATTCACTCACTCATTCATTCGTTCATTCATTCATTCACTCACTCATTCATTCATTCATCCACACTGCTGGATCATATTGATTTTCGTTTCCTCAGATGTTTTTTCTCTCTCTTAAAAATGACAATATTCTGTCAGAAAAGACTGAAACCAATTAGAACAAAGAAACAGGTTTATTACATAATGTTTGGTTTTATTCATCAGCAGATGACGGGTGAGTTTATTAAGTGTATAAACATATTTTTGATATATTTATTAAAATATAAACGTTATAGACAGACGCAGAGTGATGAAGCTTCAGTGACATCTAGTGGCAGCAGCAAGAAACTACAACCACCTCAGCTTCTATTTAGACTTGTATTGTTTCTGTTAATTAATCCTTCATTCATTCATCTTCTGTAAACTCTTGTCTTGTAATGAATCCATTAAATCAAGCATTAATGTGTTCATCAGTGACAGTGGAGCTGATTTAAATACTGACAGGAGGATCAACAGTTTATTGTTTATTATCAGACGTGACTAAATATGTCAAACATCCTAAATAATAAGAAAGATAAAATTAATAATACGTCTAAGGATGCAGAAACGAAACAGTCTGACCCCTGTGACCCTGAGCAGGATGAAGCGACACTAGGATGCTGTTGTGTTCTTTGAGGTCATAGTGAAGAGAAACTGGTCCCAGTAGATCAGCTCACTGCTGAGAAACAGAAAAACCTCTCAGACGTTTCACACAGAAACGATCACGATGAAGCGAGGAGAAGCAAGATGGCGGCGTCTCTCAGTCGTTTCCTTTTAGTTTCTCTCTTTAGACCCTGATGTTCACACACAGACACGGCCACCACATTAACACTCAGCTGCCACATCATTAGGTACACTAATGAGAATAAAGGTGAAACAGAGTGTAAATCATTTCTATTCAGACGTGTAGAAAATTCAGAAGAATGTAAAAAAGCTTCACTAGAACCTGAGTCATGACTGTTTTAAAGTTCAGTTTAAACTCTGGTGATTCACCTGGATGATCGTCATGTGCCAAAATATTAGGAACACGATTCAGACAATTGAATCTCCCTCAATTTGTAGAAACAAAAGCTGAACACCAGAACCTTCATGAATGCTGGTGTGCCAAATGAAGGTTTGTTTTTAAATGTTGTTCAAATGTAAATGTATAGTTTAGCATCTAAATGTATAGAATTTATATATATTTATTGATTAGTTAATGGATTATATATGATTAAATATAAGAAAGCGTTTACTCGTGTACCTAATGAACTGGCCAGTGTGTGGACACGGCCTGTTTACGTTTCTGTTGCTATACACCGCGTGGCCGCTGGGTGTCGCTGCCGCTGCACAGACGCGGAGCAGCTGCCGTGGAGGAGGCGACTTGTTCCGGGATGAAGAAGAAGAAGAAAAAGAAAGATGGCCGCCGCTAATGCTACCTAGCTGGTGATTGTCAGAAAATGTTGCGCTCTTGATCTTTTCTTCCATTTTCAGTCTTCGAGCGAACCTCGGGCACATCTTACAGCCTGTCTGCCGCCTCCGTAAAGCCTCGGGCGGGGAATAATCGCCGGTGTGCGCTGTCGGAGACACCGAGAGAGGAGTTTTTCAGCGGGCGGTGTGTGTTTGTTTAGCGGGAGGGGGGTCGAGTCTCCTCCTGTCAGCTGTCCGTCACTTAACCGTCAGGTGAGTTTCGACTTTTATTTGCTGCTTTTTTTAATCTTCTCCATCTTCCAGTCTACAAACAATAATCTGATCATTAATATTTTTAATTCCTAAAAACTTCACACGAGTGAAACTTAAAAAAAAAACTTCTCTGTAGTTGTGTTGCTACAGGAAGTTTAAAGGTTTTGTGTTAAATGATTAAATATATCATCAGCTGTGTGTTCAGGTCATGTTTTAGTTTGTTTCTGCTCAACTTTAATGATTTAATGAACTTTTAAAATCATAACTAAACTCTAGAAAGGTCAGTCCTTCCTCCTGAAGTTTCTCTTTGTCTCTGTCCAGGGAGGATTGAAGGAGGCGGCGGTCGTCATGGCGACGCCTCTAAACATCCAGACTGCCAATAAGACCTGGGAGCTGAGTCTGTACGAGCTGCACAGGAGCCCCCAGGTAAACGGTCAGCTGGTCTGAAGCCAGAGATGGATGGGTTAGAGACCAGATCACTCAGGACAGATGTTAATGTGAGGTCTCTGTCTCTGCTCATAGAGACACAGTAACCACACCTGGACAGTTGTCTCCTGTCAGCTAGCGTTGGTCCTGGTGTCTCAGAGAAAAATAAATGTTAAACGTTTGTGTGTCCTCGTCCAGGAGGCCATCATGGACGGAACGGAGGTGGCGGTGTCTCCTCGCTCTCTGCACAGCGAGCTGATGTGTCCCATCTGTCTGGACATGCTGAAGAACACCATGACGACCAAAGAGTGTCTTCACCGCTTCTGCTCTGACTGCATCGTCACCGCGCTGCGATCTGGGTGAGCTCAGACCACATGTCCATCATGTGTCCACCCACTGAGGGACAGCTGGGGCTGTTTATATCGAGTCTGGATCTGATCTAACCCGGGTTCCTCCTCATGACATCTTTTAATGTCTCCTCTGTCCTCAGGAACAAGGAGTGTCCGACCTGCAGGAAGAAGCTGGTCTCCAGACGGTCGCTGCGCAGAGATTCAAACTTCGACGCTCTGATCTCTAAGATCTACCCTAGCCGTGACGAGTACGAGGCGCACCAGCGGCGCGTCCTGGAACGCCTCAACCGGCTGCACAACAAGGAGGCGCTGAGCTCCAGCATCGAGGAGGGGCTCCGGCAGCAGGCCCGCTACAGGTCCGAGAGGTGGGGGAGGAGCACGGTCTCAGGTGAGTTTCTCCTGTTCACGCTGACCTAACCTGGAGCGTCTGGCTCTCCTGCAGGAACCAGCGGGTGAAGAAGCCCACGCAGGAGAGCGACAACACCACCTTCAGCGGCGGCGAGGACAACGGGGACTCTCGCTCTCACCTGTCCCACGACTCCGCCCCCTCGCATGCAGCCCATCCTCGCGCTCAGACGCCGCCAGAGGCCGGTCCGAGCCGCAAGCGCCCCCGTGCTTCTGACGACGGCGGCGGCGGCGGCTCGGGGCCCGAGGTGGACAGCGGGAGCCCGACGCCTCCTCCTCTGAGACGCCACAGAGACGGGCCGGCCTCAGAGATCGAGCTGGTGTTCAGACCACACCCACAGCTGGTCCACGCCCACGACTACAACCAGACCAGGTGAGGCCGCCGCGACCAGACGCATGAGGACAGGTGAAGGAAACACTGTCCTCTGTACTTTTCTTTTACAGATACGTGAAGACGACGGCCAACGCCACCGTGGACCATCTGTCCAAATACCTGGCGCTGCGTATCGCTCTGGAGGACAGACGGACAGACGGAGACACCGAGGACAAAGGGAGGGAGGAGGGGGGAGGAGAAGAGGAGGGGACGACGACTCTGAGCAGCATCAGTGAGAAACAGTACACCATCTACATCATGACCAGAGGAGGACAGTTCTCTGTGAGTAGTCCAGAGTAGTTGACCCAGATCTGTCCTAAATGTCCTAGAGTTGGTCTCCTGTGTCTTCCTAAAGTCTGTCCTTGTCTTCCTTGTCTTCTCCTAGAATTGGTCTCCTGTGTCTTCCTAAATGCTGTCCTTGTCTTCCTTGTCTTCTTCTAGAGTTGGTCTCCTGTGTCTTCCTAAAGTCTGTCCTTGTCTTCCTTGTCTTCTCCTAGAGTTGGTCTCCTGTGTCTTCCTAAAGTCTGTCCTTGTCTTCTCCTAGAGTTGGTCTCCTGTGTCTTCCTAAAGTCTGTCCTTGTCTTCTCCTAGAGTTGGTCTCCTGTGTCTTCCTAAAGTCTGTCCTTGTCTTCTCCTAGAGTTGGTCTCCTGTGTCTTCCTAAAGTCTGTCCTTGTCTTCCTTGTCTTCTCCTAGAGTTGGTCTCCTGTGTCTTCCTAGTCTGTCCTTGTCTTCCTTGTCTTCTCCTAGAGTTGGTCTCCTGTGTCTTCCTAAAGTCTGTCCTTGTCTTCCTTGTCTTCTCCTAGAGTGGACTGGATTCAGTCCAATAAATCTTCCAGTCAAAGTTAATGTAGTGTGGAGAGGGTAGCTGGTACCTTGTGTTCTCTCTGCTCATCCAACGCTGCCATAAACTCCCTAACCCTCTCTGGAAGATGTTTCTCCTTGACGCTGTCTTATGTTTCTATGGCAACTGTTACGTATCTGGTCCTTTCAGAAACCCGTTTGTCTCCTCTGTGTTTATTTGATCAGTGACGTTTTAATCTCGTTTCTCCTCAGACACTCAACGGTTCTCTGACTCTGGAGCTCGTCAATGAGAAGTTCTGGAAGGTCAGGAAGCCTCTGGAGCTTTACTATGCCCCGACCAAGGACCAGCCGCCCCCCAGCCCCCCAGCCGAAGTCTCCTGCCCCGCAGAGGGAGGCATGAGGAGGAGCCTTCTCATGTGCTGCCGTTAGACTGGACTTCCTCCTGACTGCGTCTTTGAGGACTAGCTGCAGTCACTGGACGTGGATTCACTCTTTACTTTTAGTTTCTTCTTCTGCAGCAGCTTATTTCAGAGCCACCACCTCTTAATCCGACTTCTTTATATACTTGTTTTATAAATGTATTTCATTTTCTCTTCTTTAGCACAAGTGACCAAATGAGAACTTTCTAAAATCCGACCGTTGACAGAAGAGACGTTTAGCTTCAAGTTGTTTTTCTATCTTCAGTTTGAGGCGACATCATTTAAGGAGTTTCCTCTCATCAGTATTTATTTTTATAATTCATTTAAACTCCAGAGTCACTGGTTTCTGATCAGACTTTAATGTTTGAATCTATTTATGAAATCTGTCTTTATCTCGACTGAAGCTCTTTGCTGCTGTTCAGCTCTAATATAAATTAACTTAATGCTTCATTTAACACTGAGCTGATGAAGGACCAGACGTCTGAGCACGTTCAGGAGCAACATTTAAAAATGGAGACGATGGTTTGGTTTTTTCAGCTTGAAGCCATGAGCCTCTGTTACGTCTCGACTCTTTGCTCCACTTTTGTTCTGAAGCACTTTATCTCTCCTGCAGCCATACTTCCTCCCACTGTACCTCAGTTTTTATATTAATGCAACGTTTCCTTTCTTCTGTGATCCTACAATAAACTATTGAACACAAAGGGAGACGCGTCCTGATTATTTGTGACCATCTAGAGTCTGATGTGTCTACACGTCTTTAACAGGCGACTAGGAAGGTAAATATGTGAACATGAAGCAGGACAGGCACAGAGGTGGTTTTTATCTGTGGTGTTTTATTCAAACAAAGGGAAGCGGGACAGTTTACTTCTTCTTGGACACACCGACAGTGCGACCACGACGGCCGGTGGTCTTGGTGTGCTGACCACGCACACGCAGACTGCAGAGAGAAAAGACAGAAGAAGAAATTAAGACAGGCATGAAAACATTAAACAGAATCAGCCACGCTGCCTTTGGTCTGTGCAGATTCATTTTACATTTCATTCTGATGTAAAAACGCTGCAGTAGAGCAGAGACGATTACATTTATAAAAGAAATCTCCACCTGGATTGAGCCTTAAATCACTGTTTTCACAAACATCTGCTGTTGTTGTTTTCAAGGACTGAAAATCATTTCTAAACGTCGGCTCAGTGCAGACACAGTCTAACTAACAGTCCGTGTTTCCACCCAGAGATGAAGCAGATGCCTCAAATCGCCACTAATTAACAGAAAACGAGCAGCTTCAGGTAACGAGAGGCTGAGCAGACGTTTGTCCCCGTCACTGGACTCTGAATAAACCCAGGATCAGATCTCTTACCCCCAGAAGTGCCTGAGACCACGGTGAGCCCTGATCTTCTTCAGCCTCTCCAGATCTTCTCTCAGCTTGTTGTCCAGACCGTTGGCGAGGACCTGAAAGCACACGGCGAGCAGGCGTTATCGAGAGCGTTCTGCTTCGTGGTGGTGTCCAGTGAGAGTTAGACGCTGCTGCTCGTCGCCTACCTGGCTGTATTTGCCGTCCTTCACGTCCTTCTGCCTGTTGAGGAACCAGTCTGGGATTTTGTACTGGCGAGGATTCTGCATGATGGTCACCACCCGCTCCACCTGAACAACAAGCTCCAGTTCATTCACAGGAAGCTAAACAGCCAAACATGGCACAACCTTTCCTGCTTTAAAGAAGCTTCACCACCAACAAAACAAAACAAGATCAAATCTGAACACAAGCAGCAGCGGCCGCCGTCGTCTCCTCACCTCCTCCTCCGTCAGCTCTCCAGCCCTCTTGCTGAGGTCGATGTCGGCCTTCCTCAGGACGACATGGGCGTAACGTCTGCCGACACCCTGAGACGAGACATCAGAGCTTTAGATGAAGCATTCGTCAGACAGACGGAGCATCTTTAGCGTTTTCAGAGACGAGCTCACCTTGATGGCAGTGATGGCGAAGGCGATCTTCCTCCTGCCATCGATGTTCGTGTTGAGAACACGAAGAATGTGCTGGAACTTCTCAGGGATGACCAGAGACTGAAAACAACAACAGAGGTGAGTCTCACAGGGAGCACCAGATAAAAATAAACTTTAAACTAGAGAGCTGGATGCTGCAGGTAGGAGGTGAAGCTGCTTCATTACAGTAATGCAGAAAACAGACTGTACACTCAGATATGAAGACATGCAACAGACCGTAGAGTGACGTTAAATAAGGTCTATGATACAAACTCAGCGTGTTTAAAGTCTGGCACCTTCTACAAACAGTTTTGGCTCCAGTTAGCAGAGCTAGGCTAAGCTAGCCAGACATTAGCTGCTCCAGAAACGCCAAGAAGACAAAGAGCGACATAGAACTTAACTGCATCTCAGCAGGACTTTAACTGATCAAGTACCGGGGGATCCACACCGGAGCAGCGGCTACATTCAGCCTCCTAGCCCGGTGACACCGGCATGCTACAGCCATAGCATTAGCACAGAGGCTAAAGCTACTTAGCTTTCACAGATATTAACCCACTTTTACAAATGTTTTTAACTTTAACCCTGCAGTCCAGATGAAACTCTGCTTTAAACATAGAAACACTAAAGATAAAGACGTTTTAATGACAAAAAAGTACAAATTAAACTCAACGCTCCTCGCTAACCAGCTACAGTCAGTGTGAACAGCTCAGCATTGACAGCAAGTTACATTAATATATCAAAATCCACCGGACATACACCGACAATTCAACATCAGTCCGCTCACATGAGTGTTGAAATACTTATATTGTGTTTGAATGTGTTAGTAAAGCGACATTAACACAGGATGATTGCAGATTTTAAAACTATTTCGGGTTGGTAAAAACGTACTCACCATCTTGGAAGTAGGTTCCGTGCGAAGAGGAAGCGGCAACGGTCTCGCGAGAGTTTGACTCCAACCGTGAGCGGAAGTTGGTCCACCACTTTCAAGCTGTCCGACTAGAGATTTAACAGCTACTTATCGAAATATATATAAAATAAAAAAACAAAAACAAAAAACACGAATATGCTAACGCAGTCACACACGATAAATATGAGTTGATTTTACTTAATTTTACATTTCTCACACAATTTATATTGTTTAACGCGTTGTTCTGTCTATTAAAGTGTTATATTGTCTGCGGAGGATGAGGGGGAACGTTTGATTTGCGGGACTTTTTCTGACGTTAGCATAAATTCGCTGCAATGGCGGAGGGAGCGTCCGCAGCTGTCGGAGCTGGTCCCGATGTAAACACAGCTGGGAAGCAGACAGACATCGCCATGGCGTATTTACAAGACGAGGTTTGACATTAAATTGATTCTGTTTTTACATCTGATGCTAAAAGACATGAACGTGTTTGTGCGCTCTGCTGCTCCCACATCCTGTTAGCTCTGATCAAACTCATCAAACACTGAGGAATCAACGCATCAGATTCAGCTGAAGGATTAAAACAGGACGTGTTTGCTGATTCACTATTTCAGTATTGTCCCGTTTTGTCTCATGCTGTTGATGCTGCTTGAAGCTAATGTTGATGTTAGCATCCTGTCAATGAGTTTCTGTTGTCAACAGAACAAGACGTCGAGGTAGTTTAACCAGTTTAACCCTCAGTCATCAGTTTAATTTACTTCCCTCTGGATTTATTAACGACAAACATGTCCACCTCCATAAAACGAGACCCCCTGATGTTGATCTTGGAGACAAGATGATCTAAAATACTGCCATGGATGTATTATTAGTTTTCCTGTAGCATCAGATATAAAGTAAAGCTCAGTAACATAAACACGAAACCTAATGGAATAACAGTTTATCCATAGACCCTTTAATGGACACGTGGCTGATAAATTTAACTCTAATGTTTCAGAATGATTGATTTATCTTGTGTTGTGGCTGAAAGCTTAAAGATGTGGTTATAATGGGAGTCAATGGGACATTGCTACACAAACACTAGTGATGCGTTAAAGTCAGTGGTTTAGATCATCGCGGTCATATCATTATCTAATCACGTGGTTTCTTTGGCATTACCTTGGCCTCCAGTACTACTGTGAAAAACCATGAGGACATGTCCTTTAAATGTCTCATTAAGACAGTAACCAGGACTGCCTTCTTTCATCTACGTAATATCATCAAAATTAGGAACATCCTGTCTCAGAGTGACGCTGAGAAACTAGTTCATGCATTTGTGTCTTCCAGACTGGATTATTGTAATTCATTACTGTCTGGATCCAAATAACTCTTTAAAAAGCCTCCAACTGATTCAAAATGCTGCATCCAGAGCATTGACAGGAATTAGCAAGAGAGATCATATTACTCCAGTTTTAGCTTCTCTTCACTGGCTCCCCTTAAAGTCTAGAATAGAATTTAAAATCCTCCTCCTTACATACAAGGCCCTTAAAGGCCTAGCTCCATCATATCTTAAAGACCTCATTGTACCATATCATCCCAACAGATCACTTCGGTCTGAAAGTGCAGGTCTACTTGTGGTTCCTAGAATTTCAAAGAGTAGAATGGGAGGTAGAGCTTTCAGCTATCAGGCTCCTCTCCTGTGGAACCAGCTCCCAGTTTGGGTTCAGGAAGCAGACACTCTCTCTATTTTTAAGGTCAGGACTAAGACTTAGGGCTGGACTAAACCATCCCTTAGTTATGCTGCTATAGGCCTAGGCTGCTGGGGGACCATGCTCTGAGGACATGTCCTCCTTCTTTCTTCTCTCTCATCCTCCACTTTCTTTCCTCTGGCTCAGAGCTCTTGTCCTCTAAGTTCCTATCTACTACTAGTCATTCTATTCTGTGCTATTACTGTACAGCATGTTTACAGCTGTGTGTGTGTGTTTTCTCATGATTGAATGTCTGAGGAGGTTTAAGAGATTTATGCAGAAAAAAGCAGAAAACATGAATCTGTTAAGTTTTTATAGTTTTTTTTTTTTGTCCTTAATGACTGAAGAGTAAAGTAAACTAACCAGGTGTCTGTAAACACCTGCATCAAACTCAAGAATCAGGAGTCAGGGAATCTTTCTCTTTTGTCTGTGGAGCGACACAAACATGAGTCTGTTCTGTCGTCAACAAACTGATGAAAAGAAACTAAGTGATGGAGCTTTAACTGTGACTGACTCGTGTTCCTAATGTTGTGTCGTTATGGTCAGTGACTGAGGCAGACCCTGTGTCTTGATCTGTTGATGTTTATTTCCCAGAAGGCCGATGGAGACATGGCTAACCTGAACCTGGGAGAACTGGACCTCACCACTGATGAGTTTATCCTGGATGAAGTGGACAGTAAGGAAACGACTCATCAAATGTGTTCTGGCTCAGGAAGCTCTGAAGACGTGGGACAGTAAACATTACTTTGTAGATGTTCAGTCTGCTGCTGATGTCTTCAGTGCTTGAGTTCAGAATAACCGTGTCCTCAGAGTGAAGCTGCTGGAGACCATGGTCAGAGACTAACGTCTCCTCTTTGTCCTCCTGCAGTTCACATTCAGGCAAACCTGGAAGACGATCTCGTGAAGGAGGCGCTGAAAACGGTGACGACGCTCACAGACCTACAGAGATCATCATGTTCACTGATCTACTGCTCTTTGCTTCTAGCTCCTCTTCTTCTCCTCCTCCTCTCTCCTCCTCCTCCTCCTCCTCCTCCTCCCTCCTCCTCCTCCTCTCTCCTCCTCCCTCTTCCTCTCTCCTCTTCCTCCTCTTCCTTCCTCCTCTCTCCTCCTCTTCCTCCCTCCTCCCTCCTCCTCCTCCATCTTCCTCCCCCTCTCTTCCTCCTCCTCTTCCTCCTCCCTCCTCCACTTCCTCCTCCTCCTCCTCCTCCTCCTCCTCAGTCTCATTCTCCTCCTGTCTGTTTTCAGGGCGTTGACCTCCGTCAGTACTCTAAGCAGGTGGAGTCAGAGCTGCAGAGGATCGAGCAGGCCTCCATCAAAGACTGTATCCTTCCCGTGTCCTGATCAGCTGATCACATGTGGATGAATTTTAAACGCACTAAAGCTTCAGGTTGACTTTTCCTGACGCTGGTTCTTCCAGACATTAAGGAGAGTCAGAACATCGCTCTGCTGCACAACCAGATCACCGCCTGTGACTCCATACTGGAGGTAACGTATCCCACAATGCACTGCAGCAGAGCCTTCCTTTGAGCAGGGCCTGTTTGATCAGAGGGGCGTGGCCACGGTGGCTGCTGAACGCCGCTGTGATCCTCCCTCATCAAACATGTGGCGTCTGAGAGGTGACCTCTGTCTCTCCCTCAGCGCATGGAGGGCATGCTGAGCGGCTTCCAGAGCGACCTGTCCTCCATCAGCAGTGAGATCCAGACGCTGCAGCAGCAGTCGGTCAGCATGAACATGCGCCTGAAGAACCGGCAGGCCGTCCGCAGCCACCTGAGCCAGCTGGTGGACGAGCTGGTGGTGCCTGGAGTCATGATCTCGTGAGTCAGACGGCAGCTTCATCCGGCCTCCATGATATGAATGATTGTAAAACAGAGGACTAGTTGATGGAGGACGTTTTCTCAGCGTGGTCCTGTCTCTGCTCTCTCAGCACCATCCTGGACAGTCCCGTGACGGAGCAGGAGTTTCTGGAGCAGCTGCATGAACTCAACTCTAAGATCAACTTCGCCAAAGAGCTGAGCTTCAGAGAGACGCTGGCCTGCTCCGACATCCAGGACATCGTGGACCGGCTCAAACTCAAGGTGACGCACGGGGACGTGCAGGGACGCACGGGGACGTGCAGGGACGCACGGGGACGCACGGGGACGCACGGGGACGCACGGGGACGCACACGGCTCTAAAAAGATGTTCTGATGTTTAACAGGAACTTTGATTATTTAGGTTCACTTCTTTATCTGTTGAGCTGCTGTCTGTCAGCCTGATGGATAAATGTTCATGCATGTCCTTCTTCCTCTTCCTCTTCCTCTTCCTCTTCCTCCTCCTCCTCCTCCTCCTCCTCCTCCTCCTCTTCCTCCTCCTCCTCTTCTTCCTCCTCCTCCTCTTCTTCCTCCTCCTCCTCAGGCCGTCTCAAAGATCAGAGAGTTCATTCTCCAGAAGATCTACTCGTTCAGGAAGCCCATGACCAACTACCAGATCCCTCAGAACACTCTGCTGAAATACAGGTGCTGCTCTACTCCAGCCTTACCTGTCATCAGGACAGACCTTTAAATGACCTCTGTCCCTCTGTCCCTCTGTCCCTTCTGTCTTGACAGGTTCTTCTATCAGTTCCTTCTGGCCAACGAGAGGACGGTCGCCAAGGAGATCAGAGACGAGTACGTGGACACCATGAGCAAGATCTACTACAGCTACTTCAAGTCGTACAGCGGACGACTGCTCAAGGTTCAGGTCAGTCTGGATCAGATCAGTCTGGATCAGATCAGTCTGGGTCAGATCAGTCTGGGTCAGATCAGTCTGGGTCAGATCAGTCTGGGTCAGATCAGTCTGGGTCAGATCAGTCTGGGTTTTGTTGGTCTAGTTTTAAACTGACCCATGACCTTCTGTCCTGCTGCAGTACGAGGAGGTGGCAGATAAAGACGACCTGATGGGAGTCGAGGACACGGCCAAGAAAGATATCCTTTAAAGTCTGTAACCATGGCAACACCAGGAGACAGGTTTGATAGATGATGTGACTCATCACGTGAGGAGATCTGACTCCTTGACTCCCAGCCTCAGGTTTCTTCTCCAAACCGTCCCTGAAGAGCAGGAACACCATCTTCACCCTGGGCCAGAGGGGGGCCATCCTGAGTCCTGCTGAGCTGGAGGGGCCCATCCTGGTCCCTCACACGGCTCAGAGGGGGGACAGCAGGGTGAGGTCCCGCCGCCCGTCTCACCAAGACCACGTTCACACACGATACCTGGTCCTGGCTGGTGTCCTGGGATGGACACGGGGACTGAGTTCAGTTTTTGAGCGTGTCAGAGTCTAAGCCTGTCTCTCGTCTCTCGTCTGTCCTCCAGTATCCCTATGAGACGCTGTTCCGTAGCCAGCACTACGCTCTGCTGGATAACGGCTGCAGAGAGTTCCTCTTCCTGTCTGATTTCTTCATGGTGACAGGAAACTCAGCCCTGGACCTGTTCAACAGCATCATGGGGAAGACCCTCAGCATGATCCTGGTACGTCTCCTGGCTTAAAGTCCTGAGTGTGGTGGAGCTGGCTGCGTCCTAGCCTCTGGTTTGTGTCTGTCCCTGCAGAAGAGCATGTCCACCTACGTGTCCGACTGCTACGACAGCATCGCCGTCTTCCTGTGCATCCACATCATCCTGAGGTTCAGAGCCATCACGACCAAGAGGACCATCCCTGCTCTGGACAAGTCAGTGTCTCAGCCACACAGAAACCGTCCTAGCCTGAGCTGTAGATCCAGACGTGTGTCCTGTCCTGTCGTCCTCATGTGTCCAGGTACTGGGAGGCCGTGCTGGAGCTGCTGTGGCCGAGGATGGAACTGATCCTGGAGCTGAACATCCACAGCATCAGAAACACTGACCCTCAGAAGCTGGGAGTCCTGGACACCAGGCCGCACTACGTACGTCTGCACAGGTGAATCATCACGTCATCACAGCAGCAGCTCACGCTCATCAGTGATTGGTTTGATTCCAGATCACCCGTCGATACGCTGAGTTCTCGTCGGCCATCGTCAGCATCAACCAGACGTTCCCCAACGAGAGAACCCACACTCTGCTGGGACAGCTGCAGGTAACACAGTCCTCTCCATGTCTCTGTGAGGACCCGACTGTGGAGGAGGACGGATGGTTGTTGACTCGTGATCCACGCTTTCTACATTATCATGGTTTCATTTTTAGGTTGAGGTTGAAAACTTTGTTCTGAAGATGGCGGCAGAGTTTCCCTCCAGAAGAGACCAGCTGATCTTCCTCATCAACAACTACGACATGATGCTCAGTGTCCTCATGGTGGGTGCTCCAGTCTCTGGTTGGCTGGTTGTCTCTGTCTCTGGTTGTCTCTCTGGTTGATTGTCTCTTGTCTCTCTGGTCTGATCAGGAGAGGGCGGCTGACGACAGTAAAGAGGTGGAAGGTTTCCAGCAGTTGTTGTTGGCCAGGACTCAGGTACAGATCATCTGGAGAATTAAAATAAATAATAAATGTATGGGATTTTATTCTGACATCTTCTTGGTGTGAAGAAGTTCTTCTAAATTATTTTTTTTTAAAACATTTTATTTATTTGACACATTTTAAAAAGTATTTATTTTATTTATTTTACACATTTTTTTAAAAATATTTATTTTACACATTTTTTAAACATTTTATTTATTTTACACATTTTTAAAAAATATTTTATTTATTTTACACATTTTTTTAAACATTTTATTTATTTTACACATTTTTTTAAAATATTTTATTTTTACAAATTTTTAAAAATATATATTTTATTTTACACATTTTTTAAAAATATTTTATTTTACACATTTTTTAAACATTTTATTTATTTTACACATTTTTAAAAATATTTTATTTTACACATTTTTTTTAAATATTTTATTTTTACAAATTTTTAAAAATATATATTTTATTTTTACACATTTTTAGAAATATTTTTTAATCTTTGTGACAGTTTTATTTTTTTGTAAATTATTTATGCATATATAATTTCCTAAATGTGTTAAATATTCATTATATTTATTAAATTAAATATTTGTAAAAAAAATATTAAAATATTAAAATTTGTAGTCATTAAAGTCAGATTTAACCGTCGGCTGCGTCTCTGTCCTCCAGGAGTTCATTGAGGAGATTCTGTCTCCACCGTTCGGGGGGATGATCGCCTTCGTGAAGGAGGCCGAGGCTCTGATGGAGAAAGGGCAGCTGGAGCGACTGAAGAATGAAGAAGGTGATGAAAGTGTAGTTATTTATTTTAGCTCAATTCTGACGCTTCAGGTTATTGAATCATGTGCAGACCCGTCATAATGTAGTCTGACTGTTAATTCATTTATTTATCTTTTGAATCATTTCTTCTAAAGTCGACCTCGTGTCAGTGCAGCCTCCAGGAAATGGCCTCCTCCTCAGCTCAGTGTTAATAATGTGGTTTAGCTCCAGTAGAAGCATCACGTCCAGTAACAGCAGCTCTGTTTGTCTTCACTACAAACTGTCCTGCTTCACTTTGTCTCTCAGTGTCCTCAGTCTGACTCAGTCATGTTTAACAGTTCAGCTTCAGTCACCGTCTGTCACACAGGAAACACAGTGACGGTGTGATTTACAGCTTCTGTTTGTGTGGTATGTGTGTGTGTGTGTGTGTGTGTGTGTGTGTGTGATACGTGTGTGTGTGTGTGTGTGTGTGTGATACGTGTGTGTGTGTGTGTGTGTGTGTGTGCAGCTCGTATCACTCAGCTGGTTCGAGGCTTCTCTGCGACGTGGAAGCAGTCGGTGGAGTCCATGAGTCAGGACGTCATGAGGTCTTTCACCAACTTCAAGAACGGGACGAGCATCATTCAGGTGAGACGGACGATGACCTGAGGACCGGATCAGACCGGGGGGGGGGTTAGATGAAAGCAGCAGACCCAGTGGTCGTTAGCTGGTCTCAGGAGTCCTGTCCTGAGATGAGACTGACCCCATGTCCTCCCGTCCCGTCCTGTCCCTGCAGGGCGCCCTGACCCAGCTCATCCAGTACTACCACGGCTTCCACAAGGTCCTGAACCAGCCCACCTTCCGCAGCCTGGCCGTCCGCTCGGAGCTCATCAACCTGCACCACCTCATGGTGGAGGTCAAGAAGCACAAGCCCAACTTCTGAGGAGGCCCCGAGCAGTCCAGCTCTGGACACATCTACGACCAGACCCAGAAGATCCTCTGGTGTCTCTGTGAAAACTAAATAACCCGTCGTGCTCCGACGTTCATTCCTGAAACACTGAAGAGACTTTTAGTTTGTCTTTGCTGCTTAAAGTGAGACCGTGTGACTTTTAATTCCAGCTGTTTGTTTTGTGACATAATGTTCAACGTCTTCTTAAAATAAAAACGTGGTGACTCCGCTGTGATTGGTTGATCCTAAAGCTGTTGGTGATAATGGACCTAGAATAGACTTAATAACAGAATCTAATGTCTATGAATAAGACTTTACACATAAATAAATAAATATGAAGCTAACCGGCCCAGAAGAAGCAGAGATGCTTGGTGTTCACATCTAACACAAACAGGAAACCCAGCTGGACAGAGGAACAGAGTTTGATCAGTGCCATCTAGTGGTCATCTGGAATCATAGCAGCTATGAACACTACAGTGAGTGTTGTTTGCGTCTCGTAGGTACGACTGACGGTCTATGAGACGTTCTGTACGTGGAGCATTCAGTGTGTCCTCATGTTTCACTGTGACGCCTCAAACATCATCACCATGTGAGATAACCCTGCTGCTCAGGAGCCAGGATGGCTGCTGAATCACACGCCAAAGCATTCGAGCTGTGTGTTTGTTTTGGCTGTTTTCATGTCCTGTAGGACCTGAAGGAGCCTGGACAGGTGTCAAACGTCCGTCTCTAATGTGACGTTGATTTATCTGAACCAACAGTTAACAAACTAAATAAAACATAGACTGTGTTTGCTTCTTTTTATTTCTGTATCTTATCATAATTTCAGCTGTACAGGGTGGTGTGGTGGTGTGGTGGTGTGGTGGTGTGGTGGTGTGGTGGTGTGGTGGTGTGGTGGTCAGCACTGATGCCTCACAACCAGAAGGTTCTGGGTTCTAATCCATGCTGACTGTCTCAGTAACGTCCACACCAATGGACGCTAGGTCCAAACGTTTCCCATCAGAACAATGAACTGTCACAAGTTATTATGATGTTAAATTGTTATAGCACCCCCATAGGCCTTTAAGAGAAGTACAGCTTATTCATGTTTTGTAGATGTTTCTCATTTGTTGTTCAGTGTCACATGATCAGATCACAGGATAGCTTCTTTTTTTGTCAAACAGATTATTTTTATTTGAGTTTTATTTATTTTATGATACAAATTTTGTATTTTTTCTTTTTTCTTTTAAACTTGTGCTGTATTACATGTCGGACCCCAGGAAGAATAGCTGCAGTTCTAATAAAGCCTCTTCAGTCAAGTTAAAGTGTTTGGCTGTCTGCTGATGTGTGCTTTGCTATGCAAGTATTGAACACATTGACACAGAGATCAGAGGCAGCAGCTGAAATGTTTCAGTAATTAGGATCAGTCCTGCCCCTCGTCAGCGGATCAGCTGCTAACAACAGCTCTCAGGACCTTCACTGCCTCAATGCTGCATTTAATACTGATGAACCATTGGACCAGCCACGACCAGGTGAAAAGATTTATCAGAAGAGTCATGAGACAGAGACGAGGATTGCTGGTGGACATCTTCAGAAAGACCAGGAGGTAACAGGTTCAGGTGTTTCAGAGAAAACTAAACGTGGCCTGAAGGCCTGAATTTATCCCTGATAAATACCTGCTGCCATCTAACAAAGAAGACGAGGAAGATGAAACGAGGAACGGCCAAGAAAAATAAAGCTGCTGGACTGTGTCAGCTGATCACCTGAGTCCAAGAGGAGAACATCTGGAAGGAACTAAAGGTTGATAGAAGAGGATCATGGAGACAAAGGATGGACCAAAGTCTGAGCAACACATGGGTCTAGTTCCTCCGTCCAGGAAGCTTCTCAGAGCTGTGCTCACCAACAAAAGCTTCTGGACCAACTATTAGACACAGCTTGTTCAATAGTTGTTTTATTTGCTGTAGACGATGAAGACGTGTCTTCACGTCCAGACTCTCAGGTCTCGTGTCCAAACTGGAGGAGAGGTGAAGGAAGTCATTCTCCTAGAAACTTTAGAGCTGGGACATGAGACACTGTTGGAGACACAGTATGAAGAAGACAGCAGGGGGAGACAAGAGCTGGATTTAACCATGAAGTGGTTCCTGTCCAGGCCCAGGTGTTTGGTGGTTCATTCTGGGTTATCTCTGCTGTCACATCTCAGTTTCACTTCCTCCTCACAGAGAAAAGAAACCATGAAGACTACACCCTGCACACACATGATCAGTGACTCATTTACTAGAAAACAAGCTGAACTCTCCTCCCTCCAACGTTTAGAGGCTGGAGACCATCAAGTCAACATATTTAGACTTTTATCAGAGACTTTAGTTTGATTTAAGAAGTAAAGACGCGACTCATCTCATGCTCCTCGTGCTCTCACAGCGGCTCTGCTGAGAGGAAAATAACTGCTGTGGTGTTTGTACCACTTCCTCTAAAAACAGTCTGACCACTAAGTCTCTTCAGGTTACACTGATGTGATGAAGACTCAGGTCTCACGTCCAAACTAAACTGTCCTGTACAGATAGAAGACGAATCTTTCAAAAGGACTTAGAGTCGCTTTCCTTGAAACTTTGGACAGTCCTCAAATCACCATAGCAACCACTCGGCAGGTTACTGGTTGATGGAAGACATTCATCAGCACCAAGTACATAAACTCTGGACCTTCATACTTAGTTTGGACTTGACAGGCTGGATCCTGAACTTCAGACTCTGGAGGACACGGGACGGTCCTGGACCTGGAACAACAGTTTACAGAACGCTGTCTGTGAAATGCACACTGGGAAACCTGGCTGTATCCTGGAGACAGGATGGAGACAGATGAAGACACTGTAAATGTCGTCCTGTACACATCTAAACTGTCCAGGCTACTCTCGGGAAACCAAACGGATGATCCAAAGTTGCAGCTCTGTCCCGATTTTCTCACCGGTCAGACAAAGCCGAAACAAAAACAACTTCAGGGAGATCAGATCCATCCTGGACCAATCAAGTCTTCCCAGAAGAGCCAACGACAAGACGACAAGCTGGACGGACACTAGAATGTCCTCATACCTCAGCACAAACACTCGTATCATACTGGTCTTCAGATTCATTTTGCTCCTCCCTGTGGTCTCCTTGTGTCTCTGTGAAATGATTTAATGAACACAACAAGAACTGAAGAGAAAACATTGAATCCAGGTTCCTGGTTCTCTCAGATGCTTGATCAGGAAGTTGTTGCAGGATCTTTGCTTTACTCTTCAGAATGGTGGAAAGTTGCTTCCATCTCTTCCTCTTTTAAATCAGTTCAAGAGTTGATTATCAAAGTAATGATGAATAATATGTCTGTATTTAATTTGTATTTGCTTTGTGCCAATGTCCCATCTCAAATATAAACAAACGTTAACTTTAGATCTGATGAATAACTGACTGATGGAAGATGAAGGTTTATGTGAAATATAATAAAACATCATCAGCGTACGAGTTGATTTTATGATGTTGGGAATGATGACTGAGATGTTGATGGATTTAAAATGGAAACAATCAGGTTTCAATGAACATGTAATGTCTGATAGACATGATTAATAGCTTTAATGTACTGTATAGACTTTATTATTGACAGATGCAGTGTATGATCTGTATGAACGTTTTAACCAACGTCTGGTTTGTGTGTTCAGTGAACTGTATCAGTCTCTGCAGTAGCTTCCAGCTGCAGCAGTCACTTCAGTTTCTGTTCAGTCTGACTGAGGGAGGTTTTTGTACGACGCTTTTTCACTGTGTGAACACATACTGATTGTTGATCTCATGTCCACTCTGACAGTAATAAACTGCTGCATCTTCAGCCTGGACTCCACTGATGGTCAGAGTGAAGTCAGAGTTTCTTCCACTGCCTGAAAAACGATCTGGAATCCCTGATGCTCGATCATCAGCAGCATAAATGAGAAGTTTAGGAACTCCTCCATCTCTCTGTTGGTACCAGGCTAAACGATAGCCACTATCTACCCTCTGACTGGTCCTACAGTTGATGGTGACGGTTCGTCCCAGAGCAGAGGTCACTGCTCCAGGCTGAGTCACTGTGACCTGGCCTCTGGACTCTGAGGATACAGAGACAAAAACATAAAGCAGCTTGATGGTTTTGTGGGCTTCATTTCAGAGGGACGGATGTTGATAGAGGAGAGGAGTTTGATTCTCTGGACTTTACCTGTGAAGCAGCAGCAGAGGAGAGTCCAGATGAGGACGCAGATCAAAGTCATGTTTTTGATGAGGAGGATTTCTGTGGCTTCTGTTGTCATGAAGGACAGCTGTCAGTCATCCAGTGTTCAACTCTCAGGACTATAAACTCTCCCAGAGCACTGGAGCATGGTACTGCTGATGCAAAGTCACTCTCTATGGAAATCATCTGAGTGACTCCAACAGGGACTTGGATCACTCTGATCATGCTGTTGATCAATGGATCAATCACTTCATTGTTGGATTGATCAGGAAGTTGTTGAAAGATTTTACATTTATACTTTTAAATATAACTTATTTAAAAATGTCTCCTTTCGTGGTCTTTCAGTTAACTGATCAGTCAGTTATCAGTATTGATCTGGAACATGTCTGTACTTAAATTAATGTTGATATGTTATGTGTATGAATTATTAAAATGTCTTGCATGTGTTATAATATTAACAGTTTTTAAATTCATCACTATCTCAATGATAAATGAAACTGAAATGTGACATCTTAAAAGTAATTTAATATGAAATGAATTCTAAAAAAAAAAAAAACATAAATTCATTCATTTAGTTCTACTGTGTTATTTCCAGTTTTCATATCAGCTGATAAAATGATCCAAACAGTGAATCATTGAGTTGAGTTTGTTTGTTTCAGAGTCAGAGAGCCGTGTCTCTCTACAGTCAGAGGTTTTTGTACGGCGCCTCAATGACTTTGTATCACTGTGGTGGACTTTTGGTGGAGGAACCAGACTGGAAGTTGGAAGTAAGTCAAACTTAAAGCTGTTTTATTTTAGGAGCTATTCTCTCTTTTTATTTTCTTGACTTTTTATTCATCAGGCAGGAAAACTAAACATCTTTCCATGTCATATTTTTACATTTCTATTTCTGCACCAAGAGACAAAGTTGACTTGAGATATTTCAAACTCATATCAATGAATGTAAAACATTAGTGTGGTTCAGAGGATAAATCCTTCTTTGTGGTTTTAATGGTGAAGTTGAATTTTGAGGGCTTGTAGGTTTAGTTCAGTCTGACAAAGTCAGAGAGCCGTGTCTCTCTACAGTCAGAGGTTTTTGTACGGCGCCTCAATGACTTTGTATCACTGTGGTACACGTTCGGTGGAGGAACCAGACTGGAAGTTGGAAGTAAGTTTCTACTGTATTTAATACTAAATACTAGATTGTAGATTCATCTTTTAAAATCCTTTTCATGACTGTTTGAAGAAGAGTCAAATATGTCTTTTTTCTCTTGATCTTTGTCTCTCTCCTCATGGAGGCTAACTCAGATCAGCTTTGATGAAGTTTGATTTTCACATTTGTGTCAAAGTGAAATTTCAAAGCTTGAAGTGTAGAAAGGATCAAAGTTGATTCCTCCTATGATCAGTTTGTAATGTGACATGAAAATAACTGTTGTTAGGATGGATTCAGTTTGACTTTCTTCAAGTCAAACTGGACAGAGTGAAGATAAAGATGGGGATTTGTAAATGTGTTTTTATTTCAGATTGACTTTGAAATCATGTCAACAGTTTGTTAAATAATGAAGATCATTTTGTGGCAGTGAGCTGCTTTTCTCTACTTGTTTCCACTAAATCCTTTAAAGTCATGTATGGTTCAGATGTTGATGATGTTGAAGGCAAACTTTTCTTGGAAATGTTGAGACATGTGCTTCTTTAGTTTCCAGTGTAGTTGGACATATTTCAGCTCAAACTGGATGATGATTCTCTCTGTGCTGATATGCATGAGAGCTTTCTGAAAGGGAAGTGAAACAATGTGTGAGTGAGTGAGTGAGTGAGTGAGTGAGTGAGTGAGTGAGTGAGTGGTGGAGCAGAAAAAGCATCTGACAGAAACTTCTTCAAGCAGAAAATCAACTCTCTCACAGTAAAGGTGTCCAAGTGTCTGCTGTTTGATTGACAGCTGTGTGCTCCCTGTCCTCCTAGGTGATGTCCGTCCCACCCTGACGGTGCTGCCTCCCTCCGTGGAGGAGCTGCAGCAGGGGAAGGCCACGCTCATGTGCCTGGCCAACAAGGGCTTCCCCTCAGACTGGAGTCTGTCCTGGAAGGTGGACGGCAGCAGCAGCATCAGCAGCGGGGAGCAGAGCAGGAGCCCCGGGGTGCTGCAGAAGGACGGCCACTACAGCTGGAGCAGCACCCTGAGGCTCCCTGCAGACCAGTGGAGGAAGGTGGGCTCTGTGACCTGTGAGGCCAGCCAGGGCTCCCAGACTCCGCTCTCAGAGACACTGAGGAGAGACCAGTGTTCCCAGTCCTGACCTGACTCACTGGGACTCTCAGACTGCTTTCACTCTCTCTCTGCTCTCTATCTTTCTCTCTAACTCTCTCTCTCTGTCTTCATCTGTTCAGTGCTTGATGTAATCCTAGAGTTTCTACTTTTTCAAACAATAAAAATATATCACATTTATTTTGACTATTTGTCCTTTTTCATATAAACCTTAATGTATAACTCCAGATACAATAATGAAAACACTCAAACATTGACAAAGTGAAAATTGTTGTAGATTTTATTTTATTATAATTTTAATTATTATCAGAATATTTTGATCAAATTTGATCAGTTTTATTTAACATGATCATTAGCACCATGTTAAGACCATGTCAGTGTTAAATCATCCAGCTGTCTGTTATTTCAGAAGCAGATTCTTCTTATTTGTTCTAAATTATTACATAGAAATAATTCTGATGATGTTAATCTAAATATACAATAATAATATATTATTTCAGATTCAGATCTAAAAGGCAGAGCATCAGAAACATCTGCATGAAGTGATTTGATCTGATGAAGAAGTCAAGATGAAGAGGATTTTTTTGGTGAAGTACAAAACGATATCATCAGCGTACGAGCTGATTTTCTGATGTTAATGATGCCTGAGATGTTGATGGATTTACAGATGAAGAACAAAACAAGTTTGAGTTTCTTGTTATCCAGAGAAGAGGTTCATTGTCTGCTGATCCCAGGTCAGCTGGTGTTCTGTTATCCTGCTGCAGCTACACCCTTCATGGCTGAAGCTGAAGTTGTAGCAGGAGATACTTTTCTCTTCTTTTTCCACTTTGGTTTCTAAAACAGTCTGCTAACTTGAACGTCTGCAGGTCAATAATAAGTGGATGACTCCATGTGGTGATGGAGACCATGTGATCTGACTGATATCTCCACAGCAGCTACTGAGTGGAAGATGAGTTTGTTTGGTTGCTGCTGTTTGAAGGTTCAACAACTAACTTTGTGATGATGTCACTGTCAGAGGGAAAGTGTTGGTTTCTAGATGTACATATTGTTTTATATAGAAGTTAACTGGTGCTCCTTCTTTCTTGATTCCAGTCGACACTTTTTATTTTTTATAAATGTAAACATGTCAAAGAAGATTTCTGGGATTTGAGGGACGTGTAGGTTTTGTTCGTCGTCTCTGATCAGGACGTTTCTGATCCTGATCTGTGTCTCCATTTTACTTTGAACAAGATTTATTTCAACATATCTTTAGTGTTTATGCTCCAAGCTGCTGAATCATGCTACCAGATCACATCATGACTTTGTCTTTAAAAATGCACATATGTCATCATTTCTGTGGATCCTACCTTTATTGTAAATGTGTTTCATCTGTCCAACACACGGACACTTAAAATAAAATGTGAGGACAAACCTGAAACATTTCTGTGCAGATGATGTATCTGTCTACTCTACAACTGTCTCTTTTCAGTTACATATCAAACATATCATGTTATTTAGTTTGTAGATTGTAACGACAGATATTTTAGTGTGAAATGTTTTCTACAAATGTTCCTCTAAACGTTCTAGTACTGATTAATCAGAATGATCTGACACATGTCTCTACAGAGACAGGAGACATGTTGTCTCTGTGATATTGTCACACAGCGATGATTTGGTTTTGTGTTGTCTCGTGGTTTCCGGTTTTATTTTGAAAGTCTAACTCTCCTCTCGTTTCAGGTCACTTGCCTTTCCTCTTGTGTCACTGGTCTGATTGTCTTCCTGATTCCTGATTGTTTCCACCTGTTCCCCATTACCCTCCTGTGTATATATGGTCTGTGTTTTCCCCTGTCCTGTGCCAGTGTGTCCCGTTTCATGTCTTCGTGCTTACCAGCCTTCGTGTTTTCAGCCATTGATGAGTTTTTTGTTCATGTTTTATTTTTGCCACGTTTTTCCTCTATGGAGTGATTTATCATTTGTTACTTTGTTTAGTTGGGACACTTTGAGTTCAAGTGAAATAAAGTTCCTCTGGTTTTTGCTACCTCTGCATCTGAGTCCTCCTCCTTATTCCCCTGCGTGTCAGATATGAATGAAAACTGAATCTGAGACTGATTAATGTGTTCACTGGGATCCATGGTTTTATGAAGATGGTAACACAAACTTATTTCTCTTGTTTTCATGTTTTGGATGTTAGTGTCCAGTGAACTGTATCAGTCTCTGCAGTAGCTTCCAGCTGCAGCAGTCACTTCAGTTTCTGTTCAGTCTGACTGAGGGAGGTTTTTGTACGACGATTTTTCACTGTGTGAACACCCACTGACTGTTGATGCTATGACGACTCTGACAGTAATAAACTGCTGCATCTTCAGCCTGGACTCCACTGATGGTCAAAGTGAAGTCAGTGTTTCTTCCACTGCCTGAAAAACGACCTGGAATCCCTGATGCTCGATCATCAGCAGCATAAATGAGAAGTTTAGGAACTCCTCCATCTCTCTGTTGGTACCAGGCTAAATAATAGCCACTATCTACCCTCTGACTGGTCGTACATCTGATGGTGACGGTTCCTCCCAGAGCAGAGGTCACTGCTCCAGGCTGAGTCACTGTGACCTGGCCTCTGGACTCTGAGGATACAGAGACAAAAACATAAAGCAGCTTGATGGTTTTGTGGGCTTCATTTCAGAGGGACGGATGTTGATAGAGGAGAGGAGTTTGATTGTCTGGACTTTACCTGTGAAGCAGCAGCAGAGGAGAGTCCAGATGAGGACGCAGATCAAAGTCATGTTTTTGATGAGGAGGATTTCTGTGGCTTCTGTTGTCATGAAGGACAGCTGTCAGTCATCCAGTGTTCAACTCTCAGGACTATAAACTCTCCCAGAGCACTGGAGCATGGTGCTGCTGATGCAAAGTCACTCTCTATGGAAATCATCTGACTCTCTTCTCATGTGTTTTTCCATTTGTATGATCAGGTAGAATGTAAAATGTTTAGCTCTCAGTTAGTTTTTGGTTTCTCATTTGTTCCTCTTAGTAGATGAGTCATCTTTCAGATCCAACTCTTTCTTTTCTCCACATTTAGAAACAATGATTATTCTCCTGTTATTTATTGAACAGTGTATTTTATTCATGCACATTACTGTTAGAGGTTCTTGGTCTGCTGATCTCAGGTCTGCTGGAACTCTGTGCTGATCAGTGATAATCAGATCAATCCTAAACTCTGCATTAACCTTCTCCATACATAGAAGTTTGGGTCTTCATGTTTCTAAGTAGTGATTGATACCTGAGAAGAATACTAGTGGACTGCTGTAATTCATTATTATTAAGATGCCTCAATAACTTTCTACAAAGACTCAAGTTGATCTAAAATAAGCAGAGACAGCTCAGATGTCAAAGACCCAGAGAGATCATAGTTCTCCTCTTTCAGCTTCTCTTCAGTGACTCACTGTAAAATCCACACTAGAACATAGAACCCTCCTCCTTACATAGTAGACTGTTAAAGGCTAAGCTCCATGAGGTCTTGAAGACCTCATAGAACCATGTGACCCCAGTCAGACTCTTCTCTCTCAGAGTTCAAGCTTCATTGTTCTTCCTACAGTTTCATAAAGTAGAATGGGAAGTAGAGCCTTCAGCTACAAGGCTGCTCTCCTGTGGAACCTGTCATGATATTAACTTTAGAACATTGAACATTTTCTGTGACCCTGTCTGCTTTTCTTTGTGTTTGCTGCTTTTATTTTGAAAGCTTCTTCCTTGGTGTTTCTTGTCCTGCTTCACTTCCTGTCTGTGTTTTCCCTCTGATTAAATGATTGCTTTCTCCTTGTGTGTTCCTCCCTCAGTAGTCTCACCTGTGTCTCCTTAGCCTTTGTGTCTATATATAGTCCTGTCTTTGTCCTTTGTCCTGTCATCTGTTGAGTTACCCTCTTGTTCTGTTCCTTCATCTCTTCATGCTTCCTTGTGTTTCTGTTCAGCTCCTCCTAGATGCTTCTTTTCTGACTCTTCTCTTGTGTTTCTTTCTTGGATTAGCCTACCTCACTCTGCAGCACCTTTTGTTTCCTCAGATATCAGCCTTGATGAAACTAAAAATGATTTCATCCAGTCCTTTGGTCTGGCTCTGGGTTCAGGAGACAGACCCTCTCTACTTTTAAGGCTTGGACTTAGAACTTTGTATTTTGATGAAGCTGATAGTCAGGACTGTCTCAGGTCACCCTGATCCATCCTTCATTCAGCTGAGAAAAAAATAGAGAATTAAGAACATAATGGATATTAATGTCTTAGAACTTATTGAATAAAATGTGTTTAAACATAACGAGAGGGGGGAACGTGTTTAATCAAAATCAACTCTGTGTTAGTGTTCAGTGAACTGTATCAGTCTCTGCAGTAGCTTCCAGCTGCAGCAGTCACTTCAGTTTCTGTTCAGTCTGACTGAGGGAGGTTTTTGTACGACGCTTTTTCACTGTGTCAACACAACCTGACTGTTGATGCTATGATAACTCTGACAGTAATAAACTGCTGCATCTTCAGCCTGGACTCCACTGATGGTCAGAGTGAAGTCAGAGTTTGATCCACTGCCTGAAAAACGACCTGGAATCCCTGATTCTAGTTGATCAGCAGCATAAATGAGAAGTTTAGGAGCTTCTCCATCTCTCTGTTGGTACCAGGCTAAGATGTAGTCAGAACCATCATAATAAACATCCTGACTGGTCGTACATCTGATGGTGACGGTTCCTCCCAGAGCAGAGGTCACTGCTCCAGGCTGAGTCACTGTGACCTGGCCTCTGGACTCTGAGGATACAGAGACAAAAACATAAAGCAGCTTGATGGTTTTGTGGGCTTCATTTCAGAGGGACGGATGTTGATAGAGGAGAGGAGTTTGATTCTCTGGACTTTACCTGTGAAGCAGCAGCAGAGGAGAGTCCAGATGAGGACGCAGATCAAAGTCATGTTTTTGATGAGGAGGATTTCTGTGGCTTCTGTTGTCATGAAGGACAGCTGTCAGTCATCCAGTGTTCAACTCTCAGGACTATAAACTCTCCCAGAGCACTGGAGCATGGTGCTGCTGATGCAAAGTCACTCTCTATGGAAATCATCTGAGTGACTCATTAAAATGTGTCAGTGATGATATTTTAGAACAACATCTATGAATAACTTATATCTAACACAGTTCATTATCAAGTATTTCTTATATTCTCCTGTGAAGACAAACGTGAAACAATGAGTCATGTTACTATTAACCAGGTTTTTAAAGTAGAGGCTGATTTATTTTTTATTTTAGGTGTTTCTACAGATGGAGGCACCATCAACTTCATCACTATGCAGATGATGCAGTAGTTTATTAAACTGGTTTCACTCTGTCTCTTTCTTTCTCTTCCCAGATTCAAACTGTCTTATTTTTCTTCTCATAATGATTCAGTCCATGTCTTCAGAAAACAAAAATGTTTGTCTTCAGATCACAAATGTCTCCAGACGTCTTCACTCACTTAAAATTCCTCAAATATTAAAGTAATGATGGAATAAAATGACAGAGGTGTTTTTATTAAAGTATCTTTGACTGTGTCTGAACAACAATCACTGCTACAATAAATCAGGAAGGACTAATGTGGAGATGAGCTTTAAATGAATCTACAGTCTGTCAGTAGGAAGTAGGAGGAAGCTACTTTCTCTCTGTCAGACTGTTTTGAGGACACTGTGTGGGAGCTCTTTGAACAACCAGACATTGAGGCCTACACCTCCTCTGTGCTAACATACGTCACTTTTTGCATAGACAGTGTAACCTCCAGTAGAGAGGTCAAAACATTCTCCATTCTCTTCACTCTTTACACCCATGACTGCGTCGCCACCCGTGATACTAACACCGTCATCAACCTTACTGATGACACAACCATTGTAGGATTGATCAGCAATGAGGGTCCAGACAGGGAGGAGGTCCAGAGGCTAGTGGCCTGGTGTAGAGACAACCACCTCAACCTCAACACCAGGAAGACCAAAGAAATCATCATTGATTTCCAGAGGCTGAGGACAACGATGACCACAGGTCTGAGCGTGAATGGAGAGGTGGTGGAGCGGGTCACAAACTTCAAGTTCCTCAGTCTGCACATCTCAGAGGACCTGGGCTGGACTGTGAACACCACACAGCTTCTTAAAAAAGCCTAGCAGCTTCTCTTTTTTTCTGATAACGTTAAGGAAGAACAAAGTCCCTCCACATCTGGACAAGATCTACTTGAGCTGTCTCCTTCAACGGACCACAAAAATCCATAGGGACTCCACTCACCCAGGACACTCTCTGTTCAGCAGCGCCCCCTCTGACAGACTCAGAGACATGCAGGCCCCCACCTACAGACTCAAGCACAGCTTTTTCTCCATATTTCATAGTTTTGATTTTAGTTTTTTGGATATACTGCCACGTTTGCAACACCTTTGGTTGTCTGTCATGAAATGTCTGATAGACATGATTAATAGCTTTAATGTACTGTATAGACTTTATTATTGACAGATGCAGTGTATGATCTGTATGAACGTTTTAACCAACGTCTGGTTTGTGTGTTCAGTGAACTGTATCAGTCTCTGCAGTAGCTTCCAGCTGCAGCAGTCACTTCAGTTTCTGTTCAGTCTGACTGAGGGAGGTTTTTGTACGACGCTTTTTCACTGTGTGAACACTCTCTGACTGTTGATGATATGAAAACTCTGACAGTAATAAACTGCTGCATCTTCAGCCTGGACTCCACTGATGGTCAGAGTGAAGTCAGACTTTGATCCACTGCCTGAAAAACGACCTGGAATCCCTGATTCTCTATAAGTAGACCGAGTGATCAACAGTTTAGGAACTCCTCCATCTCTCTGTTGGTACCAGGCTAAATAGTGGTAGGTGCTGTAATAAACATCCTGACTGGTCGTACATCTGATGGTGACGGTTCCTCCCAGAGCAGAGGTCACTGCTCCAGGCTGAGTCACTGTGACCTGGCCTCTGGACTCTGAGGATACAGAGACAAAAACATAAAGCAGCTTGATGGTTTTGTGGGCTTCATTTCAGAGGGACGGATGTTGATAGAGGAGAGGAGTTTGATTCTCTGGACTTTACCTGTGAAGCAGCAGCAGAGGAGAGTCCAGATGAGGACGCAGATCAAAGTCATGTTTTTGATGAGGAGGATTTCTGTGGCTTCTGTTGTCATGAAGGACAGCTGTCAGTCATCCAGTGTTCAACTCTCAGGACTATAAACTCTCCCAGAGCACTGGAGCATGGTGCTGCTGATGCAAAGTCACTCTCTATGGAAATCATCTGACTCTCTTCTCATGTGTTTCTTCTCTTTGTGTGATCAGGAAGATGCTGATTCATTTTAAACATTTTAAATTCAATCCAGTTGAACATGGTGTCACTGGTGTACCTAATGAACTGGACAGGGAGTGTATATATCAGCCACATTCAGTTTCCAGACTGTCTCATGTGTTCATGTGTTCATTGAATGTGTATTTTAGTTTTCATGTGACAAGAAAAGTCTCCAAATGATTTTCTAAATCAGAAATAACAGCAGAGCATCATCAGCGTAAAGAGAGAGAAAACCACTGTGGACTAATTGAGCCTTTAAAATATTCACTTCCTGCTGTGTGAGTGAACAGAGGTCAGAGGTCAGCTTTGATATTCAGCTCATTGTTTCAAACCACAAGAAAATAAAAACATCATAAATATAAAATATAAAGATTTTTATTTCAGTGTTTTGATTTCACATCTTCAAAATGTGAAGAATCATGTTTTAGTTTCAAACCTGTAGTGCTCTACTTTTAGTGTCTCTGACTGAAAGTGATTTTGATGTTTGATTTGTTTCACTGTTTAGAATTAAAAATAAATTCATGTTTGTTCAAATCATAAACTTCTGATCCAGACTGTAGAAACTAAAACATTCAAACATTTAGAACTTGATTAAAAACTGAGTTCTCAACAGGAGAAATGTTTGATCACATCTGAAAATGAACTCTGCTGATATCAAACCTCTGTTGATTTAGTTTGAGTGCAGCTGTTGATCAGTTCCTCTTCAGCTGAGGGAGGTTTTTGTACGACGCTTTTTCACTGTGTCAACGGGGTGCTGTTACTCTGCTGACAATAATAAACTCCTGAATCTTCAGCCTGAACTCTACTGATGGTCAAAGTGAAGTCAGATCCAGATCCACTTCCACTGAAACGATCTGAAACTCCAGACTGACGAGATGTAGCTGTATAAATCAGGAGTTTAGGAGCTTCTCCAGGTTTCTGAAGGTACCAGTGGAGCCAGCTACTAACATCTGAACTGGTTCTACATGTAATGGAGACAGACTGTCCTGGAAGAACAGACTGAGATCCAGGAGACTGAGTCAGGATGATTTCTCCTGATGAACCTGGAAAAGATGAAAAAGAGGAGAAGAGTTATTGAGACAAATCCAGCTTGGAGAAAGATGATCAACATCTAAACAGAAGAGGATGATTTGTTGAAGATGGAGAATAGATGGAAGAAGCTCAATGCTGCTTGCTTGAGTGTTTCTCCATCATTGTGGTCAACCTGGTTGCATCCTGAAGCAAAGTTTTGAGCAGAGAGTCTCACCCTGAACAAGGAGCCCCAGGGTGGCCAGCAGTAGAGTCAGTGACATCATCATTGTGCTGCCGGCGTGTCAGTGGCTCTGAAAGGCCTGGACAGCCACTGATCAACACTGGCCTCTTAACGGCTGGGAGCAGAGAGGCAGGACACATATGCAAACACACAGAGTCAGTCAGCTGCAGCTGTCCAACACATGGCATCATGCTGTTTCCCTCTCACTGTTAATACTCTACATATTTACATATTCACATAATGACATGTAGAGGATATTGATGGTCTGCTAGGAAACTGATCCAGTGACTTGTGGACAGCTTGGTTCTGGAATATTCTCTTTGTGATCATTCTTAGTGATATTAATATTAATGACTGAATGATTATTCATCACAAACATTTATGATGTTGATCTTTGTCTTCATTTTTACTTTTAATGGGATTAAAGAGAGAAAGCTGTGATCCAGCATGAAGCTGAGGTCAAAGGTCATGAACAAGTTATTTAACTATTACGGTTAAATAGGATGTTATAAAATAGAGAGAGTCAAAAAATCTATTTTGACTTTGGATCTGATTGGGAAGATGAAGGTATTTGTGTAATATAATACAACATCATCAGCGTATGAGTTGAATTCATGATGTTGGGAATGATGACTGAGATGTGATATTTATGGATTTTAAAATGGAAACAATCTTGTTTCATATTAAATTAACTGCTCATCTATGCCTAGGACATGTTTTAAATCACTTCCTTTGAAACTAACATTTCATTTTTGTCTCAACAAATACACTATATGATTTGTATGAATATTTCACCAACGTCTGGTTTGTGTGTTCAGTGAACTGTATCAGTCTCTGCAGTAGCTTCCAGCTGCAGCAGTCACTTCAGTTTCTGTTCAGTCTGACTGAGGGAGGTTTTTGTACGATGCTTTTTCACTGTGTGAACAACCACTGACTGTTGATCTGATGAGCACTCTGACAGTAATAAACTGCTGCATCTTCAGCCTGGACTCCACTGATGGTCAGAGTGAAGTCAGAGTTTGATCCACTGCCTGAAAAACGACCTGGAATCCCTGAAGCTCTAGTGCTAGCATAGTAAATGAGACGTTTAGGAACTCCTCCATCTTTCTGTTGGTACCAGGATAAATAGTGGTAGTTGCTCCAAACATAAACATTCTGACTGGTCGTACATCTGATGGTGACGGTTCCTCCCAGAGCAGAGGTCACTGCTCCAGGCTGAGTCACTGTGACCTGGCCTCTGGACTCTGAGGATACAGAGACAAAAACATAAAGCAGCTTGATGGTTTTGTGGGCTTCATTTCAGAGGGACGGATGTTGATAGAGGAGAGGAGTTTGATTCTCTGGACTTTACCTGTGAAGCAGCAGCAGAGGAGAGTCCAGATGAGGACGCAGATCAAAGTCATGTTTTTGATGAGGAGGATTTCTGTGGCTTCTGTTGTCATGAAGGACAGCTGTCAGTCATCCAGTGTTCAACTCTCAGGACTATAAACTCTCCCAGAGCACTGGAGCATGGTGCTGCTGATGCAAAGTCACTCTCTATGGAAATCATCTGACTCTCTTCTCATGTGTTTTTCCATTTGTATGATCAGGTAGAATGTAAAATGTTTAGCTCTCAGTTATTTTTTGGTTTCTCTTTTAATAATAATAATAATACATATTATTTAGAAAGCGCCTTTCATGCCACTCAAGGACACTTTACAGCAGTTAAAATAAAACACACAGCACAGAGTAAACAACATTAAAAGCACAAAATAAACAACAATAAACACAATGAATAATGAAAAGAACAAATAAATAAAACTGTGCAGAATAAAAGGGAAGTGTTAGGGTGAGGGGTGGTGGGGTGGATAGGCAATTTGAAACAGGTGGGTTTTGATTTTTGTTTTGAAGAGAGGGAGAGAGTCAATGTTACGGATGTGAGATGGTAAAGAGTTCCAGAGTCGGGGAGCAGAGCGACTGTAAGCTCTGCTCCCCATGGTGCTGAGGAGAGCAGGGGGGACGGTGAGATGGAGAGAGGAGGAAGATCTGAGGGAGCGTGCTGGAGTGGCAATGTGGAGAAGATCAGACAAGTATGGAGGGGCGAGGTTGTGGATAGCTTTGAAAGTATACAGAAGGATTTTGAATTGGATTCGTAGTGTGACCGGGAGCCAGTGAAGTTGCTGTAGGATGGGAGTGATATGGTGGGAAGAAGGGGTTTTGGTGATGACACATGCAGCAGAGTTTTGAACCAGTTGAAGCTTATGGAGAGACTTGTGAGGGAGACCGAAGAGGAGCGAATTGCAGTAATCAAGACGGGAGGTGACGAGGCTGTGAACAAGGATGGAGGCGGTGTTGGGAGTGAGGGAGGGACGGAGTCGATTGATATTACGTAAATGAAAGTAGGCAGCCCGAGTGGTGTTATTGATGTGAGATTTGAATGATAGAGTGCTGTCAAGGATGACACCCAGACTCTTAACCTGAGGGGAGGGGGAAACTGAGGAACTGTCGATAAGAAGGGGGAAACGGTCAATTTTGGATAGTGTAGATTTCGTGCCAACTAGAAGGATTTCTGTTTTATCACTGTTTAATTTGAGGAAGTTGGAAGTGAACCAGGATTTGATTTCGGTTAAGCAGGTGATAAGGGAAGAGGGTGGGAGTGCGGAGTTTGGTTTACTGGAAAGGTAGAGCTGGGTGTCATCCGCGTAGCAGTGGTAATGGATGTTGTATTTACGGAAGATGGTGCCAAGGGGGAGGAGATAAGTGATGAAGAGAAGGGGCCCCAGGACAGAGCCCTGGGGCACACCTGTAGTGACTGGGGAGGGGTCAGACTTAAATGATTTGAGCTGGATGAACTGAGTGCGGCCTGAGAGATAGGAGTGGAACCAGTGAAGGGGGGTGTGGGTGATGCCGATGGAGGAGAGTCTATGAAGGAGGATGGGGTGGGAAATGGTGTCAAAAGCTGCACTTAGGTCGAGGAGGATGAGGATGGAAAGTGAACCGGAATCAGCTGCAGTGAGAAGATTGTTGGTGATTTTTATGAGTGCAGTTTCGGTGCTGTGGCGGGGGCGGAAACCAGATTGAAAAGGATCATAGAGGGAGTTTTGAGCTAAGTGGGTGTGTAATTGGGTGGCGACTATTTTTTCAAGGATTTTGGATATGAAAGGTAGGTTGGAGATGGGGCGGAGATTATTGTAGTTGTTGGGGTCTAAGCCAGGTTTTTTCAGAATAGGGGTGATAGCTGCAGTTTTGAGGGGTGAGGGAACAGTTCCAGTGGTGAGTGAAGAGTGAATGATGGCAGATATGAGGGGAAGCACAGAGGGGAGACAAGATTTGACAAGGGTGGTGGGAAGGGGGTCAAGCTGGCAGGTAGAGGGTTTGGATTTGCGGATGAGGTCATAGATTTGAAGGTCAGTGGGGGGTTGGAAACTAGAGAAGTGCTGACAGTGTGGCAGAGGTGCTGGTGGGAGGAGAGGAAGTGCAGGTGGGAGAGAGGGAAGTGAGTCTGAATCTAAGAGTTGGTGAATGATGGAGATTTTGTCATTGAAAAACTGCATTAGGGAGTTACAGGTGTCAGTTGAATACAGGTGGGGAGATAAGGAGTCAGGTGGCTGGAGAGTTCTGTTGAGCAGTGTGAACAGTGATCTGGTGTTTCCTTCATTGGAGATAATCTGAGCGGAGTAGTGGTTTGTTTTGGCTTGGATGATTGAGTCCTTGTAATGGCGTATGTGGGTTATGTACATTTCTTTGTGAATGGTGAGTCCAGTTTTCTTATAGAGTCGTTCCAGTTGGCGGCCTTTAGTTTTCATGGAGCGGAGATGAGGGGTATACCAGGGGGCAGTTGTGGAGAAGGAGACAGAGCGTGTTTTGAGTGGAGCGAGGGAGTTGAGGATGTTGCTTAGACTTGTGTTGTAGAGGGTTATCATTTCATCAGAGGTGGTAGAACAGTCCGGGATCAGAATAGTGTCAATGTTGGAGCGGAGAGTGTCAATGTTGATGTTCTTTAGGTTCCGGAATGAAATGAAGCGTGGTGACTTGATTCTTGAGAGGCAGAGTGCAGTGCTAAAAGAGATGAGGAAATGGTCACTCACATGGAGATCGTCAGCAGTGCAGTTGGAGGGGGTGAGGCCAGAGCAGCAGATTAGGTCCAGAGTGTGTCCTTTTGTGTGTGTTGGGAAGTTGATGAATTGATGGAGTCCAAAACTGTCCAGGCATGATGAAAAGTCTCTGGTGAGGGGTGAATTAATGTTGTCCATGTGTATATTGAAGTCCCCTAGTAATATGATGTTTGGTGATAGAGTGGATAGATGGGTGAGTAAGACGGCAAAGTAATTTAAGAAGTCACCGTGGGGCTTGGGAGGGCGGTAGAAAGTGGCAATGATGGTGGGAGTGGGTCCAGGGAGTGTAAGTGCAAGATGTTCAAATGAGGAGAAGACAGGCAGTGACTGTGGTAGGACTTTCCATTTCTTATGGTGAATGACTGCAATACCTCCCCCACGGCCGTGGCTACGGGGGTGGGAGAGGTAAGTAAAGTCCGGTGGGGTGGAGTCGTTCAGTGAGGAGAAGTCATTTGGTTGTTGCCAGGTTTCAGTCAAACAGAGGAAGTCGAGCTTGCGGTCGGTGAGGAGATCATGGATGAGGTGTCCTTTGTTTGTAAGTGAGCGGATGTTGAGAAGTCCAAAGCTGACAGATGAGTTATCATATTTGGTGTGAGTGGAAGCCAGCATAGATGGGCTGGCTAGTACAGAGTGATTAACAGTCCGGGTGGTGTTTCTGCCAGAGTGGTGTCTGTTTGTAATATGGACAGGAATAGGGAATGGTTGGGTGTTGCTGTGGTTATTGGACAGAGTAATGATGGAGAGGCCAGCAGCTGAGAGAGACGATGACAGGTGTGGCCAGCAGGGGGAGAGAGACTTCATTATTCATTATTATTAAGCCTATTATTAAGAAGTCATTTGGCAACAACCAAATGACTTCTCCTCTTAGTAGATGAGTCATCTTTCAGATCCAACTCTTTCTTTTCTCCACATTTAGAAACAATGATTATTCTCCTGTTATTTATTGAACAGTGTATTTTATTCATGCACATTACTGTTAGAGGTTCTTGGTCTGCTGATCTCAGGTCTGCTGGAACTCTGTGCTGATCAGTGATAATCAGATCAATCCTAAACTCTGCATTAACCTTCTCCATACATAGAAGTTTGGGTCTTCATGTTTCTAAGTAGTGATTGATACCTGAGAAGAATACTAGTGGACTGCTGTAATTCATTATTATTAAGCCTCAATAACTTTCTACAAAGACTCAAGTTGATCTAAAATAAGCAGAGACAGCTCAGATGTCAAAGACCCAGAGAGATCATAGTTCTCCTCTTTCAGCTTCTCTTCAGTGACTCACTGTAAAATCCACACTAGAACATAGAACCCTCCTCCTTACATAGTAGACTGTTAAAGGCTAAGCTCCATGATGTCTTGAAGACCTCATAGAACCATGTGACCCCAGTCAGACTCTTCTCTCTCAGAGTTCAAGCTTCATTGTTCTTCCTACAGTTTCATAAAGTAGAATGGGAGGTAGAGCCTTCAGCTACAAGGCTGCTCTCCTGTGGAACCTGTCATGATATTAACTTTAGAACATTGAACATTTTCTGTGACCCTGTCTGCTTTTCTTTGTGTTTGCTGCTTTTATTTTGAAAGCTTCTTCCTTGGTGTTTCTTGTCCTGCTTCACTTCCTGTCTGTGTTTTCCCTCTGATTAAATGATTGCTTTCTCCTTGTGTGTTCCTCCCTCAGTAGTCTCACCTGTGTCTCCTTAGCCTTTGTGTCTATATATAGTCCTGTCTTTGTCCTTTGTCCTGTCATCTGTTGAGTTACCCTCTTGTTCTGTTCCTTCATCTCTTCATGCTTCCTTGTGTTTCTGTTCAGCTCCTCCTAGATGCTTCTTTTCTGACTTTTCTCTTGTGTTTCTTTCTTGGATTAGCCTACCTCACTCTGCAGCACCTTTTGTTTCCTCAGATATCAGCCTTGATGAAACTAAAAATGATTTCATCCAGTCCTTTGGTCTGGCTCTGGGTTCAGGAGACAGACCCTCTCTACTTTTAAGGCTTGGACTTAGAACTTTGTATTTTGATGAAGCTGATAGTCAGAACTGTCTGAGGTCACCCTGATCCATCCTTCATTCAGCTGAGAAAAAAATAGAGAATTAAGGACATAATGGATATTAATGTCTTAGAACTTATTGAATAAAATGTGTTTAAACACAACAAGAGGGGGGAACGTGTTTAATCAAAATCAACTCTGTGTTAGTTTTCAGTGAACTGTATCAGTCTCTGCAGTAGCTTCCAGCTGCAGCAGTCACTTCAGTTTCTGTTCAGTCTGACTGAGGGAGGTTTTTGTACGACGCTTTTTCACTGTGTCAACACATCCTGACTGTTGATCTCATGATAACTCTGACAGTAATAAACTGCTGCATCTTCAGCCTGGACTCCACTGATGGTCAGAGTGAAGTCAGAGTTTGATCCACTGCCTGAAAAACGATCTGGAATCCCTGATGCTCTAGTGCTAGCAAAGTAAATGAGAAGTTTAGGAACTCCTCCATCTTTCTGTTGGTACCAGGCTAAACGGTGGTTGCTGTAATAAACATAAACATCCTGACTGGTCGTACATCTGATGGTGACGGTTCCTCCCAGAGCAGAGGTCACTGCTCCAGGCTGAGTCACTGTGACCTGGCCTCTGGACTCTGAGGATACAGAGACAAAAACATAAAGCAGCTTGATGGTTTTGTGGGCTTCATTTCAGAGGGACGGATGTTGATAGAGGAGAGGAGTTTGATTCTCTGGACTTTACCTGTGAAGCAGCAGCAGAGGAGAGTCCAGATGAGGACGCAGATCAAAGTCATGTTTTTGATGAGGAGGATTTCTGTGGCTTCTGTTGTCATGAAGGACAGCTGTCAGTCATCCAGTGTTCAACTCTCAGGACTATAAACTCTCCCAGAGCACTGGAGCATGGTGCTGCTGATGCAAAGTCACTCTCTATGGAAATCATCTGAGTGACTCCAACAGGGACTTGGATCACTCTGATCATGCTGTTGATCAATGGATCAATCACTTCATTGTTGCATTGATCAGGAAGTTGTTGCAGGATCTTTGCTTTACTCCTCAGAATATATATTGGTTAAAAGTTGCTTCGCTCTCTTTCTCCTCTTTTATTTCAGTCAGTTTATCAGAGTACGGATCAAGAATATGTCTGGACTTCATTCTTATTTCAGTTTTTATATTTTCCTCTTTTATCAGTGTGATTTTCTTCATAAATTGTTGCATGTGTCATGATATTATATAGTTTTACAGTTTCTCATCTCTGTCTCAAAAATAAATGAAAGTCAATGTGACATTTTAATGTGTTTTAATATGAAATTAATTCTAAATCAAACTGTAAATTCATTCATTTTGTTGCTCTGTGTTATTTCCAGTTTTCACAATGATCCAAACAGTGAATCATTGAGTTGAGTTTGTTTGTTTCAGAGTCAGAGAGCCGTGTCTCTCTACAGTCAGAGGTTTTTGTACGGCGCCTCAATGACTTTGTATCACTGTGGTGGACGTTCGGTGGAGGAACCAGACTGGAAGTTAACTGTAAGTACATTTGACTCATTTAAAAACCCAGATTCTAGATTTCTTGTCATTTATTTCCTAACTGTAGACATTACTAAACATTTGATCTGCTCCTTGTCATTTAATATAATTGCAGTTATTCTTGAATCAGTGACATTATTTCTTCAGACAGACTCAAATCTTCTTCACTTCAACATTTTGTCTGAAAAGAAATTCAGTTTAAACGTTATTTTATATTTATTTTCTAAAGTAAAGTTTCCTCTCTGAAGAAAATCTCCTCCAATCTTTTTAAAGTTCAGACCAAACAGCTGACTAAACATTTCTCCTCCGTTTCACTGGATCTTTCTCAAAGTTTTTCATTGCTCACATTTTGTAGATCTCAATCTGTTCAAAGCTCACTGTTCTCTTTAAACAGCATGATGTCTGAGGTTGATTCATTGATGAGTTTTAATGTGGAATTCAGTGGTTAACAATGTTCATGTTGAAGAAGCAAAGCAAACACACACCATCTAGGTCTGTTCTGTTTGAAACTGTTAAATAATAGAAATGTGACATTTTTCACATCAAGTCAAATGTGTTGAAAGTGTCAAACTAAGAATTAGTAGTTTGTAGATGAAACATGAAGACATGAGAGGAACAAAATGACACTTTCAAAGTTTCCTCTTTAGTCCTGAAACCTGTCTGTTGCTGTGCTTCAGCAGTGATGCCTGTCTGTTGCCACGGTTACCGAGCTCAGAGAGGGAAGTGAAAGACTGAAGAGCAGCTTCACCCAAACTCCCAGTTTGTCTCTCTGTCTCTGTCTCTCTGCAGTGGGTAGAGTCCCCCCCTCCCTGACGGTGCTGCCTCCCTCCGTGGAGGAGCTGCAGCAGGGGAAGGCCACGCTCATGTGCCTGGCCAACAAGGGCTTCCCCTCAGACTGGAGTCTGTCCTGGAAGGTGGACGGCAGCAGCAGCATCAGCAGCGGGGAGCAGAGCAGGAGCCCCGGGGTGCTGCAGAAGGACGGCCACTACAGCTGGAGCAGCACCCTGAGGCTCCCTGCAGACCAGTGGAGGAAGGTGGGCTCTGTGACCTGTGAGGCCAGCCAGGGCTCCCAGACTCCGCTCTCAGAGACACTGAGGAGAGACCAGTGTTCCCAGTCCTGACCTGACTCACTGGGACTCTCAGACTGCTTTCACTCTCTCTCTGCTCTCTGGCTTTTCTTTCACATCTTTCAATAACAGGATTTACTGGCTTCTTGCTGTGTTTCAATGTTGTTTCACTGCTTCTAAATAATAAAGATCTGCTCATCAACTCACTTCTTCTCATCTTGACTCTTTTCAATCATTTTATTTTATCATTTAAATCCAGAGAAAAGCTGAGATGATCAAACAGTTAGTGACTGAGTAAAGGAAGTGTAAGGTTCCATCATTTCTATCTCTATCCAGAATCCTGTTGATAAACTCAGTAAAACAAAGTGAACGTCCAGATATTTTAGTCTCAATCAATCTGAACGTCTCATGACTCTAAAAGGTTTCTGCTACAGTCAGAGCAGATCTTCCTGGAATAATAAACCTTAGTGAACATTTCATGATAAATCATCCAGTCATCTCACTGTTTCATTCATTAACTCACTAGTATAAACTCAATGGCCACTTCATTAGGTACACTAGTGACAACAGTCCTGCTCTAAATCTAGTCTCCATGAAGGTTCTGGTGTTCAGCTTTAGTTTCTAATAACTGAGAGAGATGTTGATTCAACTGTGTTTTCATTTTGTAGAACTATTGAACTGACACGTGTTCCTAATATTTTGACATTGTAGTCAGTGGGCTAGGCTAAATAACAGAAAGACTTTAAAATCAATCCAGTTTAACAGCACCACAATGATCATCAGGTGAATCACCACCTTTCTGATGCTGTTTCTACATCAACTCAACATTATTTAGATTAGAATGACTTCACTGGTGTACCTAATGAACTGGACAGGGAGTCTATATATCAGCCACATTCAGTTTCCAGACTGTCTCATGTGTTCATGTGTTCATTGAATGTGTATTTTAGTTTTCACGTGACAAGAAAAGTCTCCAAATGATTTTCTAAATCATAAATAACAGCAGAGCATCATCAGCGTAAAGAGAGAGAAAACCACTGTGGACTAATTGAACCTTTAAAATATTCACTTCCTGCTGTGTGAGTGAACAGAGGTCAGAGGTCAGCTTTGATATTCACCTCATTGTTTCAAACCACAAGAAAATAAAAACATCATAAATATAAAATATAAAGTTTTGATTTCACGTCTTCAAAATGTGAAGAATCATGTTTTAGTTTCAAACCTGTAGTGCTCTACTTTTAGTGACTTTGACTGAAAGTGATTTTGATGTTTGATTTGTTTAAGTGTTTAGAATTAACATTAAATTCATCTTTGTTCAAATCATGAACTTCTGATCCAGACTGTAGAAACTAAAATATTCAAACATTTAGAACTTGATTAAAAACTGAGTTCTCAACAGGAGAAATGTTTGATCACATCTGAAAATGAACTCTGCTGATATCAAACCTCTGTTGATTTAGTTTGAGTGCAGCTGTTGATCAGTTCCTCTTCAGCTGAGGGAGGTTTTTGTACGACGCTTTTTCACTGTGTGAACGGGAAGCTCCTACCCTGCTGACAATAATAAACTCCTGAATCTTCAGCCTGAACTCTACTGATGGTCAAAATGAAGTCAGATCCAGAATAGCTTCCACTGAAACGATCTGAAACTCCAGACTGACGAATTGAAACTGCATTAATGAGGAGTTTTGGAGCTTCTCCAGGTTTCTGAAGGTACCAGTTGAGCCGACCACCAACACTTGAACTGGCTTTAAATGTGATGGAGACAGACTGTCCTGGAAGAACAGACTGAGATCCAGGAGACTGAGTCAGGATGATTTC
This sequence comes from Planiliza haematocheilus, assembly GCA_005024645.1. NCBI lineage: Eukaryota > Metazoa > Chordata > Actinopteri > Mugiliformes > Mugilidae > Planiliza > Planiliza haematocheilus. The sequence continues at coordinate 88,497 of SRSE01000486.1, forward strand.
TCCTGATGAACCTGGAAAAGATGAAAAAGAGGAGAAGAGTTATTGAGACAAATCCAGCTTGGAGAAAGATGATCAACATCCAAACAGAAGAGGATGATTTGTTGAAGATGGAGAATAGATGGAAGAAGCTCAATGCTGCTTGCTTGAGTGTTTCTCCATCATTGTGGTCAACCTGGTTGCATCCTGAAGCAAAGTTTTGAGCAGAGAGTCTCACCCTGAACAAGGAGCCCCAGGGTGGCCAGCAGTAGAGTCAGTGACATCATCATTGTGCTGCCGGCGTGTCAGTGGCTCTGAAAGGCCTGGACAGCCACTGATCAACACTGGCCTCTTAACGGCTGGGAGCAGAGAGGCAGGACACATATGCAAACACACAGAGTCAGTCAGCTGCAGCTGTCCAACACATGGCATCATGCTGTTTCCCTCTCACTGTTAATACTCTACATATTTACATATTCACATAATGACATGTAGAGGATATTGATGGTCTGCTAGGAAACTGATCCAGTGACTTGTGGACAGCTTGGTTCTGGAATATTCTCTTTGTGATCATTCTTAGTGATATTAATATTAATGACTGAATGATTATTGATCACAAACATTTATGATGTTGATCTGTGTCTTCATTTTTACTTTTGATGAGATTAAAGAGAGAAAGCTGTGATCCAGCATGAAGCTGAGGTCAAAGGTCATGAACAAGCTGTTCTCATTAAATGTCACAGTTAAATAGGATGTTATAAAATAGGAGAGAGAGTCAGAAAACCTGCTTTAACTTTAGATCTGATGAATAACTGACTGATGGGAAGATGAAGGTTTATGTGAAATATAATAAAACATCATCAGCGTACGAGTTGATTTTATGATGTTGGGAATGATGACTGAGATGATGATGGATTTAAAATGGAAACAATCAGGTTTCAATGAACATGTAATGTCTGATAGACATGATTAATAGCTTTAATGTACTGTATAGACTTTATTATTGACAGATGCAGTGTATGATCTGTATGAACGTTTTAACCAACGTCTGGTTTGTGTGTTCAGTGAACTGTATCAGTCTCTGCAGTAGCTTCCAGCTGCAGCAGTCACTTCAGTTTCTGTTCAGTCTGACTGAGGGAGGTTTTTGTACGAAGCTTTTTCACTGTGTGAACACAGCTTGACTGTTGATGCTATGACGACTCTGACAGTAATAAACTGCTGCATCTTCAGCCTGGACTCCACTGATGGTCAGAGTGAAGTCAGAGTTTGATCCACTGCCTGAAAAACGACCTGGGATCCCTGATGCTCGTTCATTTACTCTATAAATTAGTAGTTTGGGAGTTTCTGCTCCTTTCTGTTGGTACCAGTGCAAGAGATATTTTTTACTGCTGCTTCCAAGAGTAACATCCTGACTGGTCGTACATCTGATGGTGACGGTTCCTCCCAGAGCAGAGGTCACTGCTCCAGGCTGAGTCACTGTGACCTGGCCTCTGGACTCTGAGGATACAGAGACAAAAACATAAAGCAGCTTGATGGTTTTGTGGGCTTCATTTCAGAGGGACGGATGTTGATAGAGGAGAGGAGTTTGATTCTCTGGACTTTACCTGTGAAGCAGCAGCAGAGGAGAGTCCAGATGAGGACGCAGATCAAAGTCATGTTTTTGATGAGGAGGATTTCTGTGGCTTCTGTTGTCATGAAGGACAGCTGTCAGTCATCCAGTGTTCAACTCTCAGGACTATAAACTCTCCCAGAGCACTGGAGCATGGTGCTGCTGATGCAAAGTCACTCTCTATGGAAATCATCTGCTTTTTATTTTGTGAATATTTTAAAGTTTTGTGAAAAAATCTTTACCACACAGAATAAAGGTTGGACTGTCACTTTCATGTTCATATCAGTTCAGTAGTTTTGTTTGACACTTAGCCACTGATTTTAACATGTTGTGTTTTTCTCGATTCCTAAAACACATTTCTCAAGAGCAGCTCTCCATTTCTCTTAACTGTGAACACTAAACCCAATTTTCAAGCTACATTCACAAAACCTCAGACCAAACTTTCATCTCAAACAGTTTAATCTGTGCTCAAAACTGAACTATGTTCCCAAATCGTGCCCCAAGTCAATAAAAATTAAAAACACTACTGAACAGTCACTTAACACTACATAGAAAAATAGGAAAAACAATGTTCAGGGCATGAAGCTGTAGAAATCAATGTTTATCGTTCACTGTAGGCTAAATGCATGTTGCAAAACAAAACAAAAAAAGAATAATTAACAGAAATCTTGTGCATTTAGCATTTTTATACAGTAAGCCTACATAAAAATAAAGCACAAAAACATACAAATGAGAGGTGCATTACTCAGCCATAGCATCATTTCTCTGAACTGGCGTATATGTGTTCCCTCACATCATTAGCCACAGGTGTGATCAGTTTTACGTTGTTTTGTTCAACCGGTGAAACCAGTGTTTTAATTGTCTTTGACTTTTGCCACCTGTGCTCACCATTATGCAACACAAGGTGCATCACAATTAAAATGTGTTGGCAAGCTGTGTCTAAACAGGTGAAAGGTGCTTATGATTTTGCCAAAGGAGTGACTGATTGAATCAGTGAGTTCAGGCAACTGAGCATTTGGTTCAGACAATAAGCTTTAGTGTTTTAGCAACTGAGAAAACATGTAATGCTGACATATGTATAATAGCAATAAATTAAAATGTTGTAGTGTAAAATTATTTTAAGTCACAGTCAAACAAATTAACACTGACACATTTCTGATCAATATCCTGATGAAGTGATTGATCCATTGATCAACAGCATGATCAGAGTGATCCAAGTCCCTGTTGGAGTCTCTCAGATGATTTCCATAGAGAGTGACTTTGCATCAGCAGCACCATGCTCCAGTGCTCTGGGAGAGTTTATAGTCCTGAGAGTTGAACACTGGATGACTGACAGCTGTCCTTCATGACAACAGAAGCCACAGAAATCCTCCTCATCAAAAACATGACTTTGATCTGCGTCCTCATCTGGACTCTCCTCTGCTGCTGCTTCACAGGTAAAGTCCAGAGAATCAAACTCCTCTCCTCTATCAACATCCGTCCCTCTGAAATGAAGCCCACAAAACCATCAAGCTGCTTTATGTTTTTGTCTCTGTATCCTCAGAGTCCAGAGGCCAGGTCACAGTGACTCAGCCTGGAGCAGTGACCTCTGCTCTGGGAGGAACCGTCACCATCAATTGCCAACACAGTCAATGGGTGACTGTTGCTTTAAATAAAACCAAGGATTGTTCATCCTGGTACCAACAAAAAGGAACCTCAGTTCCAAAACTGCTCATTTACCTGGCAGATCGTAAAGTTTCAGGGATTCCAGATCGTTTTTCAGGTAGTGGATCAAAGACTGACTTCACTCTGACCATCAGTGGAGTCCAGGCTGAAGATGCAGCAGTTTATTACTGTATGGGGGAACACTATACAAACAATCAGTTTTTGTTCACACAGTGAAAAAGCGTCGTACAAAAACCTCCCTCAGTCAGACTGAACAGAAACTGAAGTGACACTCCACAGTTCACTGAACACACAAAGTAGATGTTGGCATAAAGTTTTTTGTGATCAACTTTTTATTTTCTTTTTTATACTGAAAAACTTACAGGTACAAGTCAATAATACAACAATAAATCATAAGCCATGTATTCATATATACCCATACTTATAAACGTACTGTATAGATACATGAAAGTGAACAGTAAAACTAAAATAATAATAAAAATAAAATAAAATAAAATAATAATAAATTACATGTGCATGTAATAAGGTCAAAGAAAAAATAACAAAATACATAAATAAAATGATTACCCCAAACACAAACCACCCACCCCCTGGATCCAGATTCCAATAGCCTTAATCACACACTACAGTTGAAGCGCACGGAGGACAGTTAGGAGCGAGTTCCAAGCCTCTATTGCGGATTCTTTGGCTCCGTGTACTCGAGCTGTTGACAGCTCTAAATAGACAATGTCCAGGTACGTTAAAATCCATGCTCGGAAGGAAAGTGAGTGAGGAGGTTTCCAGCGTGTGGCAATTAGTTTTTTTGCAGCTGTGATTCCCGCCAGCAAAGCTCTCCTCCCGTCCAGTGTCAGACCCAGCCCTGACAAGTCATTTAAAATTAGTGTGGCAGGCAAACAAGGCAGCCTGATCTTGAACAACTGGGACAGATTCAAGGCAACCATTTTCCAAAATTCCGCCACTGGAGCGCACTCCCAGAACATGTGAAAATAACTGCCGATCACTTTGGAAGAACATAACGTACATGTAGGATCATTTATAACTTTCATCAAATGAAGCTTCCTAGGAGTAAAGTATATTCTATGTATATAATTATAATGTATTTGTTGATGGTCAGGATTTCTGGATGCTAAACTTACATCAACCCATACTCTATCCCAATTAAATGTAGCTTTCAAATTTGGGATATCTTTCCTCCATGTTTTATCTAATGCCAGAAGTCTGTAAGAGTGTCGCAACACGAAACAATAAAGTCTTGAAACAAAACCACTTGTATTTCTAGCAGAGTCAAACAATTTGCGGATTGGGTGTGTTACAAGAGGGCTCTGTAATGAAATACCATTGTTTTTTAAGGTAGATCTCAGTTGCAAATAAAAGAAAAAGGAGGTACACGTTATACCATATTTAATACAAATGTCCTGAAAGGTAAGTAACCCCTTTTCCCCAAAGATATCGTTAAGTGTACAAATGTTTTTTCTTTCCCAGTCAGGAAAACGAATGTGTTGACCTCCGATCAACAATCTATCATTGTTAAATATTGGAGAATGTGGGCCCCATCCAGAAGAACAACCAACTAACTTCTCCACCCTCCTCCATACAAATAATAAATATGAAATCATGGAACCAAATCTTAAACGACATTGGTGGACTGAGATGTTAGAATGCAAAAAGCTAGCAAACGAATATGGGGCTAGTATCTGCTCCTCTAAGGCACGCCATGATACCTGAGCATTAGGTTGAAACCAAATTAATAAAGGTCGAAGTGTAAAGGCCCACTTATAAATGTTAAAGTTTGGGAGAGACAAACCGCCGGCTTGTCTTTCTCGCTGCATTGTGGTGAGATTAATGCGGGGTCGTTTACCACGCCAAATAAATTTTGTAATAGCTGATTGTAATTTGCACCAATATTGAGGGGGCGGAGGAAGGGGGAGCATTGAGCTCACAAAATTGACTCTGGGCAGAATATTCATTTTAATTATAGCTACCCTGCCACGGAGTGAATTTGGCAGGTTAGACCACCTGTCCAGATCTGTAATGATTTTATTAAGTGTATTACCAAAATTGTTTTTAGCTATTGTCTGTACAGAAGAGTAGATATCAATCCCCAGATAAATAAAGTTTTTAGAAACTGGGATGGATGCAGGGATAGGAACATTACACATGGCCTGATTCAAAGGGAGCAAGGCTGATTTCTGCCAATTTATTTTAAAACCGGAAAGCTTGCCATAATCTTCAAAGGTCGACAAAACATGTGGGATACATTGCACTGGGTTGTTTAAATACAATAAAACATCATCAGCATAAAGCGAAATGTGATGATGTGTTCCTCTAATGGTAATTGGAGAAATTGTGGGAGATATACGGATGGACTGTGCCAGTGGTTCAAGAGAAAGGGCGAATAACAGAGGGCTGAGAGGACAGCCCTGCCTTGATCCTCTCGATATAGCAAAGGGAGGAGAGCTAGTTTTGCCTGAAAGCACCACGGCTGTTGGGTTTTTATACAGCACCTTAATCATATTAATGAACGGCATGCCAAATCCCATAAACTCAAGCACTGACCATAGAAAGGGCCACTCGAGGCGGTCGAAGGCCTTCATCGCATCTAGTGAAAGAACAGCAGCAGGGGAACTCAAGGTTTGAACACCATCTATAACATGCAATAGTCGTCTAACGTTATCCGTTGCCAATCTAGACTTTATAAACCCTGTTTGGTCACTGTGAACCAACTCTGTCATATGGCCTTGGAGCCGCCGGGCCAGTAATTTGGCAAAAACCTTTAAATCTGCATTTAAAAGTGAAAGAGGCCTGTAACTGGAGCACTCGACCGGATCCTTTCCCTTTTTAAGAAGGAGTGAGATTAAAGCCGAATTAACATCTCTCGAAAATGAACCCACTTCTATTGAATATTGGATCATGTCCACTAGCAGTGGACCAATCAAAGGCCAGAAAGTAAGATAAAATTCGGGTGGGATTCCGTCCGGCCCTGGTGATCTACCTTTACGCATGTCTCTGACGGCTGCTTCACACTCCTGTAAAGTAACAGAGGCATCTAGTTTTACAGAGTCATCTTCGCTAAGGCGAGATAATTTAATGTCATTTAAGAAATTATTGCAGGCATGTTTATCAAAATGATTTTCCGAACTATACAGCTCCTGATAAAAGGAGGCAAGAGAAGCATTTACTTTTTTTGGGTCAGATTGTATAATGCCATCTTTATCTTTAATGCAAAAAATATCAGCAAAGTGCTCATCCTTTCGAAGCTTCATTGCTAAGAGATGACTGGGTTTAGAGGAGTTAAAATAGTAAGTTTGCCTCGTTTTTTGCATGAGGAATTCTGAACGGCGTTTCAGAAGAGAGTTAATCTCTTTTTTAATCATTTCTTTCTGTAGGGCTACATGGTCATTAAAATTATGTTGCAAGGTGGCATCAAGAGTTGCATATTTTAATTCTAAAGCCTCCAATTTGGCCGAGCGCTCCTTATTTCGTGTTGAGGCATATAAGGTGGTGTTGCTTCTTATAAAGCCCTTCACTGCCTCCCAAAGTATTCTAGGATCAGAAACAGAGCCGACATTAAACTCCAGAAATTCGCTAAAATTGCTTTCAAACTGAGTTTTAAATGTTTCATCTCGAAGTAAGGATGAGTTAAAGCGCCACCTAGGGGCTTTAGTAGAAGATGGACGAACAGTAACCGAACAATGTATTGGTTTGTGGTCAGACCAGGTAACTGGAATATAATGCGCATTTTGAATATTTTGAAATAAATCTTGGGAGGCGAAGATAAAATCTAACCTCGAAAAGGATTTATGTCTCCCTGAGTAAAATGAGAAGTCTTTTAGAGAAGGGTTTAACATACGCCAAATATCAACCATGCCTGTATCAGCTGCCCACTGGCGTAGCGCCTCGGATGCAAGACGTTGGTCTCTGGTCTCAATGCCGCCCGTTTTGTCCATACTGCTGTCCCACACCGCATTGAAATCTGCCCCTAGAACTAAATGAAATCCTGTGAGATCAAGCAAAGCTTTAGTTAATAATCCATAAAAAGCGGCATCAAATACGTTAGGGGCATAAGCAGAAATAAGTGCAATGTTTTTCCCATCCATACGGATTTTAGCAATGGCCATCCGACCCGCATCGTCTGCCCAAATGTTGGCATAAAGTTCAGCTCATCCACTGTATCTGTTCAGACCAACGATAATATACATGAAGGGAAATGTTCATCAAAGTCTCCTTATGGATAAATCTTTTTTGTTTTTCACTGAATATTTTTATTTAATCTTAATTGTTTCATCTGTAAATCCATCCATATCTTAGGCATCATTAGCGACATCATAAAATCAGCTCATATGCTGATGATATCATTTTATACGTCACCAAAAAAATTCTCTTCATCTTAATCAGAAAATTGAAACAGACTTTCTGACTCCCACTACTTATTCATATATCCTATTTAAATCTTTTCAGTTCTTAACTTAATTTCACCAAACCAGATTACAGTTTTTGCCGGTTGCTTGAACACTGTAGACACATGTTTAAACCAAAGTAACCTAACTTGAAGTTGTTGTTACTATACCTTAAACAAAAGCACTGCCTTGCACTGCAGTTGAAATTCTGTAACACACTTGCTCCTCTCTGCAAGACACTGCACATTACACTCTATTTCGTACATAAGACAATTAGTTCAAAAATGAAATCTCAGACCTCAGTTAAGCCATTTTGAGAACATTGTAAGCATGGAGGCAGAGGAAGAGGAAGACAGAGAGAGAGAGGAGGACATGGTCGAAGAGGCCATGCAAGGACCATTATTTTGGGTGACTGAGATGTTGCGGTACTGTGTATGCTAAATACAGTAAAGTACAGTATATTCAGTACTGTAAAAAAACAATAACAATTTGTTGTTGCATTTTTCTACAGAATGCCTAGAAGACCTAATGGGGGTGGACGCAAACAGACGGCAGGATCCATAAGCCCCTGTGCAGAATTCGGTTTTCCTGTGTATACAGTAGTGTATTGTTTGTTTTAGTTTTATTTATTTATTTTGCTTTAACTGAATTTACCGTACTGTAAAATACACTACTGTAATGTAATGATTTTGAGTATTTCACTTTTTGACATAGAAGAGTTTTTAAACACTGAGCCAAGTTTTGCAAAACGTGTTCAAGCAACAGGCAAAAACTGTAAATATATACTAACTCTTTATTTCAAAGTAGAACACATCTTTCTCTGCACACACTAACTTTACCAAAACACTGGAAATCTGACTCAAAATTAAATTATTCTGTCAGAGAATAACACTTGTTTTCACTTCACAAGGTACATGCAGTGAATCAAAGTACACCAGGTTTCAAAATACTGGCTATTGCTGACATTACAAAAACGGCATATACTTTAATGTTTCAGTTTTACAGGTATTTGCAATCAAAACATGCAATCCACTGTTACATTTCTTGGTTGCGAACTGTATATCCACATGTAATGTTCACATTTAAAAGCATTCCAGTAAAAAACAAATAATTTTTTTCCTTAGTAGAAATACTGTTTGCAGTATGATAGAACAGAAAACATTTTACAGTATTGCAAACAGTACAGCAACAAAGTATCCATGTAACACACTGAAGAAAAAAACAAAATGACTGTATCTAATCTCTGCGATCTTCAGGGTTAGGCCACATATTTTCATCAACATTGCATCTGATATTATCCAAGATGATGCATCTGGGATAAAACTGCTTGGCATGTCAGATCCACCCTTGGCAATCATCATCTGTGATGTCCCTGCAGCCGGCATCCATGGCTTCAAGGAGGGACATCTGGTCATGTGGCTGATAGTCATAAACACATATCAATCACTTCATTGTTTAATTGATCAGGAAGTTCTTACAGGATATTTGGTTTACTCTTCAGAATATATATTGTTTATATTAAATAAATTAATTCCTTCCTTCTGTTTCGCTTTGTTTTGTAAGTCAGTTTATCAGAATAGAGCTCAAGAATATGTCTGGACTTTATTCATTTTTTTATTTTCACTTTAAGAAGTGTGATTATTTTTTGCATAAATTGTTGCATGTGTTATGATATTACATACTTTTACAGTTTCTCATCTTTCTCTTAAAACAAATGAATGTCATTGTAAAACTAAAAATAATTAATTTATGAATTCATTCATTTTGTTGCTCTGTGTTATTTCCACAATCAAACAGTGAATCATTGAGTTGAGTTTGTTTGTTTCAGAGTCAGAGAGCCGTGTCTCTCTACAGTCAGAGGTTTTTGTACGGCGCCTCAATGACTTTGTATCACTGTGGCTCACGTTCGGTGGAGGAACCAGACTGGAAGTTAACTGTAAGTACATTTGACTCATTTAAAAACCCAGATTGTAGATTTCTTGTCATTTATTTCCTAACTGTAGACATTACTAAACATTTGATCTGCTCGTTGTCATTTAATATAATTGCAGTTATTCTTGAATCAGTGACATTATTTCTTCAGACAGACTCAAATCTTCTTCACTTCAACATTTTGTCTGAAAAGAAATTCAGTTTGAACGTTATTTTATATTTATTTTCTAAAGTAAAGTTTCCTCTCTGAAGAAAATCTCCTCCAATCTTTTGAAAGTTCAGACCAAACAGCTGACTAAACATTTCTCCTCCGTTTCACTGGATCTTTCTCAAAGTTTTTCATTGCTCACATTTTGTAGATCTCAATCTGTTCAAAGCTCACTGTTCTCTTTAAACAGCATGATGTCTGAGGTTGATTCATTGATGAGTTTTAATGTGGAATTCAGTGGTTAACAATGTTCATGTTGAAGAAGCAAAGCAAACACACACCATCTAGGTCTGTTCTGTTTGAAACTGTAAAATAATAGAAATGTGACATTTTTCACATCAAGTCAAACGTGTTGAAAGTGTCAAACTAAGAATTAGTAGTTTGTAGATGAAACATGAAGACATGAGAGGAACAAAATGACACTTTCAAAGTTTCCTCTTTAGTCCTGAAACCTGTCTGTTGCTGTGCTTCAGCAGTGATGCCTGTCTGTTGCCACGGTTACCGAGCTCAGAGAGGGAAGTGAAAGACTGAAGAGCAGCTTCACCCAAACTCCCAGTTTGTCTCTCTGTCTCTGTCTCTCTGCAGTGGGTAGAGTCCCCCCCTCCCTGACGGTGCTGCCTCCCTCCGTGGAGGAGCTGCAGCAGGGGAAGGCCACGCTCATGTGCCTGGCCAACAAGGGCTTCCCCTCAGACTGGAGTCTGTCCTGGAAGGTGGACGGCAGCAGCAGCATCAGCAGCGGGGAGCAGAGCAGGAGCCCCGGGGTGCTGCAGAAGGACGGCCACTACAGCTGGAGCAGCACCCTGAGGCTCCCTGCAGACCAGTGGAGGAAGGTGGGCTCTGTGACCTGTGAGGCCAGCCAGGGCTCCCAGACTCCGCTCTCAGAGACACTGAGGAGAGACCAGTGTTCCCAGTCCTGACCTGACTCACTGGGACTCTCAGACTGCTTTCACTCTCTCTCTGCTCTCTGGCTTTTCTTTCACATCTTTCAATAACAGGATTTACTGGCTTCTTGCTGTGTTTCAATGTTGTTTCACTGCTTCTAAATAATAAAGATCTGTTCATCAACTCACTTCTTCTCATCTTGACTCTTTTCAATCATTTTATTTTATCATTTAAATCCAGAGAAAAGCTGAGATGATCAAACAGTTAGTGACTGAGTAAAGGAAGTGTAAGGTTCCATCATTTCTATCTCTATCCAGAATCCTGTTGATAAACTCAGTAAAACAAAGTGAACGTCCAGATATTTTAGTCTCAATCAATCTGAACGTCTCATGACTCTAAAAGGTTTCTGCTACAGTCAGAGCAGATCTTCCTGGAATAATAAACCTTTGTGAACATTTCATGATAAATCATCCAGTCATCTCACTGTTTCATTCATTGACTCACTAGTATAAACTCACTGGCCACTTCATTAGGTACACTAGTGACAACAGTCCTGCTCTAAATCTAGTCTCCATGAAGGTTCTGGTGTTCAGCTTTAGTTTCTAATAACTGAGAGAGATGTTGATTCAACTGTGTTTTCATTTTGTAGAACTATTGAACTGACACGTGTTCCTAATATTTTGACATTGTAGTCAGTGGGCTAGGCTAAATAACAGAAAGACTTTAAAATCAATCCAGTTTAACAGCACCACAATGATCATCAGGTGAATCACCACCTTTCTGATGCTGTTTCTACATCAACTCAACATTATTTAGATCAGAATGACTTCACTGGTGTACCTAATGAACTGGACAGGGAGTGTATATATCAGCCACATTCAGTTTCCAGACTGTCTCATGTGTTCACGTGTTCATTGAATGTGTATTTTAGTTTTCATGTGACAAGAAAAGTCTCCAAATGATTTTCTAAATCAGAAATAACAGCAGAGCATCATCAGCGTAAAGAGAGAGAAAACCACTGTGGACTAATTGAGCCTTTAAAATATTCACTTCCTGCTGTGTGAGTGAACAGAGGTCAGAGGTCAGCTTTGATATTCAGCTCATTGTTTCAAACCACAAGAAAATAAAAACATCATAAATATAAAATATAAAGTTTTGATTTCACGTCTTCAAAATGTGAAGAATCATGTTTTAGTTTCAAACCTGTAGTGCTCTACTTTTAGTGACTTTGACTGAAATATTCAAACCTTAAAAAGTCCTCTGAGATATTTAAATTTAAAATAAATTCATCTTTGTTCAAATCATAAACTTCTGATCCAGATAAAATATTCAAACATTTAGAACTTGATTGTGTTTATTTTTTGTATTTGAACTGTGTTTTATTTTTAAACAATTTTGTACGGTGACCTTCAGTGACGTGAAAGGCGGCTATAAATAAAATGTATTATTATTATTATTATTAAAAACTGAGTTCTCAACAGGAGAAATGTTTGATCACGTCTCAAAATGAACTCTGCTGATATCAAACCTCTGTTGATTTAGTTTGAGTGCAGCTGTTGATCAGTTCCTCTTCAGCTGAGGGAGGTTTTTGTACGACGCTTTATCACTGTGTGAACGGGAAGCTGTTACTCTGCTGACAATAATAAACTCCTGAATCTTCAGCCTGAACTCTACTGATGGTCAAAGTGAAGTCAGATCCAGATCCACTTCCACTGAAACGATCAGAAACTCCAGACTGACGAGATGTAGCTGTATAAATCAGGAGTTTAGGAGTTTCTCCAGGTTTCTGAAGGTACCAGTGGAGGTAGCTACTAACATCTGAACTGGTTCTACATGTGATGGAGACAGACTGTCCTGGAAGAACAGACTGAGATCCAGGAGACTGAGTCAGGATGATTTCTCCTGATGAACCTGGAAAAGATGAAAAAGAGGAGAAGAGTTATTGAGACAAATCCAGCTTGGAGAAAGATGATCAACATCCAAACAGAAGAGGATGATTTGTTGAAGATGGAGAATAGATGGAAGAAGCTCAATGCTGCTTGCTTGAGTGTTTCTCCATCATTGTGGTCAACCTGGTTGCATCCTGAAGCAAAGTTTTGAGCAGAGAGTCTCACCCTGAACAAGGAGCCCCAGGGTGGCCAGCAGTAGAGTCAGTGACATCATCATTGTGCTGCCGGCGTGTCAGTGTCTCTGAAAGGCCTGGACAGCCACTGATCAACACTGGCCTCTTAACGGCTGGGAGCAGAGAGGCAGGACACATATGCAAACACACAGAGTCAGTCAGCTGCAGCTGTCCAACACATGGCATCATGCTGTTTCCCTCTCACTGTTAATACTCTACATATTTACATATTCACATAATGACATGTAGAGGATATTGATGGTCTGCTAGGAAACTGATCCAGTGACTTGTGGACAGCTTGGTTCTGGAATATTCTCTTTGTGATCATTCTTAGTGATATTAATATTAATGACTGAATGATTATTGATCACAAACATTTATGATGTTGATCTGTGTCTTCATTTTTACTTTTGATGGGATTAAAGAGAGAAAGCTGTGATCCAGCATGAAGCTGAGGTCAAAGGTCATGACCAAGCTGTTCTCATTAAATGTCACAGTTAAATAGGATGTTATAAAATAGGAGAGAGAGTCAGAAAACCTGCTTTAACTTTAGATCTGATGAATAACTGACTGATGGGAAGATGAAGGTTTATGTGAAATATAATAAAACATCATCAGCGTACGAGTTGATTTTATGATGTTGGGAATGATGACTGAGATGATGATGGATTTAAAATGGAAACAATCAGGTTTCAATGAACATGTAATGTCTGATAGACATGATTAATAGCTTTAATGTACTGTATAGACTTTATTATTGACAGATGCAGTGTATGATCTGTATGAACGTTTTAACCAACGTCTGGTTTGTGTGTTCAGTGAACTGTATCAGTCTCTGCAGTAGCTTCCAGCTGCAGCAGTCACTTCAGTTTCTGTTCAGTCTGACTGAGGGAGGTTTTTGTACGACGCTTTTTCACTGTGTGAACACTCTCTGACTGTTGATGCTATGACGACTCTGACAGTAATAAACTGCTGCATCTTCAGCCTGGACTCCACTGATGGTCAGAGTGAAGTCAGAGTTTGATCCACTGCCTGAAAAACGATCTGGAATCCCTGATGCTCGTTCATTTACTCTATAAATTAGTAGTTTGGGAGTTTCTGCTCCTTTCTGTTGGTACCAGTGCAAGAGATATTTTTTACTGCTGCTTCCAAGAGTAACATCCTGACTGGTCGTACATCTGATGGTGACGGTTCCTCCCAGAGCAGAGGTCACTGCTCCAGGCTGAGTCACTGTGACCTGGCCTCTGGACTCTGAGGATACAGAGACAAAAACATAAAGCAGCTTGATGGTTTTGTGGGCTTCATTTCAGAGGGACGGATGTTGATAGAGGAGAGGAGTTTGATTCTCTGGACTTTACCTGTGAAGCAGCAGCAGAGGAGAGTCCAGATGAGGACGCAGATCAAAGTCATGTTTTTGATGAGGAGGATTTCTGTGGCTTCTGTTGTCATGAAGGACAGCTGTCAGTCATCCAGTGTTCAACTCTCAGGACTATAAACTCTCCCAGAGCACTGGAGCATGGTGCTGCTGATGCAAAGTCACTCTCTATGGAAATCATCTGAGTGACTCCAACAGGGACTTGGATCACTCTGATCATGCTGTTGATCAATGGATCAATCACTTCATTGTTGGATTGATCAGGAAGTTGTTGCAGGATCTTTGCTTTACTCTTCAGAATATATATTGGTTAAAAGTTGCTTCGCTCTCTTTCTCCTCTTTTATTTCAGTCAGTTTATCAGAGTACGGATCAAGAATATGTCTGGACTTCATTTTTATTTCAGTTTTTCTATTTTCTCTTTTATCAGTGTCATTTTTTTTCATAAATTGTTGCATGTGTCATGATTTTACATAGTTTTACAGTTTCTCATCTCTGTCTCAAAAATAAATGAAAGTCAATGTGACATTTTAATGTGTTTTAATATGAAATTAATTCTAAATTAAACTGTAAATTCATTCATTTTGTTGCTCTGAGTTATTTCCAGTTTTCACAATGATCCAAACAGTGAATCATTGAGTTGAGTTTGTTTGTTTCAGAGTCAGAGAGCCGTGTCTCTCTACAGTCAGAGGTTTTTGTACGGCGCCTCAATGACTTTGTATCACTGTGGTACACGTTCGGTGGAGGAACCAGACTGGAAGTTAACTGTAAGTACATTTGACTCATTTAATAACCCAGATTGTAGATTTCTTGTCATTTATTTCCTAACTGTAGACATTACTAAACATTTGATCTGCTCGTTGTCATTTAATATAATTGCAGTTATTCTTGAATCAGTGACATTATTTCTTCAGACAGACTCTAATCTTCTTCACTTTTTGTCTGAAAATAAATTCAGTTTGAACGTTATTTTATATTTATTTTCTAAAGTAAAGTTTCCTCTCTGAAGAAAATCTCCTCCAATCTTTTTAAAGTTCAGACCAAACAGCTGACTAAACATTTCTCCTCCGTTTCACTGGATCTTTCTCAAAGTTTTTCATTGCTCACATTTTGTAGATCTCAATCTGTTCAAAGCTCACTGTTCTCTTTAAACAGCATGATGTCTGAGGTTGATTCATTGATGAGTTTTAATGTGGAATTCAGTGGTTAACAATGTTCATGTTGAAGAAGCAAAGCAAACACACACCATCTAGGTCTGTTCTGTTTGAAACTGTAAAATAATAGAAATGTGACATTTTTCACATCAAGTCAAATGTGTTGAAAGTGTCAAACTAAGAATTAGTAGTTTGTAGATGAAACATGAAGACATGAGAGGAACAAAATGACACTTTCAAAGTTTCCTCTTTAGTCCTGAAACCTGTCTGTTGCTGTGCTTCAGCAGTGATGCCTGTCTGTTGCCACGGTTACCGAGCTCAGAGAGGGAAGTGAAAGACTGAAGAGCAGCTTCACCCAAACTCCCAGTTTGTCTCTCTGTCTCTGTCTCTCTGCAGTGGGTAGAGTCCCCCCCTCCCTGACGGTGCTGCCTCCCTCCGTGGAGGAGCTGCAGCAGGGGAAGGCCACGCTCATGTGCCTGGCCAACAAGGGCTTCCCCTCAGACTGGAGTCTGTCCTGGAAGGTGGACGGCAGCAGCAGCATCAGCAGCGGGGAGCAGAGCAGGAGCCCCGGGGTGCTGCAGAAGGACGGCCACTACAGCTGGAGCAGCACCCTGAGGCTCCCTGCAGACCAGTGGAGGAAGGTGGGCTCTGTGACCTGTGAGGCCAGCCAGGGCTCCCAGACTCCGCTCTCAGAGACACTGAGGAGAGACCAGTGTTCCCAGTCCTGACCTGACTCACTGGGACTCTCAGACTGCTTTCACTCTCTCTCTGCTCTCTATCTTTCTCTGTCTCTTTGTTTCTACCATGAGACCAACTGAACATCATTATTCTTCAGCTTCTGATGTTTTTCATGTTTTAAGATAATAAAGTTTCTTCTTCAAATCAAATCCTTTGTCTCAGATTGTTTTCCAACAATATAATCATTATCTTGTTTTTCAGTATTTGCTGGAAGTCATCTCATCTCAGCCACAGTTAAACTTTCTGTCTTATTCATCAGCTACAGGTTTACATCATGTATTATCACTTTGCAGCTACTGACTGAGGATCACAGTGTCTTAGTTCAGGAAATGATCCCAGGTTGTTATCGTTTTCACATTAAAGATGTGATCAGAATCATTAATAACCAGGAAATATATAGTTTGTCTCTCATTAAAATTAATAATTAATAATTTATTTTTATATTATTATTAGGGATTATTTAAGGGAATTTGATAACTTTTCTGACACTTTGAGGTTTTACTTCACAACAATAATTAAGTTATGTTTTAAAATGTTACTCTGAACTAATTGTCTCGTAGAGACTAATAATGAGTTGGACTACAGAAATCTGCTGCTGTTCATGATAACACACATGTTCAACATTAATACACATGTTTCAGTTATTTTTTTATTGTTAGCTGTCAGAGTTAAATAAAATATAAAAAATAGGAGTGTATGATCACTGTGTGAACAACCACTGACTGTTGATCTGATGAAGACTCTGACAGTAATAAACTGCTGCATCTTCAGCCTGGACTCCACTGATGGTCAGAGTGAAGTCAGACTTTGATCCACTGCCTGAAAAACGATCTGGGAACCCTGATTTTATATAAGAGGAACTACTCATGAGAAGTATAGGAACTCCTCCATCTTTCTGTTGGTACCAGGCTAAACGGTGGTAGCTGTTATAAACATAAACATCCTGACTGGTCCTACATCTGATGGTGACGGTTCCTCCCAGAGCAGAGGTCACTGCTCCAGGCTGAGTCACTGTGACCTGGCCTCTGGACTCTGAGGATACAGAGACAAAAACATAAAGCAGCTTGATGGTTTTGTGGGCTTCATTTCAGAGGGACGGATGTTGATAGAGGAGAGGAGTTTGATTCTCTGGACTTTACCTGTGAAGCAGCAGCAGAGGAGAGTCCAGATGAGGACGCAGATCAAAGTCATGTTTTTGATGAGGAGGATTTCTGTGGCTTCTGTTGTCATGAAGGACAGCTGTCAGTCATCCAGTGTTCAACTCTCAGGACTATAAACTCTCCCAGAGCACTGGAGCATGGTGCTGCTGATGCAAAGTCACTCTCTATGGAAATCATCTGAGTGACTTATTAAAATGTGTCAGTGATGATATTTTAGAACAACATCTATGAATAACTTAGAATTACATATATTGATTATTTTGTATTGTTTCTCATATTTTCACATCAGTTCACTTGTTCAGAATCTTCAATCCATATTTCTCTACAATCTGGAGACCCATGAACTTACAGTTTTTCTCTATTGGTTTGGCTCAATTCTTGAAACAGAAATTACATTCTCAAAATAACATGGACAAATCTCCAAACCACCTTGCAAATGTTCACAACAGAATGGCATTTCTCATTGCTTTCATCAAATTGCAAATGTCTTAGTACATGTCTCAAGTGTCTTAGTGCATCTTTGCAAATGGTTATGTACAAGTACCCTAGAGTTAGCACAATGAGCATACATTTAGCACATTTTCCAAATGAATAGATCTTGCTGATCTAAGCTGATTAGTTGATTCTCAGTCTAATGGTTGCTCTCTCCAAAACATGTCAGCATGATTTCACTGTGTAAATCATCATATGCACAATAGTCTGTTCAACTGTCAAAATTAGTCAACATACTGTAGGCTAATACCATGAAAACCATATGAATTTCTTGCAGCATTTCATAAATTCATGACAGTAATTGACAGTCAGGTGAAATTAGAACTTGACTAACGAAGGAGGAGTTCCTACATCTCAGATGACCAATCAATCAGCTATTTAGCCACCTGACTGGTGCTGTCTATGATTGTGAATGCTGCCAAACGCGTATATATAGAGCTTGGCTAGGGCCTGTACCTTTTGCAGTATAAACATGGAGGTACCTGGCCAGCGAGGGGGCAACATAACAATGTGTGCTGCCATTTCAGAGAATGGTGTGGCCACACACATCCCCAGTTTAGGCCCGTACAATACCCAAAAGCTTCTCATTTTCTTGGAGCACCTATACACTGATCTGGTCCCAGAAAATGAGAGAGGACTGGAAGGGCCTCACCTCCCACACTATGTGATAGTGTGGGACAATGTCAATTTCCACCGAGGCCCGCTCATCAGGGCCTGGTTCACCAGGCATCCAAGGATGCTCATGCAGCTCCTACCTCCATACTCTCCCTTCCTGAATCCAATTGAGGAGTTTTTTTCCGCATGGAGGTGGAGAGTGTATGAGCATCGTGCTCAAGACCAGAGGTCCCTGCTCCATGCCATGGATGCTGCGTGTGATGACATTACAGGGGATCAGTGTAGGGGATGGTTGCGTCATTCACGCCGCTTTTTCCCTCGCTGCATCGCGAGGGAAAATATCCGCTGTGATGTTGATGAAAATATGTGGCCAATCAGAGCGCAGCGTATGGATGGTCAGGAGGATGAAGATGGTGGCCAGGAGACAGAGGGTGATGACAGTGATGACCAGTGAAAATGTCTCTACTCGTGAAACTTTGTTTACTGCACTATAGGCTTGGTATATTTTTTCTGGTTTTTTGTGTTCATATTTCATACATGTACAGAGAACTGTAGGCCTATACATTTTGTTTTTACAGTACATAATCTTGAGTTACTTTATGTAGGCTATATGTGAATAAAAATGGTTACAATTTCCTTGGCAATATGAGTGCAGTGTGTGTGATGTCAAACTTTGGAGGCTGCTCTTACTGTAAAGTCCTTTTCTTAGGTTTTATACATCTCTGCCATAGTGACAAAACATCTAAGCATTTTGACTTGCAGTGCTCACAGAATGCCACAGGGATGATGCATTTTGGGGGCACTGACTACTTACATGAGAAAGAAGTTTGGTTTTGACACAAAAGTAAACTGTTTTGGGAGAGATATGAGGTTCTGCAGCTCATCCATGGTGTTATGCTGAACCATCCAGTTTATTTTTGGTAAAAGCACTAAGTGAATGCAAATGAGCCAAAAGCAATTGAGAAAGATCTTTGCCATTTTGATGGTACTGACACTTTACATGGTAAAGGAATCTAGTTTTGAAGCATGTGTGAACAGTTTTGGGAGATATATGCGCTTTTGCTAGTGAGCTGTAATGTTGTGCAGAACTGTAAGACTGTTTGGCCAAATGGTCTTATAGTTTTAAGAATGTAATTTCTGTTTCAAGAAATGAGCCAAACCAACAGAGAAAAACTGTAATGAATCATGATCAGTCTCCTGTCTGTCCCTCCCATCTCACCTGCTTCCACTTTCCACAATCATCTCACCTGTGTCCACTCCACTCATGACTCCTGCTCCTGTTTATTCCACACCTTTAGTTTTCATGTCACTGACTCTGCTTCCATGAACAACCTGTTCTGTTTCATGATCTCATTTAGTTTTTCATTTGTTCCTGTGGCCAGATAGTGGTTCCCTATACACCTCAGCATGTAGGTGATCCTTTGTTTAGACACACTAGGATTATTGGTTTGTGCCACCTGTGTAGTTTGATTACATCTTTTAGTAGATGAGATAGTTAGGCCTTTGTGTCTGTTGTTTTCAATGTAGAAGTTTGTTAGCCAGGCCTAGTTTAGTTCTATTACTTTCATTTATTTGGTTCAACCATGTGGTCCAATCATAAACCATGTGGTTTATGCTCCAAGCATGATTTTCAGTTACTCTTTGTATTTAAATGAACTCTGTTCAGGTTTCTTTCCATCCAGACTCTACTTCATTGTTTGTTCTTTGTTGGTCCCTAAATTCTCCTAGACCGTCCTAGAGATGGAACAACATCCAGAGACTAAAACCAGAAAAACACCAGCATATCTCACATGTTTTACTTTCACAAAAGCCTTTTTCATAAAAATCCAAACAGAATTCAGCGTTTCTATGAGGCCTGTAAAAGACAGAATAATAATGGGATATTAGTGTTCATGTAAACCACTGACTGAGGAGAACCTGGTTTGAAGTTCAGCATAAAGACCTGATTCAGATGTTAGGATCTTAATGTGGTTTAATCTCTTTACTGTGCGTTCAGTGAACTGTATCAGTCTCTGCAGTAGCTTCCAGCTGCAGCAGTTTCTTGGTTCTTAGTGCATCCAGATATATTTGATCAATTTAAGATTCTTAGTGTCATTGTTGAGACATTAAAAGCATATTTAGAGTCACCAGTTTACCTGATACTCAACCAAATATCTGCAGGTGTCACAGCTGAGTGAAGAACAGCTGGTGGAGATCAGCACTGGAAATATGGAAAGACATTGTGATCATTCTCAGTGATATTAAAATTAATGATTGAATGATTATTGATGATAAAGATTGATGACGATAATCCGTGACTTCACTTTTCTTTTAACAGGATTTAGTTCAGGAAGCTGTGATCCAGCATGAAGCTGAGGTCAAAGGTCATGACCAAGCTGTTCTCATTAACTGTCACAGTTAAATAGGATGTTATAAAATAGGAGAGAGAGTCAGAAAAGCTGCTTTAACTTTAGATCTGATGAATAACTGACTGATGGGAAGATGAAGGTTTATGTGAAATATAATAAAACATCATCAGCGTACGAGTTGATTTTATGATGTTGGGAATGATGACTGAGATGTTGATGGATTTAAAATGGAAACAATCAGGTTTCAATGAACATGTAATGTCTGATAGACATGATTAATAGCTTTAATGTACTGTATAGACTTTATTATTGACAGATGCAGTGTATGATCTGTATGAACGTTTTAACCAACGTCTGGTTTGTGTGTTCAGTGAACTGTATCAGTCTCTGCAGTAGCTTCCAGCTGCAGCAGTCACTTCAGTTTCTGTTCAGTCTGACTGAGGGAGGTTTTTGTACGACGCTTTTTCACTGTGTGAACACTCTCTGACTGTTGATCTCATGATAACTCTGACAGTAATAAACTGCTGCATCTTCAGCCTGGACTCCACTGATGGTCAGAGTGAAGTCAGAGTTTCTTCCACTGCCTGAAAAACGATCTGGAATCCCTGATGCTCGATCATCAGCATAGTAAATGAGAAGTTTAGGAACTCCTCCATCTCTCTGTTGGTACCAGGCTAAACGATAGCCACTATGTACCCTCTGACTAGTTGTACATCTGATGGTGACGGTTCCTCCCAGAGCAGAGGTCACTGCTCCAGGCTGAGTCACTGTGACCTGGCCTCTGGACTCTGAGGATACAGAGACAAAAACATAAAGCAGCTTGATGGTTTTGTGGGCTTCATTTCAGAGGGACGGATGTTGATAGAGGAGAGGAGTTTGATTCTCTGGACTTTACCTGTGAAGCAGCAGCAGAGGAGAGTCCAGATGAGGACGCAGATCAAAGTCATGTTTTTGATGAGGAGGATTTCTGTGGCTTCTGTTGTCATGAAGGACAGCTGTCAGTCATCCAGTGTTCAACTCTCAGGACTATAAACTCTCCCAGAGCACTGGAGCATGGTGCTGCTGATGCAAAGTCACTCTCTATGGAAATCATCTGACTCTCTTCTCATGTGTTTTTCCATTTGTATGATCAGGTAGAATGTAAAATGTTTAGCTCTCAGTTAGTTTTGGTTTCTCTTTTGTTCCTCTTAGTAGATGAGTCATCTTTCAGATCCAACTCTTTCTTTTCTCCACATTTAGAAACAATGATTATTCTCCTGTTATTTATTGAACAGTGTATTTTATTCATGCACATTACTGTTAGAGGTTCTTGGTCTGCTGATCTCAGGTCTGCTGGAACTCTGTGCTGATCAGTGATAATCAGATCAATCCTAAACTCTGCATTAACCTTCTCCATACATAGAAGTTTGGGTCTTCATGTTTCTAAGTAGTGATTGATACCTGAGAAGAATACTAGTGGACTGCTGTAATTCATTATTATTAAGCCTCAATAACTTTCTACAAAGACTCAAGTTGATCTAAAATAAGCAGAGACAGCTCAGATGGCAAAGACCCAGAGAGATCATAGTTCTCCTCTTTCAGCTTCTCTTCAGTGACTCACTGTAAAATCCACACTAGAACATAGAACCCTCCTCCTTACATAGTAGACTGTTAAAGGCTAAGCTCCATGGCGTCTTGAAGACCTCATAGAACCATGTGACCCCAGTCAGACTCTTCTCTCTCAGAGTTCAAGCTTCATTGTTCTTCCTACAGTTTCATAAAGTAGAATGGGAGGTAGAGCCTTCAGCTACAAGGCTGCTCTCCTGTGGAACCTGTCATGATATTAACTTTAGAACATTGAACATTTTCTGTGACCCTGTCTGCTTTTCTTTGTGTTTGCTGCTTTTATTTTGAAAGCTTCTTCCTTGGTGTTTCTTGTCCTGCTTCACTTCCTGTCTGTGTTTTCCCTCTGATTAAATGATTGCTTTCTCCTTGTGTGTTCCTCCCTCAGTAGTCTCACCTGTGTCTCCTTAGCCTTTGTGTCTATATATAGTCCTGTCTTTGTCCTTTGTCCTTTGTCCTGTCATCTGTTGAGTTACCCTCTTGTTCTGTTCCTTCATCTCTTCATGCTTCCTTGTGTTTCTGTTCAGCTCCTCCTAGATGCTTCTTTTCTGACTTTTCTCTTGTGTTTCTTTCTTGGATTAGCCTACCTCACTCTGCAGCACCTTTTGTTTCCTCAGATATCAGCCTTGATGAAACTAAAAATGATTTCATCCAGTCCTTTGGTCTGGCTCTGGGTTCAGGAGACAGACCCTCTCTACTTTTAAGGCTTGGACTTAGAACTTTGTATTTTGATGAAGCTGATAGTCAGGACTGTCTCAGGTGACCCTGATCCATCCTTCATTCAGCTGAGAAAAAAATAGAGAATTAAGGACATAATGGATATTAATGTCTTAGAACTTATTGAATAAAATGTGTTTAAACACAACAAGAGGGGGGAACGTGTTTAATCAAAATCAACTCTGTGTTAGTGTTCAGTGAACTGTATCAGTCTCTGCAGTAGCTTCCAGCTGCAGCAGTCACTTCAGTTTCTGTTCAGTCTGACTGAGGGAGGTTTTTGTACGACGCTTTTTCACTGTGTCAACACCCACTGACTGTTGATCTCATGATAACTCTGACAGTAATAAACTGCTGCATCTTCAGCCTGGACTCCACTGATGGTCAGAGTGAAGTCAGAGTTTGATCCACTGCCTGAAAAACGATCTGGAATCCCTGATTCTAGTTGATCAGCAGCATAAATGAGAAGTTTAGGAGCTTCTCCATCTCTCTGTTGGTACCAGGCTAAACGGTGGTTGCTGTAATAAACATAAACATCCTGACTGGTCGTACATCTGATGGTGACGGTTCCTCCCAGAGCAGAGGTCACTGCTCCAGGCTGAGTCACTGTGACCTGGCCTCTGGACTCTGAGGATACAGAGACAAAAACATAAAGCAGCTTGATGGTTTTGTGGGCTTCATTTCAGAGGGACGGATGTTGATAGAGGAGAGGAGTTTGATTCTCTGGACTTTACCTGTGAAGCAGCAGC
Source organism: Planiliza haematocheilus (assembly GCA_005024645.1). Classification (NCBI taxonomy): domain Eukaryota; kingdom Metazoa; phylum Chordata; class Actinopteri; order Mugiliformes; family Mugilidae; genus Planiliza; species Planiliza haematocheilus. The sequence goes on from SRSE01000486.1 coordinate 112,233, forward strand.
AGAGGAGAGTCCAGATGAGGACGCAGATCAAAGTCATGTTTTTGATGAGGAGGATTTCTGTGGCTTCTGTTGTCATGAAGGACAGCTGTCAGTCATCCAGTGTTCAACTCTCAGGACTATAAACTCTCCCAGAGCACTGGAGCATGGTGCTGCTGATGCAAAGTCACTCTCTATGGAAATCATCTGAGTGACTCCAACAGGGACTTGGATCACTCTGATCATGCTGTTGATCAATGGATCAATCACTTCATTGTTGCATTGATCAGGAAGTTGTTGCAGGATCTTTGCTTTACTCCTCAGAATATATATTGGTTAAAAGTTGCTTCGCTCTCTTTCTCCTCTTTTATTTCAGTCAGTTTATCAGAGTACGGATCAACAATGTGTCTGGACTTCATTTTTATTTCAGTTTTTATATTTTCCTCTTTTATCAGTGTGATTTTCTTCATAAATTGTTGCATGTGTCATGATTTTATATAGTTTTACAGTTTCTCATCTCTGTCTCAAAAATAAATGAAAGTCAATGTGACATTTTAATGTGTTTTAATATGAAATTAATTCTAAATCAAACTGTAAATTCATTCATTTTGTTGCTCTGTGTTATTTCCAGTTTTCACAATGATCCAAACAGTGAATCATTGAGTTGAGTTTGTTTGTTTCAGAGTCAGAGAGCCGTGTCTCTCTACAGTCAGAGGTTTTTGTACGGCGCCTCAATGACTTTGTATCACTGTGGTACACGTTCGGTGGAGGAACCAGACTGGAAGTTAACTGTAAGTACATTTGACTCATTTAATAACCCAGATTCTAGATTTCTTGTCATTTATTTCCTAACTGTAGACATTACTAAACATTTGATCTGCTCCTTGTCATTTCATTTAATAACAGTTATTCTTGAATCAGTGACATTATTTCTTCAGACAGACTCAAATCTTCTTCACTTCAACATTTTGTCTGAAAAGAAATTCAGTTTAAACGTTATTTTATATTTATTTTCTAAAGTAAAGTTTCCTCTCTGAAGAAAATCTCCTCCAATCTTTTTAAAGTTCAGACCAAACAGCTGACTAAACATTTCTCCTCCGTTTCACTGGATCTTTCTCAAAGTTTTTCATTGCTCACATTTTGTAGATCTCAATCTGTTCAAAGCTCACTGTTCTCTTTAAACAGCATGATGTCTGAGGTTGATTCATTGGATGAGTTTTAATGTGGAATTCAGTGGTTAACAATGTTCATGTTGAAGAAGCAAAGCAAACACACACCATCTAGGTCTGTTCTGTTTGAAACTGTAAAATAATAGAAATGTGACATTTTTCACATCAAGTCAAATGTGTTGAAAGTGTCAAACTAAGAATTAGTAGTTTGTAGATGAAACATGAAGACATGAGAGGAACAAAATGACACTTTCAAAGTTTCCTCTTTAGTCCTGAAACCTGTCTGTTGCTGTGCTTCAGCAGTGATGCCTGTCTGTTGCCACGGTTACCGAGCTCAGAGAGGGAAGTGAAAGACTGAAGAGCAGCTTCACCCAAACTCCCAGTTTGTCTCTCTGTCTCTGTCTCTCTGCAGTGGGTAGAGTCCCCCCCTCCCTGACGGTGCTGCCTCCCTCCGTGGAGGAGCTGCAGCAGGGGAAGGCCACGCTCATGTGCCTGGCCAACAAGGGCTTCCCCTCAGACTGGAGTCTGTCCTGGAAGGTGGACGGCAGCAGCAGCATCAGCAGCGGGGAGCAGAGCAGGAGCCCCGGGGTGCTGCAGAAGGACGGCCACTACAGCTGGAGCAGCACCCTGAGGCTCCCTGCAGACCAGTGGAGGAAGGTGGGCTCTGTGACCTGTGAGGCCAGCCAGGGCTCCCAGACTCCGCTCTCAGAGACACTGAGGAGAGACCAGTGTTCCCAGTCCTGACCTGACTCACTGGGACTCTCAGACTGCTTTCACTCTCTCTCTGCTCTCTGGCTTTTCTTTCACATCTTTCAATAACAGGATTTACTGGCTTCTTGCTGTGTTTCAATGTTGTTTCACTGCTTCTAAATAATAAAGATCTGTTCATCAACTCACTTCTTCTCATCTTGACTCTTTTCAATCATTTTATTTTATCATTTAAATCCAGAGAAAAGCTGAGATGATCAAACAGTTAGTGACTGAGTAAAGGAAGTGTAAGGTTCCATCATTTCTATCTCTATCCAGAATCCTGTTGATAAACTCAGTAAAACAAAGTGAACGTCCAGATATTTTAGTCTCAATCAATCTGAACGTCTCATGACTCTAAAAGGTTTCTGCTACAGTCAGAGCAGATCTTCCTGGAATAATAAACCTTTGTGAACATTTCATGATAAATCATCCAGTCATCTCACTGTTTCATTCATTGACTCACTAGTATAAACTCACTGGCCACTTCATTAGGTACACTAGTGACAACAGTCCTGCTCTAAATCTAGTCTCCATGAAGGTTCTGGTGTTCAGCTTTAGTTTCTAATAACTGAGAGAGATGTTGATTCAACTGTGTTTTCATTTTGTAGAACTATTGAACTGACACGTGTTCCTAATATTTTGACATTGTAGTCAGTGGGCTAGGCTAAATAACAGAGAGACTTTAAATTCAATCCAGTTTAACAGCACCACAATGATCATCAGGTGAATCACCACCTTTCTGATGCTGTTTCTACATCAACTCAACATTATTTAGATTAGAATGACTTCACTGGTGTACCTAATGAACTGGACAGGGAGTGTATATATCAGCCACATTCAGTTTCCAGACTGTCTCATGTGTTCATGTGTTCATTGAATGTGTATTTTAGTTTTCACGTGACAAGAAAAGTCTCCAAATGATTTTCTAAATCAGAAATAACAGCAGAGCATCATCAGCGTAAAGAGAGAGAAAACCACTGTGGACTAATTGAGCCTTTAAAATATTCACTTCCTGCTGTGTGAGTGAACAGAGGTCAGAGGTCAGCTTTGATATTCAGCTCATTGTTTCAAACCACAAGAAAATAAAAACATCATAAATATAAAATATAAAGTTTTGATTTCACGTCTTCAAAATGTGAAGAATCATGTTTTAGTTTCAAACCTGTAGTGCTCTACTTTTAGTGACTTTGACTGAAAGTGATTTTGATGTTTGATTTGTTTAAGTGTTTAGAATTAACATTAAATTCATCTTTGTTCAAATCATGAACTTCTGATCCAGACTGTAGAAACTAAAATATTCAAACATTTAGAATTTGATTAAAAACTGAGTTCTCAACAGGAGAAATGTTTGATCACGTCTCAAAATGAACTCTGCTGATATCAAACCTCTGTTGATTTAGTTTGAGTGCAGCTGTTGATCAGTTCCTCTTCAGCTGAGGGAGGTTTTTGTACGACGCTTTATCACTGTGTCAACGAGCTGTAACCCTGCTGACAATAATAAACTCCTGAATCTTCAGCCTGAACTCTACTGATGGTCAAAATGATGTCAGATCCAGAATAGCTTCCACTGAAACGATCTGAAACTCCAGACTGACGAATTGAAACTGCATTAATGAGGAGTTTTGGAGCTTCTCCAGGTTTCTGAAGGTACCAGTTGAGCCGACCACCAACACTTGAACTGGCTTTAAATGTGATGGAGACAGACTGTCCTGGAAGAACAGACTGAGATCCAGGAGACTGAGTCAGGATGATTTCTCCTGATGAACCTGGAAAAGATGAAAAAGAGGAGAAGAGTTATTGAGACAAATCCAGCTTGGAGAAAGATGATCAACATCCAAACAGAAGAGGATGATTTGTTGAAGATGGAGAATAGATGGAAGAAGCTCAATGCTGCTTGCTTGAGTGTTTCTCCATCATTGTGGTCAACCTGGTTGCATCCTGAAGCAAAGTTTTGAGCAGAGAGTCTCACCCTGAACAAGGAGCCCCAGGGTGGCCAGCAGTAGAGTCAGTGACATCATCATTGTGCTGCCGGCGTGTCAGTGTCTCTGAAAGGCCTGGACAGCCACTGATCAACACTGGCCTCTTAACGGCTGGGAGCAGAGAGGCAGGACACATATGCAAACACACAGAGTCAGTCAGCTGCAGCTGTCCAACACATGGCATCATGCTGTTTCCCTCTCACTGTTAATACTCTACATATTTACATATTCACATAATGACATGTAGAGGATATTGATGGTCTGCTAGGAAACTGATCCAGTGACTTGTGGACAGCTTGGTTCTGGAATATTCTCTTTGTGATCATTCTTAGTGATATTAATATTAATGACTGAATGATTATTGATCACAAACATTTATGATGTTGATCTGTGTCTTCATTTTTACTTTTGATGGGATTAAAGAGAGAAAGCTGTGATCCAGCATGAAGCTGAGGTCAAAGGTCATGACCAAGCTGTTCTCATTAAATGTCACAGTTAAATAGGATGTTATAAAATAGGAGAGAGAGTCAGAAAACCTGCTTTAACTTTAGATCTGATGAATAACTGACTGATGGGAAGATGAAGGTTTATGTGAAATATAATAAAACATCATCAGCGTACGAGTTGATTTTATGATGTTGGGAATGATGACTGAGATGATGATGGATTTAAAATGGAAACAATCAGGTTTCAATGAACATGTAATGTCTGATAGACATGATTAATAGCTTTAATGTACTATAGACTTTATTATTGACAGATGCAGTATGTGATCTCTATGTCCTATTTACACAACGTCTGGTTTGTGTGTTCAGTGAACTGTATCAGTCTCTGCAGTAGCTTCCAGCTGCAGCAGTCACTTCAGTTTCTGTTCAGTCTGACTGAGGGAGGTTTTTGTACGACGCTTTTTCACTGTGTGAACACAGCTTGACTGTTGATCTGATGTTCACTCTGACAGTAATAAACTGCTGCATCTTCAGCCTGGACTCCACTGATGGTCAGAGTGAAGTCAGAGTTTGATCCACTGCCTGAAAAACGATCTGGAATCCCTGATTCTAGTTGATCAGCAGCATAAATGAGAAGTTTAGGAGCTTCTCCATCTCTCTGTTGGTACCAGGATAATAAGCTGCTAGCATAGACATCCTGACTGGTCGTACATCTGATGGTGACGGTTCCTCCCAGAGCAGAGGTCACTGCTCCAGGCTGAGTCACTGTGACCTGGCCTCTGGACTCTGAGGATACAGAGACAAAAACATAAAGCAGCTTGATGGTTTTGTGGGCTTCATTTCAGAGGGACGGATGTTGATAGAGGAGAGGAGTTTGATTCTCTGGACTTTACCTGTGAAGCAGCAGCAGAGGAGAGTCCAGATGAGGACGCAGATCAAAGTCATGTTTTTGATGAGGAGGATTTCTGTGGCTTCTGTTGTCATGAAGGACAGCTGTCAGTCATCCAGTGTTCAACTCTCAGGACTATAAACTCTCCCAGAGCACTGGAGCATGGTGCTGCTGATGCAAAGTCACTCTCTATGGAAATCATCTGAGTGACTCCAACAGGGACTTGGATCACTCTGATCATGCTGTTGATCAATGGATCAATCACTTCATTGTTGGATTGATCAGGAAGTTGTTGCAGGATCTTTGCTTTAATCTTCACAATATATATTGGTTAAAAGTTGTTTTCTTCTCTTTCTCCTCTTTTATTTCAGTCAGTTTATCAGAGTACGGATCAACAATGTGTCTGGACTTCATTTTTATTTCAGTTTTTATATTTTCCTCTTTTATCAGTGTGATTTTCTTCATAAATTGTTGCATGTGTCATGATATTATATAGTTTTACAGTTTCTCATCTCTGTCTCAAAAATAAATGAAAGTCAATGTGACATTTTAATGTGTTTTAATATGAAATTAATTCTAAATTAAACTGTAAATTCATTCATTTTGTTGCTCTGAGTTATTTCCAGTTTTCACAATGATCCAAACAGTGAATCATTGAGTTGAGTTTGTTTGTTTCAGAGTCAGAGAGCCGTGTCTCTCTACAGTCAGAGGTTTTTGTACGGCGCCTCAATGACTTTGTATCACTGTGGTGGACGTTCGGTGGAGGAACCAGACTGGAAGTTAACTGTAAGTACATTTGACTCATTTAATAACCCAGATTGTAGATTTCTTGTCATTTATTTCCTAACTGTAGACATTACTAAACATTTGATCTGCTCGTTGTCATTTAATATAATTGCAGTTATTCTTGAATCAGTGACATTATTTCTTCAGACAGACTCAAATCTTCTTCACTTCAACATTTTGTCTGAAAATAAATTCAGTGTGAACGTTATTTTATATTTATTTTCTAAAGTAAAGTTTCCTCTCTGAAGAAAATCTCCTCCAATCTTTTTAAAGTTCAGACCAAACAGCTGACTAAACATTTCTCCTCCGTTTCACTGGATCTTTCTCAAAGTTTTTCATTGCTCACATTTTGTAGATCTCAATCTGTTCAAAGCTCACTGTTCTCTTTAAACAGCATGATGTCTGAGGTTGATTCATTGATGAGTTTTAATGTGGAATTCAGTGGTTAACAATGTTCATGTTGAAGAAGCAAAGCAAACACACACCATCTAGGTCTGTTCTGTTTGAAACTGTAAAATAATAGAAATGTGACATTTTTCACATCAAGTCAAATGTGTTGAAAGTGTCAAACTAAGAATTAGTAGTTTGTAGATGAAACATGAAGACATGAGAGGAACAAAATGACACTTTCAAAGTTTCCTCTTTAGTCCTGAAACCTGTCTGTTGCTGTGCTTCAGCAGTGATGCCTGTCTGTTGCCACGGTTACCGAGCTCAGAGAGGGAAGTGAAAGACTGAAGAGCAGCTTCACCCAAACTCCCAGTTTGTCTCTCTGTCTCTGTCTCTCTGCAGTGGGTAGAGTCCCCCCCTCCCTGACGGTGCTGCCTCCCTCCGTGGAGGAGCTGCAGCAGGGGAAGGCCACGCTCATGTGCCTGGCCAACAAGGGCTTCCCCTCAGACTGGAGTCTGTCCTGGAAGGTGGACGGCAGCAGCAGCATCAGCAGCGGGGAGCAGAGCAGGAGCCCCGGGGTGCTGCAGAAGGACGGCCACTACAGCTGGAGCAGCACCCTGAGGCTCCCTGCAGACCAGTGGAGGAAGGTGGGCTCTGTGACCTGTGAGGCCAGCCAGGGCTCCCAGACTCCGCTCTCAGAGACACTGAGGAGAGACCAGTGTTCCCAGTCCTGACCTGACTCACTGGGACTCTCAGACTGCTTTCACTCTCTCTCTGCTCTCTATCTTTCTCTCTAACTCTCTCTCTCTGTCTTCATCTGTTCAGTGCTTGATGTAATCCTAGAGTTTCTACTTTTTCAAACAATAAAAATATATCACATTTATTTTGACTATTTGTCCTTTTTCATATAAACCTTAATGTATAACTCCAGATACAATAATGAAAACACTCAAACATTGACAAAGTGAAAATTGTTGTAGATTTTATTTTATTATAATCTGAATTATTATCAGAATATTTTGATCAAATTTGATCAGTTTTATTTAACATGATCATTAGCACCATGTTAAGACCATGTCAGTGTTAAATCATCCAGCTGTCTGTTATTTCAGAAGCAGATTCTTCTTATTTGTTCTAAATTATTACATAGAAATAATTCTGATGATGTAAATCTAAATATACAATAATAATATATTATTTCAGATTCAGATCTTAAAGGCAGAGCATCAGAAACATCTGCATGAAGTGATTTGATCTGATGAAGAAGTCAAGATGAAGAGGATTTTTTTGGTGAAGTACAAAACGATATCATCAGCGTACGAGCTGATTTTCTGATGTTCATGATGCCTGAGATGTTGATGGATTTAAACATGAAGATAAAATAAGTTTGAGTTACTTCTTATCCAGAGAAGAGGTTCATTGTCTGCTGATCCCAGGTCAGCTGGTGTTCTGTTAACATGGTGAAGCTACACCCTTCATGACTAAAGCTGAAGTTGTAGCAGGAGATACTTTACTCATTTTTCTTCTTTTTCCAGTTTGGTTTCTAAAACAGACTGGTAACTTGATCTTCATCTGCAGGTCAATAATAAGTGGATGACTCCATGTGGTGATGGAGACCATGTGATCTGACTGACAGCTCCACAGCAGCTACTGAGTGGAAGATGAGTTTGTTTGGTTGCTGCTGTTTGAAGGTTCAAGAACTAACTTTGACTTTGACTGGATTTGTTTGTGATGATGTGAATGTCAGATGGAAAGTGTTGTTGGTTTATTGATGTATATATTGTTTTATATAGAAGTTAACTGGTGTTTCTTCTTTCTTGATTCCTGTCCACAGTTTTTTATTTTTCATAAATGTAAATGTGTAAAAGAAGATTTCTCTGATCATGATGTTTCTGATCCTGATCCGTGTCTTCATTTTACTTTGAACAAGATTTAATTGAGAACTCTGATCCAGCATGAAGCAGAGGTCAAAGGTCATGAAAAAACTATTTCTCATTGACTGTCACCAGTTGACTCATTGTGTCGTATAGAAGAGATTTATCAGGAGGTATGAAGAGATGAAGCTGAGACAGTAATCTGAAGATCATCCAGATTGGTTTTAGCAACAGTTACATGTTCAATCAACTGGATCAGTCTCTTAAACGTTGTGGTGACGTGTTAGTGAGTTGTGAACCAGTTAAAGGCCTCATGTCATCAGGAACAGGCTGTTAATCCTCAGGTCAACCTGTCTTTAGTTTTTATGCCTCAAGCTGCTGAATCATGCTCCCAGATCACTTCATGACTTTGTCTTTAAAAACACACGTGTCTTTATTTCAGTGGATCTTACCTTTACTAGCATACATAACACGTCCTAAAATGAAACGTGAGGACAAACCTGAAACGTTTCTATGCAGATGATGTATCTGTCTACTCTACAACTGTCTCTTTTTAGTTTGATATAAAACATATAATGTTATTTAGTTTGTAGATTGTAAGCACTGATATTTTAGTGTGAAATGTTTTCTATAACTGTTCCTCCAAAACTTTCTGATGCTGATTAATTAGAATGATCTGACACATGTGTCTCTATAGAGACAAGAGAAATGTTGTCTCCATCATATGAATGAAAACTGAATCTGAGACTGATTAATGTGTTCACTGGGATCCATGGTTTTATGAAGATGGTAACACAAACTTATTTATCTTCTTTTCATGTGTTGGACGCTATTAAAACTGATGTTATTGTTTAGTGAACTGTATCAGTCTCTGCAGTAGCTTCCAGCTGCAGCAGTCACTTCAGTTTCTGTTCAGTCTGACTGAGGGAGGTTTTTGTACGACGCTTTTTCACTGTGTGAACACAGCTTGACTGTTGATGTCATGACGACTCTGACAGTAATAAACTGCTGCATCTTCAGCCTGGACTCCACTGATGGTCAGAGTGAAGTCAGAGTTTGATCCACTGCCTGAAAAACGATCTGGAATCCCTGATACTCTAGTGCTAGTATAATAAATGAGAAGTTTAGGAACTCCTCCATCTCTCTGTTGGTACCAAGCTAAAAGGTGGTAGCTGTTATAAACACGGACATTCCGACTGGTCGTACATCTGATGGTGAAGGTTCCTCCCAGAGCAGAGGTCACTGCTCCAGGCTGAGTCACTGTGACCTGGCCTCTGGACTCTGAGGATACAGAGACAAAAACATAAAGCAGCTTGATGGTTTTGTGGGCTTCATTTCAGAGGGACGGATGTTGATAGAGGAGAGGAGTTTGATTCTCTGGACTTTACCTGTGAAGCAGCAGCAGAGGAGAGTCCAGATGAGGACGCAGATCAAAGTCATGTTTTTGATGAGGAGGATTTCTGTGGCTTCTGTTGTCATGAAGGACAGCTGTCAGTCATCCAGTGTTCAACTCTCAGGACTATAAACTCTCCCAGAGCACTGGAGCATGGTGCTGCTGATGCAAAGTCACTCTCTATGGAAATCATCTGAGTGACTCCAACAGGGACTTGGATCACTCTGATCATGCTGTTGATCAATGGATCAATCACTTCATTGTTGGATTGATCAGGAAGTTGTTGAAATATTTTACATTTATACTTTTAAATATAACTTATTTTAAAATGTCTACTTTCCTATTCTTGATTTAATTCAGATGATCAGTCAGTTTATCAGAGTACGGATCAAGAACATGTCTCTACTTATATTATTATTTTATATCATCTGGTTTGGTTTCAAAAGTCTGATGTGGAGCAGCAATTTACAACATGCAAGGTTTGCAAAAAAATAGTGCATAGAAAGGACGGTAACGCCACTAAAACACAGCTCAAACAAGAATATGAAGAAAATGCACAAGAAGCAGCATCGACTTCATCCAAAGCCTCCGGTAAAAAAAACAAAAAAAACAAAAAACAAACAAAAAAAAACAACCCAGACTAAACTTGCCAACGCACTACAGTCAAAAGGATTAGTCTAAAATGGTGTTTATTTATTGTCATTTTTATCGTTACCGTCATAAATAGCATTAATTATTGGGATACATTTTTTAGTCCATATTGCCCATCTCTAGTCCAAAGACATGCTGCTTAGGTTCATTAGTGATTCTAAATTGGCCATAGGTGTGAGTGTGAATGGTTGTCAGTCTCTCTGTGTTAGCCCTGTGATAAACTGGAGACCAGTCCAGGGTGGACCCTGCTTCTGACCCGATGACAGCTGGAATAGGCTCCAGTAGACCCCTGTGACCCTTAACAGGAATAAGTGGGTTCAGAAGATGAATGAATGAATGAATGAATGAATGAATGAATGAATGAATGAATGTAACTTGAGGGAAACTGATAACTTAGAGATTTTCTATATACGTTTTAATCACACCTTAGATCTGGTATTAACATACGGCATAGAAACTGAAGGTTTAACTATATTTAGCCATAACCCTCTTTTATCTGACCATTTCCTCATAACCTTTGAATTTACTATAATGGATTACGCAAGAACTGAAAAGACATATCATTACAGTAGATGTCTATCTGATGATGCTGTAACTAGATATAAAGAATGAATTCCTTCTTTATTCATCCCAGTGCCATGTGTCAGAGATGTGGACGACAGCAACCACAATTTAACTCCTGCACTATTAGAGGATTTTGTCGTTGGCACTGCAGCATCGCTTAGTTCAGCTCTAAACGTAGCTGCTCCTCTGATAAAGAAGGTCAAAAATGGGAGGAGCCTAGCTCCCTGGTATAATTCACAGTTACGCTGTTTAAAACAGGCAGCCCGAAAGCTAGAAAGAATTTGGCACTCCACTAATTCTGAAGAAGCTCACATAGCCTGGAAAGATAGTTTAACGACTTATAAAAAAGCTCTCCGTAGTATTAGAACAGCGTACTATTCAACATTAATAGAAGAAAACAAGAACAACCCCCGATTTCTTTTCAGCACTGTAGCCAGGCTGACAAAGAGCCACAGCTCTGTTGATCCATCTATTCCTTCAGCCCTCAGCAGTAATGACTTCATCAGCTTCTTTACCAATAAAATTGTTGATATCAGGGAAAACATTCAAGGCATCGTTCCGACGACTGTCAAAGATGTAAGTACAGTGACTTTAGAAACTTCTGTTAGACCTTATCAACATCTGGAATCCTTCTCCCCAGTAGATCTTCTCGAGCTATCTTCAATAATTAAAGCATCTAAACCATCAACCTGTCTTCTAGATCCAATCCCAACTAAATTGCTCAAAGATGTTCTTCCATTAATTAACACCTCCATATTGAACCAGATAAATTTATCTGAGCCAACGACCTGAACATCTTCTTCAATAGGTTCAGTGAGAACACTCCACTCCCCACTGTTACTGTAGCCTGCCCTCCCCCCAACGCATCTTCACCCACAGACACCAGCAGCCCACCCTCCTCTCCTCCCCCCCTGCTGCCACAGACATCACCCCTCCCCACCCTCCCACTCCCACCTCTCTCGCACAGCACTCCACAACCTTCACCTCCTCCTCCACGGGAGCTGGACAGCCCCCCAACCCACCTACCCTCCTCACAGCCCCTCCCCTGTTTCACAGCTGACCAAGTGAGGGGGGAACTGAGGAAGCTCCGGCCCAGGAAGGCAGCAGGACCCGACATGGTGTGTCCACGACTTCTGAAGACCTGCGCTGCTGAACTCGGGGAGCCGCTACAACGCATCTTCAACCTGAGCCTGCAACTCGGGAGAGTGCCCACCCTCTGGAAGACATCATGCATCGTTCCTGTCCCCAAAAAGAACCGGCCCAGCGAGCTGAATGACTTCCGACCGGTGGCACTCACATCACATCTGATGAAGACGATGGAGCGGCTCTTCCTCAAGCTCCTCAGACCCCAGGTGCAGCACGCTGAGGACCCCCTACAGTTCGCCTATCGGGCAGAGGTTGGTGTAGAGGATGCCATCCTCTACCTCCTACACAGAGCCCACTCGCATCTGGACAAGGGAAGAGGCACTGTAAGGATTACTTTCCTGGACTTTTCCAGTGCCTTCAACACTATTCAGCCCCTTGTACTCCAGGAGAAACTCTCCAGTATGCGAGTGGACCCCTGCCTGGTTGCTTGGATTTCCAGCTACCTCACCGACAGACCACCGTACGTCAGGCTGAAGGACATCACGTCTGATACTGTGGTCAGCAGCACTGGAGCTCCACAGGGGACTGTACTTTCCCCTTTCCTCTTCACTCTCTACACCGCGGACTTCTGTTACAACTCGGACACGTGTCACATCCAGAAGTTCGCAGATGACACGGCCATCGTGGGGTGTATCAGTGGCGACGAAGAGGAGGAGTACAGGAGCCTGGTGAGGGATTTTGTTGTCTGGAGCCACAAAAACAATCTACAGCTCAACACCTCAAAGACTAAGGAACTGGTCATTGACTTTGGGAGGGACAGACCCAACCCCAGACCAGTTCTGATAGGAGCGGAGGAGGTGGAGGTCGTGCAGACCTATAAATATCTTGGGCTGTGGCTGGACAACAAGCTGGACTGGACAAGCAACACGGGGCAGCTGTACAAGAAGACCCAGAGCAGGATGTACTTCCTGAGGAGGTTACGATCCTTTAACATCTGTAAAAAGCTCCTGGGGATCTTCTACCAGTCTGTGGTTGCTAGCATCCTGACCTACGCTGTGGTGTGCTGGGGTGGGAGCACCTCAAAGGCAGACCTCTCCAGGTTGGAGAAGCTCATCAGGCGGGCTGGCTCTGTGGTTGGCACGAGGCTGGACCCTCTGGCTGCTGTAGCAGAGAGAAGGACACTGAACAAACTGACTAGTATCCTGGACAATGCCAGCCACCCTCTGCACACAATCATCAGCAGCCAGAGAAGCACCTTCAGTGGGAGGATGCTCCTCCCGAGGTGCAGGACCAACAGACTGAGGAACTCCTTTGTTCCCCGTGCCATAAAACTGTTCAACCACCACTCACTTGGGGGGAGGAGGACAAAAAGGAAGGGCCTGAATGACTTTTTTAACTTAATCTACAACAGTAATGTGCAATATAAATGTACCCGGCATCTGTCTATTTATGCAACAACCATCTATTTACAGTCACAGTATTTATTTTTATTATTTATCTTTTTTCTTTACTGGGTGTTTTGGTATTTGGCTTACTGTACTGTTTTCCTACATGTATGTCTGACAGTGCTGTATGCGATGGAGATGTCAATTTCCCTGCGGGAACCTCCCAAAAGGATTAATAAAGTTGTCTATCTATCTATCTATCTATCTATCTATCTATCTATCTATCTATCTATCTATCTATCTATCTATCTATCTATCTATCTATCTATCTATCTATCTATCTATCTATCTTTATTAACAGGATATGTGCCTCAGTCTTTTAAGATTGCTGTAATTAAGCCCCTACTTAAGAAAGCCACTCTAGATCCAAATGTTTTAGCCAACTACAGACCAATCTCCAACCTTCCTTTTATTTCCAAAATTCTAGAAAAAGTTGTTGCTAATCAGTTGTGTGACCACTTAAACAGGAATGGTCTGTTTGAAGAGTTTCAGTCAGGTTTTAGAGTTCATCATAGTACAGAAACAGCTCTGGTTAAAGTTACCAATGATCTCCTCATGGCTTCAGATAGTGGACTTGTCTCTATACTGGTTCTGCTAGATCTTAGTGCTGCATTTGACTCTATTGATCATAATATTTTACTACAGAGACTTGAAAGTGAGATCCAGATTAAAGGAACTGCATTAGATTGGTTTGAATCCTATCTGTCTGACAGATTCCAGTTTGTTCATGTCAACCATGATTCCTCTACTTATACTAAAGTAAGCTATGGAGTTCCTCAGGGTTCTGTGCTAGGACCAATACTCTTCACATTATACATGTTGCCATTAGGGAAGATTATTAGAAAACATGGCATAAACTTCCATTGTTACGCAGATGACACCCAGCTATATTTATCTATGAAACCAGATGAAACTAATCAGCTGGTTAAACTCCAAGCATGCCTTAAAGACATAAAGGCTTGGATGACCTGTAATTTCTTACTCTTGAACTCAGACAAAACAGAAGTTATTGTATTTGGTCCTAAGCATCTCAGAGATTCATTATCTAATCACGTGGTTTCTTTGGGTGGCATTACCTTGGCCTCCAGTACTACTGTGAAAAACCTTGGTGTTATATTTGATGAGGATATGTCCTTTAAATGTCACATTAAGCAAGTAACCAGGACTGCCTTCTTTCATCTATGTAATATCATCAACATCAGGAACATCCTGTCTCAGAGTGACGCTGAGAAACTAGTTCATGCATTTGTGTCTTCCAGACTGGATTATTGTAATTCATTACTGTCTGGATCCAAATAACTCTTTAAAAAGCCTCCAACTGATTCAAAATGCTGCAGCAAGAGCATTGACAGGAATTAACCAGAGAGATCATATTACTCCAGTTTTAGCTTCTCTTCACTGGCTCCCCTTAAAGTCTAGAATAGAATTTAAAATCCTCCTCCTTACATACAAGGCCCTCAAAGGCCTAGCTCCATCATATCTTAAAGACCTCATTGTACCATATTATCCCAACAGATCACTTCGGTCTGAAAGTGCAGGCCTACTTGTGGTTCCTAGAATTTTAAAAAGTAGAATGGGAGGTAGAGCTTTCAGCTATCAGGCTCCTCTCCTGTGGAACCAGCTCCCAGTTTGGGTTCGGGAAGCAGACACTCTCTCTATTTTTAAGGTCAGGACTAAGACTTTCCTTTTTGATCAAGCTTATAGTTAGGGCTGGACTAAACCATCCCTTAGTTATGCTGCTATAGGCCTAGGCTGCTGGGGGACAATGCACTAAACACATGTTCTCCTTCTTTCTTCTCTCTCCACTCTCGTGTCCTCCACTTTCTTTTCTCTGGCTCAGAGCTCCTCCCTCTAAATTCCTATCTGCTACGTCATGCAATTCTGTGCTATTACTATGTAGAATGTTTACTGCTGCTCTCCCTTCTTCCGAGTATCTCTGGCCTGGAGTTGAGTGTTTCCTGTGGAGCTCCATACTACATCTGTTGTCGTGGTCTCATCATTCTGCCCAGTCTCCATGGAATCCTGCTGTTATCCACTCCTACCTGAATGAACGATTCTCCAACCTGCTGATGATTCCCCTTACATTTTCTAACTGTCATGTAACATCATTAGTTTGTACCATAGCATCCCACTTGTATGCTTTAGTCAGATGTGTGTATCTATGACAGATGTATGTTTATCTTGCTGTTCTCTTTCTCTGTCTGTACCTGGCTGGCCTTAGGCAGAAGGGTCCCTCCATATGAGCTGGGTTCTGCTCAAGGTTTCTTCCTGTTAAAGGGAGTTTTTCCTGCCACCGTCGCCTGCAGGCTGCTCTGGGGGTTTCAGGCCGGGTCTTGTAAAGCGTCTTGAGACGATTTGTATTGTTATTGACGCTATATAAATAAAGCTGAATTGAATTGAATTGAATTTAAGTTTCAGTTATTTAACATTGACTGAAGCATTGTGACAATTTTAAGGTTTTACTTCTCAACAATGATAAAGTTATGTGATAAACTGAAAGTTCCTCTGCACTAATTGTCTCTTAGAGACTAATAATGAGTTGGACTACAGACATCTGCTGCTATCCATGATAACACACACTTTCAACATTAATACATAGATATGTTTTATTGATTTAATGATTCATATACTGTGACTGGATTTATTTTCGTGGATTTTAGGAAAGTCAATAAAAACCTTTCATGAAGTTGAAGATAATAATTTTATCCAATCATGAGGTTTCATGCATATTTTATATTTGTTGGACATGAAGGTTTTATTGGAAGAAAAAAAAATGAATTAAGACTTCTGTAAAAATGTTACAGAGTCAGATTAATGAAATGAGAAACTGTCATTATTTATGTGTCCTGATGAGATAAACCTGTCAAACATTATTTTATAATGTGTCTTACTGTTTTAGTTTCAGCTGTTGATCAGTTCCTCTTCAGCTGAGGGAGGTTTTTGTACGACAGTATTTCACTGTGTGAACACCCACTGACTGTTGATGTAGTGATGACTCTGACAGTAATAAACTGCTGCATCTTCAGTCTGGACTCCACTGATGGTCAGAGTGAAGTCAGAGTTTGATCCACTGCCTGAAAAACGACCTGGAATCCCTGATTCTCTATAAGTGGAACTACTGATGAAAAGTTTAGGAACTCCTCCATCTTTCTGTTGGTACCAGTGTAAACGGTGGTAGGTGTTGCAAGTTATAAAACACTGACTGTTATGAACATGAACATCCTGACTGGTCGTACATCTGATGTTCACGGTTCGTCCCAGAGCAGAGGTCACTGCTCCAGGCTGAGTCACTGTGACCTGGCCTCTGGACTCTGAGGATACAGAGACAAAAACATAAAGCAGCTTGATGGTTTTGTGGGCTTCATTTCAGAGGGACGGATGTTGATAGAGGAGAGGAGTTTGATTCTCTGGACTTTACCTGTGAAGCAGCAGCAGAGGAGAGTCCAGATGAGGACGCAGATCAAAGTCATGTTTTTGATGAGGAGGATTTCTGTGGCTTCTGTTGTCATGAAGGACAGCTGTCAGTCATCCAGTGTTCAACTCTCAGGACTATAAACTCTCCCAGAGCACTGGAGCATGGTGCTGCTGATGCAAAGTCACTCTCTATGGAAATCATCTGAGTGACTCCAACAGGGACTTGGATCACTCTGATCATGCTGTTGATCAATGGATCTCTCTCAAAGTTTTTCATTGCTCACATTTTGTAGATCTCAATCTGTTCAAAGCTCACTGTTCTCTTTAAACAGCATGATGTCTGAGGTTGGATTGATTGATGAGTTTTAATGTGGAATTCAGTGGTTAACAATGTTCATGTTGAAGAAGCAAAGCAAACACACACCATCTAGGTCTGTTCTGTTTGAAACTGTAAAATAATAGAAATGTGACATTTTTCACATCAAGTCAAATGTGTTGAAAGTGTCAAACTAAGAATTAGTAGTTTGTAGATGAAACATGAAGACATGAGAGGAACAAAATGACACTTTCAAAGTTTCCTCTTTAGTCCTGAAACCTGTCTGTTGCTGTGCTTCAGCAGTGATGCCTGTCTGTTGCCACGGTTACCGAGCTCAGACAGGGAAGTGAAAGACTGAAGAGCAGCTTCACCCAAACTCCCAGTTTGTCTAACCGTCTCTGTCTCTGTAGTGAGTAGAGTCTTAAAAATTCAATCCAGTTTAACAGCACCACAATGATCATCAGGTGAATCACCACCTTTCTGATGCTGTTTCTACATCAACTCAACATTATTTAGATCAGAATGACTTCACTGGTGTACCTAATGAACTGGACAGGGAGTGTATATATCAGCCACATTCAGTTTCCAGACTGTCTCATGTGTTCATGTGTTCATTGAATGTGTATTTTAGTTTTCACGTGACAAGAAAAGTCTCCAACTGATTTTCTAAATCAGAAATAACAGCAGAGCATCATCAGCGTAAAGAGAGAGAAAACCACTGTGGACTAATTGAACCTTTAAAATATTCACTTCCTGCTGTGTGAGAGAACAGAGGTCAGAGGTCAGAGGTCAGCTTTGATATTCAGCTCATTGTTTCAAACCACAAGAAAATAAAAACATCATAAATATAAAATATAAAGATTTTTATTTCACGTCTTCAAAATGTGAAGAATCATGTTTTAGTTTCAAACCTGTAGTGCTCTACTTTTAGTGTCTTTGACTGAAATATTCAAATGTTAAAAATTCCTCTGAGATATTTTTACGTTTGATTTGTTTCAGTGTTTAGATTAAAAATAAATTCATCTTTGTTCAAATCATAAACTTCTGATCCAGACTGTAGAAACTAAAATATTCTAACATTAAAAACTGAGTTCTCAACAGGAGAAATGTTTGATCACATCTGAAAATGAACTCTGCTGATATCAAACCTCTGTTGATTTAGTTTGAGTGCAGCTGTTGATCAGTTCCTCTTCAGCTGAGGGAGGTTTTTGTACGACGCTTTTTCACTGTGTGAACGGGAAGCTGTGACCACTCTGTGAACAATAATAAACTCCTGAATCTTCAGCCTGAACTCTACTGATGGTCAAAGTGAAGTCAGATCCAGAATAACTTCCACTGAAACGATCAGAAACTCCAGACTGACAAGTTGTAGCATAATAAATCAGGAGTTTAGGAGTTTCTCCAGGTTTCTGAAGGTACCAGTGGAGGTAGCTATCAACACTAGAACTGGATCTACATGTGATGGAGACAGACTGTCCTGGAAGAACAGACTGAGATCCAGGAGACTGAGTCAGGATGATTTCTCCTGATGAACCTGGAAAAGATGAAAAAGAGGAGAAGAGTTATTGAGACAAATCCAGCTTGGAGAAAGATGATCAACATCCAAACAGAAGAGGATGATTTGTTGAAGATGGAGAATAGATGGAAGAAGCTCAATGCTGCTTGCTTGAGTGTTTCTCCATCATTGTGGTCAACCTGGTTGCATCCTGAAGCAAAGTTTTGAGCAGAGAGTCTCACCCTGAACAAGGAGCCCCAGGGTGGCCAGCAGTAGAGTCAGTGACATCATCATTGTGCTGCCGGCGTGTCAGTGGCTCTGAAAGGCCTGGACAGCCACTGATCAACACTGGCCTCTTAACGGCTGGGAGCAGAGAGGCAGGACACATATGCAAACACACAGAGTCAGTCAGCTGCAGCTGTCCAACACATGGCATCATGCTGTTTCCCTCTCACTGTTAATACTCTACATATTTACATATTCACATAATGACATGTAGAGGATATTGATGGTCTGCTAGGAAACTGATCCAGTGACTTGTGGACAGCTTGGTTCTGGAATATTCTCTTTGTGATCATTCTTAGTGATATTAATATTAATGACTGAATGATTATTGATCACAAACATTTATGATGTTGATCTGTGTCTTCATTTTTACTTTTGATGGGATTAAAGAGAGAAAGCTGTGATCCAGCATGAAGCTGAGGTCAAAGGTCATGACCAAGCTGTTCTCATTAAATGTCACAGTTAAATAGGATGTTATAAAATAGAGAGAGTCAAAAAATCTATTTTGACTTTGGATCTGATTGGGAAGATGAAGGTATTTGTGTAATATAATACAACATCATCAGCGTATGAGTTGAATTCATGATGTTGGGAATGATGACTGAGATGTGATATTTATGGATTTTAAAATGGAAACAATCTTGTTTCATATTAAATTAACTGCTCATCTATGCCTAGGACATGTTTTAAATCACTTCCTTTGAAACTAACATTTCATTTTTGTCTCAACAAATACACTATATGATTTGTATGAATATTTAACCAACGTCTGGTTTGTGTGTTCAGTGAACTGTATCAGTCTCTGCAGTAGCTTCCAGCTGCAGCAGTCACTTCAGTTTCTGTTCAGTCTGACTGAGGGAGGTTTTTGTACGACGCTTTTTCACTGTGTGAACACATACTGACTGTTGATCTCATGACGACTCTGACAGTAATAAACTGCTGCATCTTCAGCCTGGACTCCACTGATGGTCAGAGTGAAGTCAGAGTTTGATCCACTGCCTGAAAAACGACCTGGAATCCCCGAGTCTCTAGTGCTAGCATAGTAAATGAGAAGTTTAGGAACTCCTCCATCTCTCTGTTGGTACCAGGCTAAACGGTGGTAGCTGCTGTAATAAACATTCTGACTGGTCGTACATCTGATGGTGACAGTTCCTCCCAGAGCAGAGGTCACTGCTCCAGGCTGAGTCACTGTGACCTGGCCTCTGGACTCTGAGGATACAGAGACAAAAACATAAAGCAGCTTGATGGTTTTGTGGGCTTCATTTCAGAGGGACGGATGTTGATAGAGGAGAGGAGTTTGATTCTCTGGACTTTACCTGTGAAGCAGCAGCAGAGGAGAGTCCAGATGAGGACGCAGATCAAAGTCATGTTTTTGATGAGGAGGATTTCTGTGGCTTCTGTTGTCATGAAGGACAGCTGTCAGTCATCCAGTGTTCAACTCTCAGGACTATAAACTCTCCCAGAGCACTGGAGCATGGTGCTGCTGATGCAAAGTCACTCTCTATGGAAATCATCTGAGTCTGAACTAAAAGGTGTTAGTGCTGATATTTTAGAACAACATCTGTGAGTTAATGATATCTAACCCAGTTTATTATCATGCGTGTCTGATATTTTCTGTTTAAACAAATGTGAAACAATGATTCATGTTACTTTTACCCAGGTGTTCAAAATAGAAGCTGATTTATATTTGAAGTTTTTCTGCACCTGGATTCACCAAAACCTTTGTCACTATGCAGATGATGCAGTAGTTTATGTCACAACAGCATCTTGAGTCTGAAATCTTTGTAATTTAATTTAGTCAATTTAAAACCACTGAAATTAGAAAGACAGATATTTCCCAACATTTCATGAAGACACACATACTATGGTGGATGAATCAGACAGCAAGTTGAACACGTTGTTCTCAGATTTGATTTTAGATGCAGAAAATATGTTCCAGTGGAATGATTTGATTTTTACAAGAGTCCTTGTCATGTTCTACTGGTCAGCCAACGTGAAGATGAGGTTGTGAGATCTCAGAAATGATCATAGTGTACTTGTCATCCAGGGTTTTTGTTTGGAATGAATCTGAATATGTTTGTGAACAGTAAACATATCTGTTCAGTGCTTAATATAAGAACGAGCTGTCTCTGTGTGTGTCTCCATGAACTGATCTTCAGGTGCTGGTTTGGATTATTTCCTGACTGGGTATCAGCAGGGATGAGGAGCAGATAGAGATGGTCTGACAAGTGTAGGTGAGGGAGGGGTACAGCTCTGTATGCATGCTTCATGTTAGTGTAATCATGGTCTACAATGTTCTTCCCTCTGGAGGAACATTGAACATGTTGTACAAACTAAGGAATCACAGTCTTTAGTCATGCATCTGCATGATAGAAAGCTCCATGTTCTCTACAGAATGGACCTTGTGGAGATCTTGCTGCTTCATCTTTCTGTCTCAAAGCTCCAAGAATAAAGTTAGTTTGTCGTGTGTGTAGATGTATTTTGATCAAGTTCATCACTCATGATGACACTGAGTTTTCTTTTATCTGATTCTGAGTCTAAGAGAAGATTTTCTATCATTGTGTAAAGAGTCAGACATTTTCTGATACTGTTCTTTGTCTTCATGTTTTCTCTTTTTACTGTTGAGATAACTGTGATCCACAATGTAAGCCCGGATAAGTTGAGTTTACTTAAAAAATTTGAGGAAACTTAAAAGCTTAAATGTATTTGAATTTCTAATTTTAGTTCAGTAGACTAAAAAATATAAGTTGAATCAACTTAATTTTTTTTGCAAGGTCAATTGTTTTGCACAGTTGTTACAACTAATATCTTTAAGTTCATTGCAATTAAGTCCAAGTTGACTTGACTCAAACTCATGTGTACTGTTCATTTATTACCCCAGTTAGTGCAGTTAATATCCTCAAGGCTTTAAATATTTAGAAAAAGAAAACAACACAGTGGCATCACTTTAGCATTTTATTTTTCATGTACTTGGGATAGTCCAGGTGCAGGGCGTAAATCAGCCCAAAAATTACACAGAAGGCCTGAGGAAGGGTCCCACTGGAGTTTGAACGTATGAGTCCTGGTCAGTGGCATCCTAAAGGAGGAAAGAAACAGATCAACAAAGAGGAGAAAATCAAGACAGTTAAATAGCATAAATAGCATTGTGTTGTACACAGAAACTGCCTTCAGTTAATGGTTCAAAATGAAAATGGTCATCAACATGTTCTACAAATTGATTTATTTACACAGCATGTTTTGAAGAAGGCACAAGGATCATCTCCCAAGATGACTGGCAGCCCTCGAAGGCAAAGACACCGAACGTCTGTTGGCTCAGTTGTCTGGGAGATAATGGACATTGAATACAAGACACAGTAGAATAAACAGTTATTAAGGATAGTCAAATGTATTTAAAACACAATTTAACAAGTAAGACATGTAAGAAACACGTTACTTTTTCTGTAACGTTTTAACTTTGAAACTGTATTTCTAATGTTCCCTAATAAGCCAACATTAGCCTAAATGTTATTTTGTCAGATATATGGACTCACCAGTTTCAGTAGCGCTGCGAAGAAAAACTGCTGGATGGCGTTTCCTCTCTCCGTGCACGCGCGATAGCCCCGCTTCTCAGAACCGCGTTGTCTCTGTCCAGATCCCGGTGTGGTGTCCAGACGGTTAAAGTCGTTACAGCGATGTTTTATTGTTCACATAAAGCTAGAGTAAGAAAACTGGCTTTATCATAAGAAGCAGGCTAAGCTGAGCGATGAAAATTGAACATTAAAACAGTTTCCACTGCGACCAAACAACAACTTCCCTCCAAGGAGAAGTCTGCTAACGGACAGCAAGCTAGCGCCTTCAAATGTCCGTCGAGCTTGTTCACATTAAATGTCTTCGAACCACAAAGATAAAACAAAAAGTCTAGTTCCTTCAATTCACGCAACAGTAATAACGGATGCAGCTCGGTTGGACTCAGCACGGCGCTTCGGTTTGGACTAACGTTATGCTCTGAGGCTGTTGTTTTCTGTGTTGTAGGAGCCTGGGAGGTGGAGTCTCATCACAGATGCAGCACACCTGAGGAAGCTGCTGTGGGAGGCCATAAAGCAGGCCTTGGCTCATTCCTCTCTCTCTCTCTCTCTCACCTGGCGGGTCACCTGACTGCTCTTTTGTGTGGATTTGGTGATTTGGTGTTACACTTTCATACACAGCTCCATTCATTCATATGCTCCAACACAGCATGCACACTGATATGCAGACCTACACACCACTATTTACTTGTTTTGCCTTATTAAATTCATATTATTGGTAGACTTTGTCTGGCTTCCCTTTTTTGTCACGACTGTTTGAGCCAGGTTGTGACAGCTCCTCTTGAATCCAAACACATAAAGACCTGGGACTGTGATGGGATCTGAATGGATGGAGAGAAGCTGTGATGGAGGAAGTAATCTGATTACCACTAAGATCATGTTCAGTCAGGTAACTTGTAGTGATACGTGTTCAATTTAACTCATGTTGTGAGGACACTAATTAAATTATGGAGAATACTCATGTTAAGAATTATCACATTGTGAAGTGGATATAGATAATGATGGTTATATTAACAGTCAATGTATAGGAGGGTGTTCAGTGAACTGTATCAGTCTCTGCAGTAGCTTCCAGCTGCAGCAGTCACTTCAGTTTCTGTTCAGTCTGACTGAGGGAGGTTTTTGTACGACGCTTTTTCACTGTGTGAACACATACTGATTGTTTGGATAGTGTTCCCCCATACAGTAATAAACTGCTGCATCTTCAGCCTGGACTCCACTGATGGTCAGAGTGAAGTCAGAGTTTGATCCACTGCCTGAAAAACGATCTGGAATCCCTGAAACTTTACGATCTGCCAGGTAAATGAGCAGTTTTGGAACTGAGGTTCCTTTTTGTTGGTACCAGGATAAGCCATCCTTGGTTTTATTTAAATAAACAGTCACCCGTTGACTGTGTTGGCAATTGATGGTGACGGTTCCTCCCAGAGCAGAGGTCACTGCTCCAGGCTGAGTCACTGTGACCTGGCCTCTGGACTCTGAGGATACAGAGACAAAAACATAAAGCAGCTTGATGGTTTTGTGGGCTTCATTTCAGAGGGACGGATGTTGATAGAGGAGAGGAGTTTGATTCTCTGGACTTTACCTGTGAAGCAGCAGCAGAGGAGAGTCCAGATGAGGACGCAGATCAAAGTCATGTTTTTGATGAGGAGGATTTCTGTGGCTTCTGTTGTCATGAAGGACAGCTGTCAGTCATCCAGTGTTCAACTCTCAGGACTATAAACTCTCCCAGAGCACTGGAGCATGGTGCTGCTGATGCAAAGTCACTCTCTATGGAAATCATCTGAGTCTCTTCTCATGTGGATGAAACCTTTTTGGCCCTAATTTTCAAATATATCGTGGATGCTGCACATTTTTCCTCTTCTGGCAGTGATTGGCATGGTCTTGTTTCACGTTTATTAGCTGTACAGATTATATAAAGTCAGGCTAATGTACATAGATGAGAGTTTGTCTCAAATAAAGACAGAACTGTAGTAAAATAATAGAAATGTGACATTTTTCACATCAAGTCAAATGTGTTGAAAGTGTCAAACTAAGAATTAGTAGTTTGTAGATGAAACATGAAGACATGAGAGGAACAAAATGACACTTTCAAAGTTTCCTCTTTAGTCCTGAAACCTGTCTGTTGCTGTGCTTCAGCAGTGATGCCTGTCTGTTGCCACGGTTACCGAGCTCAGAGAGGGAACTGAAAGACTGAAGAGCAGCTTCACCCAAACTCCCAGTTTGTCTCTCTGTCTCTGTCTCTCTGCAGTGAGTAGAGTCTTAAAAAGATCTTTTTAAATTCAATCCAGTTTAACAGCAACACAATGATCATCAGGTGAATCACCACCTTTCTGATGCTGTTTCTACATCAACTCAACATTATTTAGATCAGAATGACTTCACTGGTGTACCTAATGAACTGGACAGGGAGTGTATATATCAGCCACATTCAGTTTCCAGACTGTCTCATGTGTTCATGTGTTCATTGAATGTGTATTTTAGTTTTCACGTGACAAGAAAAGTCTCCAACTGATTTTCTAAATCAGAAATAACAGCAGAGCATCATCAGCGTAAAGAGAGAGAAAACCACTGTGGACTAATTGAACCTTTAAAATATTCACTTCCTGCTGTGTGAGTGAACAGAGGTCAGAGGTCAGCTTTGATATTCAGCTCATTGTTTCAAACCACAAGAAAATAAAAACATCATAAATATAAAATATAAAGAGATTTTTATTTCAGTGTTTTGATTTCACATCTTCAAAATGTGAAGAATCATGTTTTAGTTTCAAACCTGTAGTGCTCTACTTTTAGTGACTTTGACTGAAATATTCAAACAGTGAAAAATTCCTCTAACATGTTTTGATGTTTGATTTGTTTCAGTGTTTACATTAAAATTAAATTCATATTTATTAAAATCATGAACTTCTGATCCAGACTGTAGAAACTAAAATATTCAAACATTTAGAACTTGATTAAAAACTGAGTTCTCAACAGGAGAAATGTTTGATCACATCTGAAAATGAACTCTGCTGATATCAAACCTCTGTTGATTTAGTTTGAGTGCAGCTGTTGATCAGTTCCTCTTCAGCTGAGGGAGGTTTTTGTACGACGCTTTTTCACTGTGTCAACGGGGTGCTGTTACTCTGCTGACAATAATAAACTCCTGAATCTTCAGCCTGAACTCTACTGATGGTCAAAGTGAAGTCAGATCCAGATCCACTTCCACTGAAACGATCTGAAACTCCAGACTGACGAGAATTAGCATTGTAAATCAGGAGTTTAGGAGCTTCTCCAGGTTTCTGAAGGTACCAGTGGAGGTTGTTATAAACACTTGAACTGGTTCTACATGTGATGGAGACAGACTGTCCTGGAAGAACAGACTGAGATCCAGGAGACTGAGTCAGGATGATTTCTCCTGATGAACCTGGAAAAGATGAAAAAGAGGAGAAGAGTTATTGAGACAAATCCAGCTTGGAGAAAGATGATCAACATCCAAACAGAAGAGGATGATTTGTTGAAGATGGAGAATAGATGGAAGAAGCTCAATGCTGCTTGCTTGAGTGTTTCTCCATCATTGTGGTCAACCTGGTTGCATCCTGAAGCAAAGTTTTGAGCAGAGAGTCTCACCCTGAACAAGGAGCCCCAGGGTGGCCAGCAGTAGAGTCAGTGACATCATCATTGTGCTGCCGGCGTGTCAGTGGCTCTGAAAGGCCTGGACAGCCACTGATCAACACTGGCCTCTTAACGGCTGGGAGCAGAGAGGCAGGACACATATGCAAACACACAGAGTCAGTCAGCTGCAGCTGTCCAACACATGGCATCATGCTGTTTCCCTCTCACTGTTAATACTCTACATATTTACATATTCACATAATGACATGTAGAGGATATTGATGGTCTGCTAGGAAACTGATCCAGTGACTTGTGGACAGCTTGGTTCTGGAATATTCTCTTTGTGATCATTCTTAGTGATATTAATATTAATGACTGAATGATTATTGATCACAAACATTTATGATGTTGATCTGTGTCTTCATTTTTACTTTTGATGGGATTAAAGAGAGAAAGCTGTGATCCAGCATGAAGCTGAGGTCAAAGGTCATGACTTAGTTTTTTAAGTATTACGATTAAATAAGATGTATAAAATAGGAGAGAGAGTCAGAAAACCTGCATTGAGTTTATGACCTTGGGAATGATGCCTGGGATGCTGATAGATTAATAATGGAACCAATCAGGTTTCAATAAAATGTTATATGTATTGGATTTGATCAGTGGTGGACAGTAACGAAGTAAATTTACTTGAGTACTCTACTTAACCCTCATACCTGATTTTAAAATAGTTACGTTGTTACCACTAAGGGACAAAAGTGTCCTCTTTTAAAATGCCAAAAAAATGTCATATGTTAATATTTTTTTCTGCTTTTTTTTACATAAATCTTTTCATCTACTTCAGTCCTAATCATCAATACCAAAAGTTTGATTATTTTCAATATTTTAACCCTTTATATGCCAGTGTTTGTGATGGCATCACAAATTTATCATAAAAAAAAACACACAAAAAATGAAATATTTTCAATAATCTAAATGCAAAGTGGATTTTTCTTGGAGGGATTATTAGAGCCTTGGATATGTCAATAAATGGAAACAAGATTGATTTTGATGGATTATTAGTAGTAGTATTAGTATTGTTTTTTTGTGCTGTGTACAAACAACTTCCATTCATTTCCAATGAAACCTTCAGTTTTGAACTTTGCACCTGTGTGTCTTTGAAGTAAAAGGATAAATGTTATAGATCAAACTCCTCAATTAGAGACACACCGCATCACCGTGTGGTACAGCAGCACTATGGCCGGGACCCCAAACCCCTGCAGAGAGGATCACCAGGACTCTACTGCCCTATCTGCACAATATCTACAAGCATAGAGTCGGCAGGAGAGCTGCCTCCATAACTAAGGAACCTACCTGCTGCCAACACAGACTGTTCCCACTCCTACCTTCAAGAAGGAGGTACAGGAGTGTGAAATATAGGACCTTGAGATTGTTCTTCTTCCCCACTGCCATCAGAGTCCTCAAGAGCTGACACGAGTCTACAATCACAGACTAAAATCATGCCATGTTCACTTTCCAGCTTTTGTTTACATTTTTTCAGTACATTGTTTTCATTTCATTTGCATATGGATATTTGCACTTCGTCTTTGTCTTCACGTGCTTATCCGGGTTGCGGGGGCAACAGCTTCAGCAGGGAAGCCCAGACAGCCCTTTCCCCAGCCTCTTCAGCTAGCTCCTCCAGAGGATCCCCCAGGCGTTCCCAGGCGAGACAAGAGATATAATTCCTCCATCGTGTCCTGGGTCCGACCCGAGGTCTCCTTCTGGTGGGACACACCCAAAACACCTCTCCTGGGAGGCGTCCAGGAGGCATCCTTACCAGATGCCCTAGCCACCTCAACTGACTCCTCTCGCTGTGGAGGAGCATCGGTTCTACTCTGAGCTCCTCATGCATGTCCGAGCTCCTTACCCCATCTCTAAGCCTGAGCCCGGCCACCCTGCGAAGGAAACTCATTTCGGCCGCATGTATTTATGATTTTGTTCTTTTGGTCATTACCCAAAGTTCATGACCATAGGTGTGGGTTGGAATGTAGATCGACTGGGAAATTGAGAGCTTCGCCTTTCGGCTTAGCTGTCTCTTCACGACGACCGACCGGTCAAGTATCCACATCACTGCAGATACTGCTCTGATGCGCCTGGTGATTTCCTGCTCCCTGCTACCTTCATATTTGCACTAGTTATCTTATATATTTGTATTATATGTATCTTTTTATATTCTAATTGTAAGCTTTTTTTATATTTGTAGGCATTTGGGTGGACGGCAAAAGAAGAATTTCATTGTACAGGGAAACATGTTTCTACACTGAGCACATGCAAATAAACTTTTTGAATCTTGAACATACACATGCGCACACGCACACACGTGCACACACACCCACACACACCCACACACACACAGTCAATGCAAGGACCCCTTTCTCCTCATGACCAATAACATAATTTTTATATTGTGACGGCCCCAGGCCTGGGTTCAGGGTATTGCTGTGCAGTATACTGGGGGTGTGTCTACTTGTTGCAGGTTGGACGCTGTATACCGGGCTGACGAGGAACACCTGGCCAGCACTTCCTGTCCGGCCCTATTTAACCCCGCCTCCCTAGCTCGCTCTCTCTCTCTCTCGATGCTCTGCATTTGCCGGTGGCACCAGACCAGCGTGCCAGTGTTTTGTTTGTTTTTCCTCATTTCGCACTAACAACATGCACCACACATTAACCAACACATCCATGCACTCACCTACACCGCTGACACTGATTGTCACATCCCATCTTTGAACTTTTTGTAAATAATGTTGTTTTCTGCAACTTCAGAGTGTACAACTCATATTTTGTTGCGGCCAACGAGCCGGTGGTAACAATATCATAAGAAACTTGCGAGCTGCAAATCACAGCAACTTTGGAAAATACATTTGCAAAGTTCATACATCCTTTTGCTGCAGAACTGAACTCATGCACATGTACACACACGCACAAACACAAAAAACATTCCTAATGCCATTGATGTACTTCACTGTTCCACATTTTTAAATATTTATGTATTTATGTTTTACTTCTAGAGCAATTGAAGTTGTTGGACACTGCGCTCCTATTTGAATGCATTGTATGTAATGCATTGAGATGCCATCACAAACACTGGCATATAAAGGGTTAAAATATTGAAAATAATCAAACATTTGATATTTATGATTAGGACTGAAGTAGATGAAAAGATTTATGTAAAAAAAAGCAGAAAAAAATATTAACATATGCCATGTTTATGGCATTTTAAAAGTGGACACTTTTGTCCCTTAGTGGTAACAACGTAACTATTTAGGTTACACAGTGTAAAAATAGAGTATTATGGGATTTGTTTTTGAAATAAAATTTGTTCAAAAAATAAACACTGATGAACATTTTAAATGTAATTGTATGAGCTTGTAGAGAGAGAGAGGCTGTCTGCAAGAGAAAGAGTGGGGCTGTGGATTGTAGAGTGGATTGTATAATGACAATAAAGCTACTTTCCTTTCCTGTATTTCCTGAAATACTTTTTAAATACTTTTACTTAAGTATTTTTTTAAGCAAATACTTTAGTATTTTACTTAAGTAAATTTTTGACTAAGCTACTTTTACTTGTATTGGAGTAACATTTGACAAGGAGTATCTGTAATTTTACTCAAGTAGGGAAGGTGTGTACTCTGTCCACCTCTGGATTTGATTAATAATTTTAATGTACTGTATACACTTTATCATTTAATTATATGGTGTATGATCTGTATGAACTGTTCAGTGAACTGTATCAGTCTCTGCAGTAGCTTCCAGCTGCAGCAGTCACTTCAGTTTCTGTTCAGTCTGACTGAGGGAGGTTTTTGTACGACGCTTTTTCACTGTGTGAACACATACTGATTGTTGATGACATGACGACTCTGACAGTAATAAACTGCTGCATCTTCAGTCTGGACTCCACTGATGGTCAGAGTGAAGTCAGAGTTTGATCCACTGCCTGAAAAACGATCTGGAATCCCTGATACTCTAGTGCTAGCAGCATAAATGAGAAGTTTGGGAACTCCTCCATCTCTCTGTTGGTACCAGGCTAAATAGTGGTTGCTGCTCCAAACAAAAACATCCTGACTGGTCGTACATCTGATGGTGACGTCTCGTCCCACAGCAGAGGTCACTGCTCCAGGCTGAGTCACTGTGACCTGGCCTCTGGACTCTGAGGATACAGAGACAAAAACATAAAGCAGCTTGATGGTTTTGTGGGCTTCATTTCAGAGGGACGGATGTTGATAGAGGAGAGGAGTTTGATTCTCTGGACTTTACCTGTGAAGCAGCAGCAGAGGAGAGTCCAGATGAGGACGCAGATCAAAGTCATGTTTTTGATGAGGAGGATTTCTGTGGCTTCTGTTGTCATGAAGGACAGCTGTCAGTCATCCAGTGTTCAACTCTCAGGACTATAAACTCTCCCAGAGCACTGGAGCATGGTGCTGCTGATGCAAAGTCACTCTCTATGGAAATCATCTGAGTGACTCCAACAGGGACTTGGATCACTCTGATCATGCTGTTGATCAATGGATCAATCACTTCATCAGGATATTGATCAATATATGATTAATGATTAATATAAATTCACACCACAGCATTTTAATTAATTTCCTTTATACACATGTCAGCATAACACTTGGAGGCAATAGGTAAATTAAATTAATGTGATTAGTCTTTTGTTTATCAAGTTCTAAGATGAACATTTGTTTGATAATTATTTATGTCTGGAAGGATTCATTGAGTCGTTTTTCTCTCTCAAATGTTCTAATTGATTTGACTAAACAGTAAAATAATACAGTTTGTATTTTTTATATTTACACAATAAATAAGAATTCACATAATGTGAATCAGTTTTCAACACTTTAACCACTTATTAAATAAACTGTGTGATCTGAGAATGAGTTTGTTGAGTTAGTTTGTTTCAGAGTCAGAGAGCCGTGTCTCTCTACAGTCAGAGGTTTTTGTACGGCGCCTCAATGACTTTGTATCACTGTGGTACACGTTCGGTGGAGGAACCAGACTGGAAGTTAACTGTAAGTACATTTGATTCATTTAATAACCCAGATTGTAGATTTCTTGTCATTTATTTCCCAACTGTAGACATTACTAAACATTTGATCTGCTCCTTGTCATTTCATTTAATAACAGTGATTCTTGAATCAGTGACATTATTTCTTCAGACAGACTCAAATCTTCTTCACTTCAGCTTTTTGTCTGAAAATAAATTCAGTTTAAACGTTATTTTATATTTATTTTCTAAAGTAAAGTTTCCTCTCTGAAGAAAATCTCCTCCAATCTTTTTAAAGTTCAGACCAAACAGCTGACTAAACATTTCTCCTCCGTTTCACTGGATCTTTCTCAAAGTTTTTCATTGCTCACATTTTGTAGATCTCAATCTGTTCAAAGCTCACTGTTCTCTTTAAACAGCATGATGTCTGAGGTTGATTCATTGATGAGTTTTAATGTGGAATTCAGTGGTTAACAATGTTCATGTTGAAGAAGCAAAGCAAACACACACCATCTAGGTCTGTTCTGTTTGAAACTGTAAAATAATAGAAATGTGACATTTTTCACATCAAGTCAAATGTGTTGAAAGTGTCAAACTAAGAATTAGTAGTTTGTAGATGAAACATGAAGACATGAGAGGAACAAAATGACACTTTCAAAGTTTCCTCTTTAGTCCTGAAACCTGTCTGTTGCTGTGCTTCAGCAGTGATGCCTGTCTGTTGCCACGGTTACCGAGCTCAGAGAGGGAAGTGAAAGACTGAAGAGCAGCTTCACCCAAACTCCCAGTTTGTCTCTCTGTCTCTGTCTCTCTGCAGTGGGTAGAGTCCCCCCCTCCCTGACGGTGCTGCCTCCCTCCGTGGAGGAGCTGCAGCAGGGGAAGGCCACGCTCATGTGCCTGGCCAACAAGGGCTTCCCCTCAGACTGGAGTCTGTCCTGGAAGGTGGACGGCAGCAGCAGCATCAGCAGCGGGGAGCAGAGCAGGAGCCCCGGGGTGCTGCAGAAGGACGGCCACTACAGCTGGAGCAGCACCCTGAGGCTCCCTGCAGACCAGTGGAGGAAGGTGGGCTCTGTGACCTGTGAGGCCAGCCAGGGCTCCCAGACTCCGCTCTCAGAGACACTGAGGAGAGACCAGTGTTCCCAGTCCTGACCTGACTCACTGGGACTCTCAGACTGCTTTCACTCTCTCTCTGCTCTCTGGCTTTTCTTTCACATCTTTCAATAACAGGATTTACTGGCTTCTTGCTGTGTTTCAATGTTGTTTCACTGCTTCTAAATAATAAAGATCTGCTCATCAACTCACTTCTTCTCATCTTGACTCTTTTCAATCATTTTATTTTATCATTTAAATCCAGAGAAAAGCTGAGATGATCAAACAGTTAGTGACTGAGTAAAGGAAGTGTAAGGTTCCATCATTTCTATCTCTATCCAGAATCCTGTTGATAAACTCAGTAAAACAAAGTGAACGTCCAGATATTTTAGTCTCAATCAATCTGAACGTCTCATGACTCTAAAAGGTTTCTGCTACAGTCAGAGCAGATCTTCCTGGAATAATAAACCTTAGTGAACATTTCATGATAAATCATCCAGTCATCTCACTGTTTCATTCATTGACTCACTAGTATAAACTCACTGGCCACTTCATTAGGTACACTAGTGACAACAGTCCTGCTCTAAATCTAGTCTCCATGAAGGTTCTGGTGTTCAGCTTTAGTTTCTAATAACTGAGAGAGATGTTGATTCAACTGTGTTTTCATTTTGTAGAACTATTGAACTGACACGTGTTCCTAATATTTTGACATTGTAGTCAGTGGGCTAGGCTAAATAACAGAGAGACTTTAAATTCAATCCAGTTTAACAGCACCACAATGATCATCAGGTGAATCACCACCTTTCTGATGCTGTTTCTACATCAACTCAACATTATTTAGATTAGAATGACTTCACTGGTGTACCTAATGAACTGGACAGGGAGTGTATATATCAGCCACATTCAGTTTCCAGACTGTCTCATGTGTTCATGTGTTCATTGAATGTGTATTTTAGTTTTCACGTGACAAGAAAAGTCTCCAAATGATTTTCTAAATCAGAAATAACAGCAGAGCATCATCAGCGTAAAGAGAGAGAAAACCACTGTGGACTAATTGAGCCTTTAAAATATTCACTTCCTGCTGTGTGAGTGAACAGAGGTCAGAGGTCAGCTTTGATATTCAGCTCATTGTTTCAAACCACAAGAAAATAAAAACATCATAAATATAAAATATAAAGATTTTTATTTCAGTGTTTTGATTTAACGTCTTCAAAATGTGAA
The DNA here is from genome assembly GCA_005024645.1 of Planiliza haematocheilus. Classification (NCBI taxonomy): domain Eukaryota; kingdom Metazoa; phylum Chordata; class Actinopteri; order Mugiliformes; family Mugilidae; genus Planiliza; species Planiliza haematocheilus. The sequence goes on from SRSE01000486.1 coordinate 145,613, forward strand.
GAATCATGTTTTAGTTTCAAACCTGTAGTGCTCTACTTTTAGTGTCTTTGACTAAAATATTCAAACCTTAAAAAGTCCTCTGAGATATTTAAATGTTTGATTTCTTTCTTTCTATTAAAATAAATTCATCTTTGTTCAAATCATAAACTTCTGATCCAGATAAAATATTCAAACATTTAGAACTTGATTGTGTTTATTTTTTGTATTTGAACTGTGTTTTATTTTTAAACAATTTTGTACGGTGACCTTCAGTGACGTGAAAGGCGGCTATAAATAAAATGTATTATTATCTGTGCCGGTGCACTGGCTCCCATTGCTGCGCAATGGAAGCCAGTGCACGCCCCTGCAGGCAGGCACAGCCTGCCTGCAGGGGCGTGGCACATATATTGTTATTGCTCGCGTTTAATATTCTTATAGCTTCTTCTGGTACTTTTTTCGGTTCGCTTCTTCTCCCAGAGTTTTGGAGACATATAGACAAATTTATATGGAGACGTGCGCATTGATCGGGAATGGTGTGCTATGTCTCACATAAGCGATCCGTCCAACGGGGCGAGAATAAACGCCGAAATTCGAGCGTCTCGTAACATGGAAGTGAATGGAGAAGCCCGAAAAAAAACGGCAACATTCCAAAATGGACACCTTTGCTTTGCTGAGCGATCACTCAGCCATGCTTTGGAGTAGAAAAATGCTTTGAAGTTTGTACGAGGCACGGGAAGTGTAGCTTTGTTTTTCTGAAAACGGCGTTTCGATAGCTTTTACGGTTTGGTCGGGGTCGCAGTTTACGTTTTGGTGAAATTTTGGAAAAAAGTTCAAAAATCGTCGTTTATAATGGAGCCCTATGGGCGCACTCTAAGTCCCCCTCTAGGTTCAGAGTTTCGGCCAAATTCAGAAAAAAAAAGGTTTCAATCTCAGGTGGCGGCCACAGGTTTTGAGCTACAGAGATAAAAACTACATAAAAACGTAGGGATTTTTGTCTGCTTTCAGATGATGTGTGTCTTATATGTGTGGGACGTACGGTTTGGACTGCAGGCTCCTCCGAGCGAGGAGTGCGCCGACAGCTTTTCGAATTTTTTCCCATTCGTGTGTATGTAGAAACCGAGAGAGATTTCTCGACGATTTTTCTCGTCGCATGCCTTTCTTTCCAAAACGAGTACGGCCACAATTTTGGCAGCACGCTCGTGGGAACAACACTAATTTGTAGAAAACCCTCGGCCGACGCTCACAATGCGTTCGTTTTCTCGATACGACTTGTAGTTTTCGAGATATGAGCGTTTGTTCTGACACAGATTTCTAGGGTGCAGGAGAGAGGAGAGTGAATATATAGAATATCATGTACGCATAGCGTAGCCATGGCAACGGCCCCCAACGAGCAGGCACAGAACAGGTGCGCTGAGACAGTGGAGGGAAAAGCGTCACGATCTGCCAAAAGATTAGGGTCTGTCAGTGTATTACAATGGGGAGGAAGAACACCCCATACAGGAGCACATTCACACAGACGCAGAGTGCCATAACATTATGAACACTGAACCGATCCTGATGAACAAACACATCGCAGGTGTGCACACAGAAGGCTGAGGGGCACAGAGGGAGACGATATGCCAAAACATTATCACCCCCCTCCCCTTCCCACTATAGCATTACAGACACAGATTGACAAAACATTAGGGACTCTCCTCAGTCTATTACAATGGGGAGGCATAACACCCCATGACCCCCCCCCCCCCACCTCCCTCCCTATCTCCCTCCCTCCCTCTCTCCCTCCCTCCTCAGTTAGTGCTTTCACACAGCCGATCTGCCAAAAGATTAGGGACTCTCCTCAGTCTATTACAATGGGGAGGCATAACACCCCATGACCCCCCCCCCCCCCCGTCTCTCCCTCTCTCTCTCTCTCCCTCCCTCCTCAGTTAGTGCTTTCACACAGCCGATCTGCCAAAAGATTAGGGACTCTCCTCAGTCTATTACAATGGGGAGGCAGAACACCCCATGACCCCCCCCCCCCCCCCCCCCCTCCGTCTCTCCCTCTCTCCCTCTCTCCCTCCCTCCTCAGTTAGTGCTTTCACACAGCCGATCTGCCAAAAGATTAGGTACTCTCCTCAGTCTATTACAATGGGGAGGCAGAACACCCCATGACCCCCCCCCCCTCCGTCTCTCCCTCTCTCCCTCTCTCCCTCCCTCCTCAGTTAGTGCTTTCACACAGCCGATCTGCCAAAAGATTAGGTACTCTCCTCAGTCTATTACAATGGGGAGGCAGAACACCCCATGACCCCCCCCCCCCTCCGTCTCTCCCTCTCTCCCTCTCTCCCTCCCTCCTCAGTTAGTGCTTTCACACAGCCGATCTGCCAAAAGATTAGGGACTCTCCTCAGTCTATTACAATGGGGAGGCAGAACACCCCATGACCCCCCCCCCCCCGTCTCTCCCTCTCTCTCTCTCTCCCTCCCTCCTCAGTTAGTGCTTTCACACAGCCGATCTGCCAAAAGATTAGGGACTCTCCTCAGTCTATTACAATGGGGAGGCAGAACACCCCATGACCCCCCCCCCCTCCGTCTCTCCCTCTCTCCCTCTCTCCCTCCCTCCTCAGTTAGTGCTTTCACACAGCCGATCTGCCAAAAGATTAGGGACTCTCCTCAGTCTATTACAATGAGGAGGCAGAACAACCCATGACCCCCCCTCTCCCTCCTTCTCTCCCTCTCTCCTTCCCTCCCTCCTTCTGTCGCTCTCTCCCTCTCTACTTCCCTCTCTCCCTCTCTCCTTCCCTCCCTCCTTCTCCCGCTCTCTCCTTCCTTCTCTCCCTCTCGCCCTCCTTCCCTCTCTCCCTCTCTCCTTCCCTCCCTCCTTCTCTCGCTCTCTCCCTCTCTACTTCCTGCTCTCCCTCTCTCCTTCCCTCCCTCCCTCTCTCCTTCTCTCCTTCCCTCTCTCCCTCTCTCCTTCCCTCTCTCCCTCTCTCCTTCCCTCCCTCCTTCTCTCGCTCTCTCCCTCTCTACTTCCTTCTCTCCCTCTCTCCTTCCCTCCCTCCCTCTCTCCTTCCCTCCTTCTTCTCTCCTTCTCTCCTTCCCTCCCTCCCTCTCTCCTTCCCTCCTTCTTCTCTCCTTCTCTCCTTCCCTCTCTCCCTCTCTCCCTCTCTCCCTCCCTCCTTCCTTCCCTCCCTCTCTCCTTCTCTCCTTCCCTCTCTCCCTCTCTCCTTCCCTCCCTCCCTCTCTCTTTCTCTCCCTCCCTCCCTCCTTCCTCAGTTGGTGCTTTCACATAGCTGAAGCCATCCTGACAAGGAAACTCAGCACAGTTGCACACAGAAAGCGGCGGGAAAACTATGCCAAAACATTAGGAACACCCAAGCCATTACTGCAGTACTGTAGGTGGCCAGAACCTGACATTGTTACCCTCAGACTCCATTTTAGCGTTACAGTAATGGACAGCCAAAACATTATGACCACTTCAGTCATTGCAGGACTATAGTACAATGGCAGAATCTGACACTGACACCCCACTCCATTTCAGCATTACAGTAACAGACTGCCAAAACATTATGACCACTTAAAGCATTACAGGAGCATATTGGAGTGGCAGAACTCTATGACATCAAACTCACAATGAAACACCACGCACACATCATGACGCACACATCACCGGCACAGTCAAAATTTCCGCAGGAATTTTCTAGTTATTATTATTATTAAAAACTGAGTTCTCAACAGGAGAAATGTTTGATCACATCTGAAAATGAACTCTGCTGATATCAAACCTCTGTTGATTTAGTTTGAGTGCAGCTGTTGATCAGTTCCTCTTCAGCTGAGGGAGGTTTTTGTACGACGCTTTTTCACTGTGTCAACGGGGTGCTGTTACTCTGCTGACAATAATAAACTCCTGAATCTTCTGTCTGAACTCTACTGATGGTCAAAGTGAAGTCAGATCCAGATCCACTTCCACTGAAACGATCTGAAACTCCAGACTGACGAGATGTAGCTGTACGTATCAGGAGTTTAGGAGCTTCTCCAGGTTTCTGAAGGTACCAGTGGAGGTTGTTATAAACACTTGAACTGGTTCTACATGTGATGGAGACAGACTGTCCTGGAAGAACAGACTGAGATCCAGGAGACTGAGTCAGGATGATTTCTCCTGATGAACCTGGAAAAGATGAAAAAGAGGAGAAGAGTTATTGAGACAAATCCAGCTTGGAGAAAGATGATCAACATCCAAACAGAAGAGGATGATTTGTTGAAGATGGAGAATAGATGGAAGAAGCTCAATGCTGCTTGCTTGAGTGTTTCTCCATCATTGTGGTCAACCTGGTTGCATCCTGAAGCAAAGTTTTGAGCAGAGAGTCTCACCCTGAACAAGGAGCCCCAGGGTGGCCAGCAGTAGAGTCAGTGACATCATCATTGTGCTGCCGGCGTGTCAGTGGCTCTGAAAGGCCTGGACAGCCACTGATCAACACTGGCCTCTTAACGGCTGGGAGCAGAGAGGCAGGACACATATGCAAACACACAGAGTCAGTCAGCTGCAGCTGTCCAACACATGGCATCATGCTGTTTCCCTCTCACTGTTAATACTCTACATATTTACATATTCACATAATGACATGTAGAGGATATTGATGGTCTGCTAGGAAACTGATCCAGTGACTTGTGGACAGCTTGGTTCTGGAATATTCTCTTTGTGATCATTCTTAGTGATATTAATATTAATGACTGAATGATTATTGATCACAAACATTTATGATGTTGATCTGTGTCTTCATTTTTACTTTTGATGGGATTAAAGAGAGAAAGCTGTGATCCAGCATGAAGCTGAGGTCAAAGGTCATGACCAAGCTGTTCTCATTAAATGTCACAGTTAAATAGGATGTTATAAAATAGGAGAGAGAGTCAGAAAACCTGCTTTAACTTTAGATCTGATGAATAACTGACTGATGGGAAGATGAAGGTTTATGTGAAATATAATAAAACATCATCAGCGTACGAGTTGATTTTATGATGTTGGGAATGATGACTGAGATGATGATGGATTTAAAATGGAAACAATCAGGTTTCAATGAACATGTAATGTCTGATAGACATGATTAATAGCTTTAATGTACTATAGACTTTATTATTGACAGATGCAGTATGTGATCTCTATGTCCTATTTACACAACGTCTGGTTTGTGTGTTCAGTGAACTGTATCAGTCTCTGCAGTAGCTTCCAGCTGCAGCAGTCACTTCAGTTTCTGTTCAGTCTGACTGAGGGAGGTTTTTGTACGACGCTTTTTCACTGTGTGAACACAGCTTGACTGTTGATGCTATGACGACTCTGACAGTAATAAACTGCTGCATCTTCAGCCTGGACTCCACTGATGGTCAGAGTGAAGTCAGAGTTTGATCCACTGCCTGAAAAACGATCTGGAATCCCTGATTCTAGTTGATCAGCAGCATAAATGAGAAGTTTAGGAACTCCTCCATCTCTCTGTTGGTACCAGGCTAAACGATAGCCACTATGTACCCTCTGACTAGTTGTACATCTGATGGTGACGGTTCCTCCCAGAGCAGAGGTCACTGCTCCAGGCTGAGTCACTGTGACCTGGCCTCTGGACTCTGAGGATACAGAGACAAAAACATAAAGCAGCTTGATGGTTTTGTGGGCTTCATTTCAGAGGGACGGATGTTGATAGAGGAGAGGAGTTTGATTCTCTGGACTTTACCTGTGAAGCAGCAGCAGAGGAGAGTCCAGATGAGGACGCAGATCAAAGTCATGTTTTTGATGAGGAGGATTTCTGTGGCTTCTGTTGTCATGAAGGACAGCTGTCAGTCATCCAGTGTTCAACTCTCAGGACTATAAACTCTCCCAGAGCACTGGAGCATGGTGCTGCTGATGCAAAGTCACTCTCTATGGAAATCATCTGACTCTCTTCTCATGTGGATGAAACCTTTTTGGCCCTAATTTTCATATATATCGTGGATGCTGCACATTTTTCCTCTTCCGGCAGTGATTGGCATGGTCTTGTTTCACGTTTGTTAGCTGTACAGATTATACAAAGTCTGCCTGATGCACATAGATGAGAGTTTGTCTCAAATAAAGACAGAACTGTAGTAAAATGTGACATTTTTCACATCAAGTCAAATGTGTTGAAAGTGTCAAACTAAGAATTAGTAGTTTGTAGATGAAACATGAAGACATGAGAGGAACAAAATGACACTTTCAAAGTTTCCTCTTTAGTCCTGAAACCTGTCTGTTGCTGTGCTTCAGCAGTGATGCCTGTCTGTTGCCACGGTTACCGAGCTCAGAGAGGGAACTGAAAGACTGAAGAGCAGCTTCACCCAAACTCCCAGTTTGTCTCTCTGTCTCTGTCTCTCTGCAGTGGGTAGAGTCCCCCCCTCCCTGATGTTTCAGTCTGAAGCTGTACAACTGTAAACCAGTGCTGCTCTCTAGTGGACTCACTGTGTTACTGCTGACATGTACGAGATAGATAGATAGATAGATAGATAGATAGATAGATAGATAGATAGATAGATGGATAGATGGATAGATGGATAGATAGATAGATAGATGGATAGATAGATAGATAGATAGATAGATAGATAGATAGATAGATAGATAGATAGATAGATAGATAGTAAAAACATCATGCACTGTGTCGTTTGCTTGCAAATATCTTTATGTTTTCACGTCATTTACAGTTATTTACATCTTTCTTCTTATTAGTCGGTCTCTTAAAGATCGCCTCTGTCAAATTAGAACTGGTTTTGCTGCCTGAGTCTCCAGACACATCCAATCAAAAGTGGTTTTGCGGTCATTGAAACTAAAATATAAATCAGAATCTGTTTAATCAAGCTGCAGGATCAATAGTCATTCCTGGTTTTAAACTATTTGTTTTGTAAAGTTGACTAAATGTTCATAGAAAACAGAAACAACATGTTAAATAGTTTTCAAAGGAAGGTGACAGGAAACATCACAGCCTTGTTTTAGTGCTGAATAAGACAACTTTATTAAGTGTTTTGTATACCAGTCATCTGCCCTGACCTCCTCCCTGTTAAATCAGAAAACGTTCATTTGAGTAGATTTCAAAGGAAACAACAAACAGTGTGGGCCCAAGGTGTTTAATATTTGGTTACAGGATGAGCTATTCTCACTGCTCTCTCTTCTCCTCCTGTCCGTCCTTGTTGATGATGTTCTTTAAGAGCGTCAGCAGCGGCCTCTGGCTGCGCTCGTCCCAGCTCTTCATGAAGCCGCCGTAGCGTTTGCTGGCCGGCGGCCCGCTCCAGCGGAAGTGCTTCATCTTGTACGTGCCGTCCTTTTTCTCCTGGACGTCGGCCGGGAGCTGCTCCTGCTGCTCCAGCTGCTGCTGCTCCGCCTCCTCCTCCTGCTCTTCCTCCTGCATCACCTTCTCCTCCTCCTCCGGGGTCATCATCTCGCTGCCGAGCTCCCGCCGTCGCATCTCTCCGGGGAACAGCTCGGCCGACTCCTCGTCCACGTCGTTGGTGGTGTAGATTTTGACCGGCCGGCGCTTTCGTCCCACGGGCTTCCCCCAGCGGAAGTGCTCCATGGAGTAGGAGCGTTTGGCCTGAGGCGAGGAGGAGAGGGAGGAGGATGAAGGCGACAGAGAAAGGAAGTCGAATGGAGGTTGGAGGTGGGCATCGCCAGGGATCATGGGAGATTCGTTGGCGTCAGAGCGACAGAGCTGGATGCACTCCTGCAGGACAGGAGAGAAAAGACGTTGATAGTTTGTGCAGTCGTCCTGAGACTGACCACAGGCAGTAACCTGAGACTAAAGAGGGTAGAAACAGATTATAGCTGGTCTAAATCAGTCGAACAAGATCCTGCATCAATACGAAGACAGAAGGAAGTGGCAACGCTTGGAGGCCAAAGGTTAAAGCATTTTGCTCACTGGCCTGAAACTCACAGTTCTTTGATTTCAGCCGTGCAGCTCCAACCGTGCAAGATGCATTCATTTTCATTTTCGTCAAGTGCATCTATGATAAAGTGTACACTTCTTCCTGACTATCAGTACATACAGCATGCATGTAGTAGGGTTTCTACAGATTAGTACAGGACGCCTCCATGCAGGCAGGTGAGGAGCTCAGTGGGTCACGGCAGCAGTCCTGAAATACAACTAAAGGACTACTGCAATGCATCTGAAAAGGCTAACGCTAACGCTAGCAGATGAACGGTCCAAATCCTCTGGACAGCAGTTAGTTAACAACTTCACCAAACGTCCAGAGAGAAGGAAGCTGCACGGAAAAGGCAATTAAACGCCTGTTTTTATACAGGCTATACATACCTGCAGCTCACAGTATGTAGCACGTGAGATGTCAGTATGTAAAAATACCGTCCCTCTAGGAGCGGGACAAATAAAAGGATGAGGAAGAGGAGAAAAGAGAGACGAGCTCCTCTGTGTGATAGTCATAGAGCCATGGTTGGTTTCTCTCTGTGTGTGTGTGTGTGTGTGTGTGTGTGTGTGTGTGTGTGTGTGTGTGTGTGTGTGTGTGTTTTTACCATCATGCTGATGTCAGAGTCCAGCTCCTGACACCTGGGATGCTCCCAGCACTGACTGACAGCTCCTCTGGCCCCGCCCACTACCACCGCCACCACCAATAACCACACAGGACACATTCTCCTGTGATGTGCTGCAGAGTTACAACAAAAAGAAAGTCACCGTGACCCGTTCACTTCAGTCAGCTTTGTTCATGTGATGACATGAGAAATTCAAATTACAATTCAGCTCATTTAAAAAAATAAAAAAATAAATGAAATGATCCTGGATATATTTTTGCAGAGATTTAATAAAGTGACACATTAGTTTAACAAAGGGAACACGGTTTAATATTAAATAATAAAAACTGTGTGAGGACGAAACATCGCTGGCTTTTAAACACTATGAATAAAGTAATTCTAAAATATTAAATGAACAAGAATCCTGGTTCATTCAGGACCAAAGACAGGGAGTACGTATGATTTTAATCAGGAAAATATTTTTTAGCTTCCAGAAAAATAATTAAATAAATAAAAAACAAATCGTATTTCTGATTATTTTATTATTATTATTTATTTTGTTCTCAAATTAAAATAAATATATATATATAATGGAATAAATGGTATTAAATAGACGATCACGAAAACTGTGTTGCTGTGTAGTCACGTAAATCTTTGAGTCATTTCTTGCCTTGCATTTATTGTATTAAATATTATATTGAATATAATAATAATAATAATAATAAACATCTTTATTTCATGTCATTGTTGTATAGTTCAGTACAGCAGTTTATAAATCTGATTTCTTTGCTGCTGCGTCAGTGATAATTATCCAGCATTAAAATAATCCAGGTTTTGTTATTGATATTTTAAACTCGTCTTGTTAAATAGTTTTTACAAACCGGTTTATCTTTGTCACGTTTGCGTTTTGTGAAGCTCTTTGTGTTCACTGTTACTTTGTTTGTTTGTTTGTTTTGCTGTTTGCATGATAAAGTGATCTTTAACATTTTATATTACATGGTCTAAAAATGTCTTTTTTTCTTTTCTTTTTATTTTCATGTTACATAGAAATGAATTAAATTGTTTTATTCAGTCTTGTTTAACTTACTGAACTTTGCATTTAAAGTAATTCAGTAAAATTACTTTTGCACATTTTTATTATAAAATCTATTTATTTTAGGAAATAAATGTATATTTGTTTTTATTTCTGAGAGAATTAAAATAAAGACATATTTTTTTATCACTTCATCTACTTTATCATCTTTTTTTATTTTTATATTTAAATCATATTTGAGTTATTTCATTGCTTTTGCATCCCTATGGTCAATAAAGAAGCTTTGTGCATTAAACTGCTCTGTTCTGAAAGTACTGGTTGATTTATTTATTTAACTCCAGAAAGAATAAAATTAAAGTCAAGCTGATGTAAAGACTTAAAGCAAATGACAGCAGTGAAACAGATAATAGTAATAACTCACCGCCCGCCTCGTCTCTCTCTCTGATGTTTGGCTTTTCGTTCGGCCGTCACACTGAAATGTTTAGCCTCCACTTTTGTTCCTTTGAACCACGGTTTGATTTTATACCCTGTCAGCCAAGGACACACACACACACACACACACACACACACACACACACACACACACACACACACACACACACACACACACACACACACACATGGATGATGACGTTATTACCTCTCATTCATATTTGTGAACACACACAGTGCCGTGTAAAGATGGACAATCAGTTAAATGTCATCCTCCTCGTCCACCTGTCCGACACAAACATCACCCTCCACCATCATCATCACCTTCATCATCACCTTCATCATCACCTTCATCATTTCCATCCAACTCTAAAGGCTGAACTTTCCATGAAATACTGAATTAACCTTTTCATTAAAAGACTTCCTGAAAAAGAGCCATGGCAGATTTCTGCAGCCGTGTAGTAAATGTCAGCAGATTAACAGCAGAGCGACATGTTGTCATGGGAGGAAGCGCGGATTCAAACCTGTAAGTCAGAGTCTACAGTTACATGAACATACTCCCCTGCTGAAGGGTCCTCTATTGTCTGAGCTCAGTGTGACTAACCTGAAGCACACTCATTGGTTTAATCAGCCCACCCAACATCTGGGTCCGGCAGGTGTTTCTGTTTGACAGCGAAGGCCCACTGCAACGTCCCCTACGTCTCTTTGGCACTTGAACACAACACAAAGACCAAACAGGCACACGGAAATAACTCTTCATGCCAGCAGGTGGCAGTAGTCTGGATTCATAAGACAAAAGGGGAAACGGGAAGAGCTGCTAGTAGCTGGGAGGCTAGGAAGAGCTACTATTAGCTGGGAGGCTAGGAAGAGCTACTATTAGCTGGGAGGCTAAAAGCTAGGAAGAGCTACATTAGCAGGGTGCTAGGAAGAGCTGCTATTAGCTGGGATGTTAGGAAGAGCTGCTATTAGCTGTGAGGCTAGGAAGCTAGGAAGAGCTACACTAGCGGGGTGCTAGGAAGCTAGGAAGAGCTACTATTAGCTGGGAGGCTAAAAGCTAGGAAGAGCTGCTATTAGCTGGGAGGCTAAAAGCTAGGAAGAGCTGCTATTAGCTGGGAGGCGAGGAAGCTAGGAAGAGCTACTATTAGCTGGGAGGCTAAAAGCTAGGAAGAGCTACTATAAGCTGGGAGGCTAAAAGCTAGGAAGAGCTGCTATTAGCTGGGAGGCTAAAAGCTAGGAAGAGCTACTATTAGCTGGGAGGCTAGGAAGCTAGGAAGAGCTGCTATTAGCTGGGATGCTAAAAGCTAGGAAGAGATACTATAAGCTGGGAGGCTAAAAGCTAGGAAGAGCTACTATTAGCTGGGATGCTAAAAGCTAGGAAGAGCTACTATAAGCTGGGAGGCTAAAAGCTAGGAAGAGCTGCTATTAGCTGGGAGGCTAAAAGGTAGGAAGAGCTACTATAAGCTGGGAGGCTAAAAGCTAGGAAGAGCTACTATTAGCTGGGATGCTAAAAGGTAGGAAGAGCTACTATAAGCTGGGAGGCTAGGAAGCTAGGAAGAGCTACTATTAGCTGGGATGCTAAAAGCTAGGAAGAGCTACTATAAGCTGGGAGGCTAAAAGCTAGGAAGAGCTACTATTAGCTGGGAGGCTAAAAGCTAGGAAGAGCTGCTATAAGCTGGGAGGCTAGGAAGCTAGGAAGAGCTACTATTAGCTGGGAGGCTAAAAGCTAGGAAGAGCTACTATTAGCTGGGAGGCTAAAAGCTAGGAAGAGCTGCTATAAGCTGGGAGGCTAGGAAGCTAGGAAGAGCTACTATTAGCTGGGAGGCTAAAAGCTAGGAAGAGCTACTATTAGCTGGGAGGCTAAAAGCTAGGAAGAGCTGCTATAAGCTGGGAGGCTAGGAAGCTAGGAAGAGCTACTATAAGCTGGGAGGCTAAAAGCTAGGAAGAGCTGCTATTAGCTGGGAGGCTAAAAGGTAGGAAGAGCTGCTATTAGCTGGGAGGCTAGGAAGCTAGGAAGAGCTACTATTAGCTGGGAGGCTAAAAGCTAGGAAGAGCTGCTATTAGCTGGGAGGCACTCATAGTAGCCTCATGAGTGTTTTCATCGTTATAATGAGACTCAGGTCTTGTTTAGTTCCCTCTTTTGTCGAGGTCTGTGCATTTGTTCTACATTAAATATGAAAATATACGTTAACTACGATGAAAAAGGGGGAGATGGCATTCGTCACAAACCCAGTGCCTGCCCCATAGATCATGTTGACTATCTTATAAGTAACATCGTTACTTAGTATTTTCTTCCTTCTCCTCCTTCTCTAGAAAGGAAATGTCCTAATACCTGCAGTGTAAACATCTCCTCACAAGTTCTCCTCCAATCAGATGCCACAGCTTGTCCAGAGTGTCTCCAGTAGCAGAGACCATGTTATTCTGCTCTCGTGTTTCAGGAATTATTTTAATAGTAAAAACAATTGGGTTCAAAGATTTGTTGCATATTATTTTTATTAAAACAATGTTTTCGGTTTAGAAAATGAACCTGAAAGTTGACCAACGTGAGCTCAATCTACTTTTTGTCGTGGTCACTAAAGAAGTCCTTTCTTTGAGTTTTTTATTTTTTCTCTAATGGAACAAACATGAGGTAAATATAAACCCATTAGAGAGCCACTACGGCCTTGAACCTCCATCCAATCCATTATACACAGCTCTCTGGTATGTTCAGAGAGAAAGAGTTAATGGGAAACAGAAGTCAGAGGGACATTATCGACACAGGATAAGGACTGAGACCACTTTGGTCTTCAATTAAATTCCATTTGTCCTCCTGTTTGTTTGTCTCCACTGAGCAGATACAACAACAACAACAAGGTTTCCCTACGAGAATAAAGACCTGTTGCTAAAAATTCACAGAGAACATCGTAGCTAAAGGTTCCTGCGTTTATTCATTTTGGTCATAAACCAAAATACTGAACAATTTTTTTATAGATTCATTTCACAAATAAATGCAACCTTCAACGTTATGGTGTTGTGATACTGAACATTTGTCTTTCCTTCATGTACCTTCTTCCTGTTTTACTTTGAAAAGATTCTCGTCCTTTTCTCTTCACTTCCCTTCGCTGTAACCTCTTGTGTTTACCAGACGTTTTTCCTTGTGTCTCTTCTTCTTTTTGTAATTTTTGTCAGTTTCTTGGTTTATCTTTCGTTCCCTCTTGAGATCTTTATGTAGTGTCTGCAGGTCTGTTGCTGTGTGCTTTTGATTGGCCTGTCGCCAGCCAATTAGCTGCAGAGTTGCTGTGAAAACAGGAAGTTATTCCCTGACTCTGGGTGCATGCATACTTTGGTCCAGGTTGTCTGACCTCCAGTGTTGCAGGTATAAGATGATTCTCCTCTGCTGTTTTTAATATGTACCACAGGAGCTGTTGAGGCCTACTAGCTATGCTGGAAGCTACACCGCGTCGCTGTTGACGCATTTTGCATTCTTGGCTTTATCTGCTTCACCTTGTCAGCTGATCTGCCTTCAGAACCTGTTTGAGATGTTTTGGGCATAGTTGTCTGCCAACCCAGGCCAACTTCTTTAACGTGGTTAGCTGCTTGGCCTCTGGATAGGCACCAGTGTGGTAGTAGATTTGGATTTGGTTCCTGTTTATATAATTTTGTGTTTGATAGGGAAGTGCACATTAATGAACATCTATTCAGACAGAAATAGACGTAAATATGTTGGATTATAGGAACAATGCTAATTAGCATCCGCAGTCTCTTGGTAGGTAACACAAAAACATGCTAAGACATAGGACAGGACAATAGATCACATTAAGAGCACATCACATGACAGTACATTACTAAGAAGATAAAAGTCAGTGGTTACAAGGCTGGTTTGATTTCAACCACTGCTTGAGGTGAGTTTTGGAGGTTTGTAAAGTGGGACACTCCCTTATGGAGAGAGGAAGACTGTCCCATATCTGACTGGCCTTCACAGAAAGAGCATTTTGTCCAAAGGCTGTTTTCTGTGTGGGATCTCACAGTCTCCTGTAGAGGAGACCCTGGTCCTGAGACCACTGTGAGACCTTCTTTTAAGAAAGTCAGACATGGGAGGCGGAGGAAGTCCATGTAAAACCTTGTACATCAAACAAGCAAATTTAAGATTTTTAAAATGCTCAAGGCTCAGTGAGTTGTGCTTTTTTAAGATGTTACAAACGTGAAATGATATTGGTTTTCTATCAAAGACCTTTATTCTTTTAATGTGGCTCTTGAACCATAGTGTGGAATCAAGTGTCACTCCAAGGTACTTGAATTCGGAAACAATTTTGTATTTCCTGTCCTCCCAAAAATATGCCTGAATGTTTGATGTGAACATCATACAAACAGTTTTAGTTGTGTTTAACAGCAGGCAAGATTTAAGAAGCCACTCATTTACAGGAACCATAGCTGAAGTAAGAACAGAGGCTGCTTCGTGAATATTTTTGGCACAAGTGAAGATGACAGCATCGTCAGCATACATTTGTTCAACGGTTCTGGTTAATTTGCATTAATGCTCCTTAGTGACAGCAGCACCGTTTTTTGTTTTCTAAGGTCCATTAAAACAGATTTTCTGTGTGTTATCCAAAAAGCGTTTAAGAAAGGCACTAGGACTAGGGACTAGTGGGAAGTAGAGGGTTAAATGGGAACATCTGTGGGTATAGCCCATCAGAAACTTCTGTTAACAACCAGAAACTGGCACAACTAGTGTCCATTAACGGCTGGATACTTGCCTATCGTTGAGTCCAGTTGTTTTAAACACTTCTTGGACATATGACCTGGATAACTGAGAACTTTCAGTTGTCCTGTGTCCACACTGTCCTTTTAACTTCATGCCTTTCTGTCATGATACTGAATTAAGATTTGTTTCCTTGTTGTGTATCCATGCCTCAGTGCAGTGTTACTCATGTTTGGACTAATATTTTTTATGTCCGATTACGTTGCCTGGCCTATTGTCTTGATCTCCCTGCCCTGAGAGTGCAGCACCTTTTTGTTCCTGATGTGACGGTTTCATTAAAGTTCTTTGTTGTTTCATTTACAGTGGATTTAACACTAATAAAATCAAAAGTCCATGAAATCCAGACGGAGTAAATAAAATCAATCAGAATCCAAACTCTCAAACACATTGAATGGTGTTATGGTAATGTGTTGCCCCATTAATCTCACTGCTTGTAATCTATTACCTCAGCGGCCAATGGCTGCCAATCCCCTGAGAGGATTATCAGGTATAAGATGTCATACCCAGCGCTGAACACAAACACACACAGTCACCTGGCAGTCCTGATGCTTTTCCACTGAGCCTGGTGCAGCGCTGTGACATGGCAGCAGGTAGGAATGTGGTTTAAAAAAAAAACAAAAAAACAGCATTTTAATTTTTTTAGCTCAATTAGTTTTCAATAGATTACAGTTCAAGGAAATCATCTTACAGGAACTTATAGTTTTTATTATTCACCGTTGCATCTATGAGTGCACCAACACTGTTTTCATAGACCTTTTAATAAGCTGTGTTTTATGCTTTTCTGACTTGTTGATCTGTAACATGGTCAACAGCTCAGATATCTGACCTCAGAGGTGATTCATCTGGACACAGCCTCACAAATGGAGCGAATGCTTTGGGCTCATATCGGTCAATATCCCAGATATGTAGTGGAAGAGAAGATAAAGCAAATCAGGATCATTTTGTTTTGATATTGGTTGTCATCAACTGATACACTGCATGGAATAAAACTAAAAACACAAATTATACAGGGATACAAGTTAGACAGTGTGGTGTGTACGACTCATTTCATGAAGCTACTTCCTTTAAAACTGTTGAGCATCCATCTTGGATTTTGCTGAGGTCTATTCAACTGTCCAAGTTAGTAGACCAGCTTGTGGGTATTCCAGTTGCAATATCCTGCTGAGAACTGTGAAGGATCTTAGCACAGAGGTTTTCTTTACGTATTTTATCATCTGGACTGTTTCAGTTCTTTGGGAACCTTATCTGAGTCTGCCTGCCTACAGAGTGTGCCAATCTGTGCCCAGGTCTGATCAGAGGGGGTGGACTGTGTGGAAGGTAGTTCTGTACAAGTGTTGATGCTGGTGACACTTTCCAGATTGAGTTCTCCTGCTTTGTCTTTTAATCAGATCATGCACAAAAATGTCATAACCTTCCGTCTGTGCTTTGTTTCAGATCTCCAACTAGTCTCCCCCACGATGAATCAAGGCCTACAACCACCGTCAGACTTTAAGCAAAGCCTGGACCTCCTTTTTCAGCTATGACGGTGGAGAGTGATGTTGGTCCTCTAATAGAAACTGACTCTACTGATGACTGGAAGCTGCTATGGATAAAAGTCCACAACAACCACAGAGGGCAAGCTACTGAACGTTCAGGATGGAATGGGCGTCTGTGTTACTGACGCTGGTCTTGCTGAGCAGCTGGTGTTTTCTTCCTGTCGATGGAGACGTTTTGGCCTTAGATGAAGACCCAGATGTTGGACACAACGAGGACGTGCACCCCAACACCCCCACCGAAACAAACGCAGATGTTCCGGACATGGACATCCGAACAAGGCGGGACGTATCGGAAATGCACATGGAAACAAACTGGGACGTACCAGACATGGACAAGGACAACTACGAGGACGCTGACTGGCATCCTCGCACATCGTTCCTGGAGACACACTCTGACCTGACCCCAGACGCCCCTCTGGTGATACGCAGCGACAACACCGGTGACGACGACGATGTCGCCCACCAAACAACCAACCGGACCATTGGAGGGCCACCGTGTGGCGAGTACAGCAGCCAGCTGACGTCTAACGGCCAGTGCAGGCTGATAGCGACGCTGCCGCCCGTGGGAACTTCTCAGAAACGCTGCCCGGACATGTTCCGCTGCACGGACGACGTTTCCTTCTGGCTTCACGAGAACCGCAACAGGAATGAGCAGCTGGAGGACCTGAAGGGGACGATGTCGGACCTGCAGGAGGAGCTGAGGAACCACCGGCATCGAGTCAAGAGCCTGGAGATGCAGGTGGACTTCTTAAAGGGCATTTTGGGAATTCTACTTACTGTCATGACCACAGCTTTTACAAAACTGATCAGGGAAGGTTTCTACTGACCAAGTCAAAATTTAACAAGGGTAAACAGGAACTGTACATCTTTTATTCTTTATAAAAATACATGGGAAACATTATTCCTGCAGGTATAACACTGCACTTTCCTTCCTCTTCCTCTTTGTTTATCTCTGCCTCTGTTTATCCCTCTGTCTGTCTTTGTCTCTCTCTCTCTTGACACCCACTAAGTCCTCCTTAACCCTGAATGCTAACAGGATTAGCTGCAGGCCTTTTGGTCGGGGTCTTGCATCCATTTGAGTTCTGCTGACCCACAGAGGATCCTTCCAAGCAGACCATGCTATGTTTGTTTTGAGATGTACAAATTTTGGTAATCCAAGTTTCCAAAAACTTGGATTATGACAAATGAGGCAAACTAAAGTTGTTGTACTAGTGAGCAGCTATCTATTAGAATCACGCCATTGGGATTCAGATGACGTGTGCGACTACAGTTACTCTTCTGTCCATCACCACTTTAAGCCCAGGCCACTACATCTGCTTAGCCAAGCAGAATCAGTTCCCAACGGAGAGACTCCAGATAAACTTTCCTGTGCATAATATGTATGACTTCCACGCTTCTTAAATTACTTGACGTACTGAGACTTGGACTAATCAGTCACCACAACCTCTAACACAATTAACTGCCTCTTCTGTTCCTCAGGGCGACGGAAGCGTTGGTTTGAACTCGAGCTTCGAGCAGAGGTTGCGTTCTCTGGAGCTGCGTCACTCCGAGGCCGACACGCTGCTCCACGTCCACGCCGCCCTGCTGTACGAGCTGCAGGCGCAGCTCCACAACCTGTCGGCCACCGTGCAGAGCATGAGCCACAACACGGGCTGCACCGTCAACGTCGTCGGGAGCACGCCGCCGCTCAGCATGCGAGACACTCTGCCACCGGGTACACGACGAGCACCACGTGATGCATGACGCCTCATCGTGCAGTTATTTTCTTGACCTTACATGATATAAAATGATACTTTGACTGTAGTGAGATGAAGTGTTAGACAATCATCTTTGTCTTTCTCCCTGTCTTTCTGTCAGATGGAAAGATCTCTTTCTGTCCATCAGATTGTGCGTCTCTGCATCACAACGGCGTCCATCGTTCTGGCGTTTACACCATCGTCCTGTTGCCAGGCGTCACCCTGCCGGTCTACTGCGACATGGACACCGAGGGTGGGACAATCTCTTTATTCTGCAAGCTGTACACAAACATTTACACCTGCTCCATAAGTGTTAGGGCTAGTTAAGGTAGTTTCATGATCGTGTGAGTCCCAAGTTCATGATTTGGAAAAGAGTCTGGAAATTCCTGAACCAAAGACCAAAGAAAATAACTCTTGGGACGTACTTGTGAACTTTTGCCACATTCTCTGCAACCCTAACTGGAATAGATGGTTGAGGCTTCTATGTCAACTTGACAGCCCAGACCCTATGTAAGCCCTAATGCCGTAGCTGGCGTGCAAACTGGAAGCATTTCCATTCAGACCAAGAACAAATGGACCGAGCTGAGCCCAGTCAGAGCTGGTCTTAACCTGATTGTCGTATCTTTCCAAAGGTATGCGACTACCTAATAATTATAGAACCAAGTAATTTATTTGCTGAAGAGGGTTCAGAACAGAACTATACTACAGAGAAACTGTTGTCGAGTTTAAGGGCCTATTAGAAGTTTGTCTTCATTGCCTTGTGAACAGGTTCTAGATACAACCCTGAGGACATGTAAACATGACTGGTTTCTGTTTGTGTGTCCACCAGGCGGAGGCTGGACGGTGTTCCAGCGACGGCGCGACGGCTCGTTGAATTTCAACCGCGGCTGGTCGGAGTACCGCGACGGCTTTGGAGAGCCACGAGGAGAACACTGGCTGGGAAACCAGCATCTCCACCTGCTGACCAACCAGGGCCACTGCAGCCTCCGCATTGACCTGCAGGACTGGAGCCACGTCCACAAACACGCCCTGTACCAAACCTTCAGGTAGAGGAGGATAGATCATCTGCACCATCCTGCCTCCAAAAGATGTGCCATAAACCCTTGAGCCAGCACCTAACCTCCCTGAACTGTTCACCGGTGCCTTGACTTGTCAAAGTTTCTAGTCTTATGGCTCAGTGTCATAACTCTTGTCAATCATCTCCAGGGACATTTGCTTTCGTCTGCCTTGTTCTGAAATGAGTTTGTGTCTCCTTGTCCTTCTTCGTCTCCTCCTGCTGCAGGATAGATGACGAGGAGAACCACTTCCGCCTCCACGTGTCTGGTTTCAGTGGGACGGTGGAGGATTCGTTCGGCTGGTACCACGACCGCCAGGCCTTCAGCACGCCAGACACGGGCAACATCTGTGCTGAGATCAGCCACGCCGGCTGGTGGTTCCATCAGTGCTTCTACGCCAACCTCAACGGCGTCTACTACAAGGTACGAACACGGGAACCTTCAGAGGTTAGACTGAGTCACCTCTGACCTCTGACCTCTGACCTTACGTTCATCTTAGACGTCTATGAAGATTATCAATCATTTACACTAGGTCATGGTATTTAAGACAGGATGGGACAAGACAAGGCCAAGTAGGACAGGACAGGACCAAATAAGACAAGACAGAACAGAGCAGGACAGGATGAGGCCATATAAGACAGGACAGGACGGGACAGGACAGGACAAGACCAGATAAGACAAAGCAGGACAGGACAGGACAGGATAGGATAGGATAGGATAGGATAGGATAGGACAGGACAAGACAGGACAAGTCAAGGCCAAGTAGGACAGGACAGGACAAGACCAGATAAGACAAAGCAGGACAGGACAGGATAGGATAGGATAGGATAGGACAGGACAAGACAGGACAGGACAGGACAGGACAGGACAGGACAAGTCAAGGCCAAGTAGGACAGGACAGGACCAAATAAACTGTGACAAGATGGGCCAAGACGGGACAGGACTGGACCAAATAAGATGGGACAGGACAGGACAGGACAGGACAGGACAGGACAGGACAGGACAAGACAGGACAAGACAAGACCAAGTAGGACAGGACAGGACCAAATAAGACAAGACAGAACAGAGCAGGACAGGATGAGACCATATAAGACAGGACAGGACAGGACAGGACCAAATAAGACGGGATAGGACCAAAAAAGACGGGATAGGACCAAAAATCGAACAGGACAAATGTGTCTTGTCTTGTCTTGTCATGGCTGGTGTCCAGGATGGAGGTGGTACTACCGTCATCCGGGGCAGGTGACCCTCAGCAGCTTTTATTTTAGTGATGGTGGAGCAGTAGAAGGTCACCAGAACCCTCTGTGGATGTGAAGAGGCTCAGGGTCAGCCTCGTCCATCCTGAGATCAACGACCTCTTCCTCCTTTGTTGGTGTTTTATTGGCTTAGCTCTGAATGCAGCTGCTGTAGTTACATGTTTTAGATGTTTTTATGTCAGAGGAGTTTTAATAGAGGAGGGAGCGTGTATCTGGAAAAACTGTCACATTGTTCTTCATCTTTTTCTTCTAAATTATCCACATTTTTATTCCTGCCTGGTAGTTTCTCTTCTAACAATCATGTGCTTCCACCAGGGCGGACGCTACTCTCTGAAAGCCCAGAACCTGCTGGGGCCGGACGGCATCGTCTGGTTCACCTGGAAGGATTCAGACTTCTACTCTCTGAAGGCCGTCACCATGATGATACGACCACGCAGCTTCAGGCCACGCCACTCGCCATAGTGACGACACAGAGGAAGCTCCAGCTAGCAGCTGCTAAAGGAACGGCCTCCAGATCCAGAGTTTACCGAATAGAGCGTATTAATCCGCCGCTGAAAGTAGTCCCCAACAAACATCTCCTCCAGTTTGAGTTGCTCTTGTTTAAAAAGTACAGACACCAGCTGATGTAAGAAATGAAAGTGAAGCTCTTTTCAAAAATAATAAAAGAGATTTTAAGCTCTTTAGATTTATTTATTTAAGATGTCAGACGGCTTTATTTGAGCAGGACTTTGTTTCAGAAAACATCCGGTCAACACAAATCAGGAGAATTTAAGATGCAGGCAAAGACACTTTTGATCACATATTTATTTATTGGTTTCTTAGAACAGTTACAGGTATTTAAGTGGAACATGTACAGGACTCCTCAAAGTCATCCTCCATCTAAATCCGACTGAAGCGTCACCGTGAACTCGTTCAGAGACAGACGAGGTGAGCCGGTGTCCGTGCTGCTGTTAACACGGTTTAAATAATTCCCCTTAAAACGCGGGAATGAGCGACGCCCCCCTGGATAAGGTGGCCGGTGGGTGGTGGTGGGGTCTATGTGGGGCGCTCCCTGGGGCGGGTGACAAAGTCCCACCACAGAGGGGGGAGGTCGCCCTCTTTGCGGGCAGGAGGGAGGGCCTCTGTCTTGGGTCCGTCGGCCGGAGTCTCGGCTTCCAGCTGGGCGACCTGGAAGGAGACACAAGAGGACAAACGTCCACCTTTATTATTTATAATCACCTCTAAAACTAAATGTTTCCTAAATATCCTGCAGGAGAGAACTTAAACATTTCTTGATGTAAATTTACCGAGGATGCAGAGCGACCTTTACGTTAACTCAGACCAGACTTTAATCAGTGTTTGTTGCATTTAAATCTGCTTTACAAGATAAGTTAACACTGATTAGAGCCAGAGGTTGAACTCTGCTGCCACCTGGTGGATTTAATTGATAACTCAATCATTGGCCCCGGCTGCAAAACTGAATACTGAGTCGTTTACCAGAATTACTCGACACAGACGAGGTCAAATGTCCCGGTGAGTGTCAAGTATTACGAGAATGAAGCAGCGTAACCCACCTCTTTATCCCAGCTCTGTGCTCTCATCTTCTTCCACTGCTCCCTCTTGGTGAAGTAGTCCGGGTACATGGCCTTCTCTGAGGGGTGCCAGAGGTCCAGCGCCCACTCTGGGACCTACGGGAGCACAAAGAGAGCGCAGCACATTCAGCTTCATGATGCTTGTTCTTCTTACACGTAGATGAAAATTCTCAAAGTCAATGACCATGACCTGGAGCCATGACCTGGAGCCATGACCTGGAGCCATGACCTGGAGCCTCACCTTGTAGGTCTCGTATCTCTCGTAGGACGTCCCTCCGGGAGATTCGGGGAAGATGTAGGGCTGGGGGTGCTGGTTGGCCCAGAACTCCTCCTCTCCTGCTTTCAGCATCATGGTGGCCTTCACCATGTCCCTCTCATTCTTGTTCTCGTCAAAGCGAGCTCGCAGCACGCAGGCGTAGAAACGGTATTTGTCTCTGTGGAGGACGGGGGGAAAGAAACGACACGCAATGAAGACCAAGAAACTGGAGCGAGGGACGTAGGAAGGAAGACCAGCTCTGAGGACGTCACAGAGGGGGTCGAAGACAAACTAGACGTCCAAGCTGCAGCCTGGGTTGTTGAAGAAAGAAGCATCGTAGGAGTATTTATATTGTTATTGATGCTAAATAAGTAAAACTGATTTGAAAGCGGCTGCTCTGTTGGTTTGCTCTGCACGACCAGAGTCTGGAGGATGACCTCTGACCTCTTAGAAGCA
The DNA here is from genome assembly GCA_005024645.1 of Planiliza haematocheilus. Classification (NCBI taxonomy): domain Eukaryota; kingdom Metazoa; phylum Chordata; class Actinopteri; order Mugiliformes; family Mugilidae; genus Planiliza; species Planiliza haematocheilus. The sequence goes on from SRSE01000486.1 coordinate 168,139, forward strand.
GCTTTTAAAACTCCACCACATGTCACCAGTCCACACCGGGACCAGACATCACCTCGGTCTCAGAGGACACGAGAGAGACGAATCCTGAGCTAACAGCGCTCTGGAGAGGAGGAGGACGATGGAGGATCATGAGAGGAAAAGGCTGTGAATGAGACCCAGGTAACAAACGGGGACAAAGCGTCCACGTTTGACCATCACAAGATGTTTAATGTTTGAAATGACATAAATAATAGATTAAACCTCATCAGAGCACAAGGTTTTACTTTGCTTCACATGCAAATAACAAAAAATCTGTTTATTAATCAATAGAACTGACAGGTTTCCCCCCATTTTTATTATCATTATTATTATTTGTTGAATGTGCATTTAATAAATAAACCTCATGTCATTAATATGTGGAGCAAACTTTTAAATACTGATGAAAATATGAGTTATATTTTAAATAATATAACTGTTGCAGATGTTATTATTAGACGTTGTGTCAAGTTCTAACTAAATTCTGGCTCAAATAATAATTAAAATAAAAAGATAATAACTCAAATACTGCATGTTAATATTCCTCTTTAAATGAGAGGAGTGTTAAAAATACAACATCATGTTTTTATTTGTGTAACTGTGACTTGAGGAATGAGTGACCCGGCTAGCAGCGGCTAGCTGTTAGCTTAGCGTAGCAAACATACACACACGCAGCAGCGGCGGGATTCTGTGTTTTCACCATTTCACGCAGCGAGTGGACGGGTGAGATGCTCTTACCTAAATACACACCACGACTCGAGGTGTCTCAGCGATTTCTTGTAGAGCCGCAGCACTTTTTGCTGGTGGGATAGATAGGCCGAGGCCATTTTCTCCGTCCGCTGTCACCTTCTCGCTGAGCAGCCGCAGAGGATTCTGGGAGTTTGGGCCGCCAATGCCGTAAACCACAAATAAAACGCGCCCATACATGTATTATGTGTTTAGTTAAATGTAATTGGAAATGTTAATGTGTAAAACGACAGGACAGAGTTATGTTCTGTTTATTTTTGTCTATAATTTATAGAGAATGTGAGAAACGCGGCCAAAAATAGCTGATTTGATAATGTGGTAATGTGATTCTCATCTTTTATCGTTATTACGGTACAGCGGCAGTATGAGATTGGTGAGAGCTGCATGTGTGGTTCTTTTTAGAAGCTTTTCTCTTAACATCATGGCACAGCACAGATTCATTGGTAAGACAGCTGAATTTAATGGTTCATTCAAACGTGACAACAAGGTGGAACAAACCGAGTGTCATTGTCTGCTACAGTGAGCTGTAAATAGACCAGGCTGCATGTTTAGTTAGCATGGGAGCTAATGAGTTAGCCCAGTTTGACAACACAGCAGTCACAGGGGTTTGCAGCTGTGCAGGGTACAGTGTGACAGGTGGTAGAGCTGCATTTATTCCTCTATAGCAGGCTGATTAATTAAGTTTAAGAATCAAACCATACACTTTCCATTAAAGCCCAGTAAAGGGTCCAGGATTGTAGGAAACTATTGTAAACACACTGTTTACTGCCACACAGTGAAATATCCCTGGACATTAACAGCCACAAAGTAGCTTTAGAAATCAGAGCAGAACAGGATATTTACTGGAAACCTCTCTGATAAACATCAAGTCATTTTTAAAGCATTAATTCCAGGTATTTGCTGATTCAAGCCTGTCAGAAGTTAAGATTTATACCTTTTCTTAGACTTATATCTTTGAAATTTAATCAAAAGCACATTTCTTACCAGGATTGCATCAATTATTATTTACAAGTATTTAGTATTTTATTCTGGCACCAAATCAAGTTATTTAGTTCTTCAAAGCTGTCAATTTACTTTTTTAATCTCACTTTTGTTTGAATTTGTGATTTGTCTGTTGTGAGTTGTTTTTCTTAATTCTTAATGTCATTTGATATTAACGTCCTATATACTGATATCCTTGGTTCATTAATAACAGTAATAACATCGTGTTCCTTCTCTGCAGATATCGGCGTGAACCTGACAGATCCCATGTTCAGGGGTCTCTACAGAGGGAAGCAGAAACACGACGGTGAGCGGCTGCTTCGCTCTTTTACTTTGACGTGTCTCCTGTTGAGATTGATCTCGTCTGACTCCCGTGTGTTTTCCTGACAGATGATTTCGATCAGATCATCGACAGAGCTCTTAAAAGCGGCGTTGAAAAGGTACGAAACGACTCCACCATCTCTGTGTAGGTGGTGCAGCCACAGCGTGGGTCTGTTTTTAACAGAGATGCAGCTAACAGTTATGTTTATCGTTTTTTCTGTTCTGATCCAGTGGTAGGTAGAGATCCATTAATATTCTACTGACCACATGATGGCAATGCTGCTCATTTACAGACACACACACTGAGATCACATCTACAGAGCTGGCTGGGGACGCATGAAAAAACTGATCCATCCTCTGAGGACATTTCCATCATGTCACATCTGTTGTTTCATTACAGTTTATGATCACAGGAGGAAACCTTGAAGACAGCAAGGAAGCCCTTAAACTGGCTGAGACCAGAGGTAATGCTCTGATCCAGGACACAAACCAGATCCCAGGATGAGTAAATGACCCCGTGTGTTCAGCATGCAGAGCCGTTAAAGTTAAGGCGGTCACGTTTGTCTTCTTCCAGATGAGTTCTACTGCACGGTCGGCTGCCATCCGACCCGCTGCTCTGAGTTTGAGCAGAACGGAGAAACCCAGTACCTCTCTGGGCTGAGGGAGCTGGCGGCGGCGCACAGAGGAAAGGTGGTGGCCGTCGGAGAGTGTGGACTGGGTGTGTTCAGACTGAGCAGATCAGTCGTGTTTTTAGTTGTTTCTTAATGTGTTTATTTGCTCCTTCAGTGGATTTCAGAATAGATCCGTCGCTAAATTGTTGTAAAAGTTAAAAATAGTAGTCAATAGTAGTCATAGTCAGTGTTTTACAGTGAAATTAAGTATTGTTGTTTCTGTTTAGTCAAATAAAATCTTCGTCTCGTTGTTCCAGATTTTGACCGGTTGGAATTTTGCCCAAAAGAAACTCAGCTCAAGTAAGTTTCTACGTTTCTAACGAGTCGTCCGTCCTCGTTGCTCCTGCAGAGCTGCTAAATGCTTCACTACATGAATGTGTCTGTCTGCTGTTTCTGCTGCTGAGCGCTCACTTATAGAGACGCTTCTCTGCAGAAACAACGGTGCCAGAAAATGTTGGTGGTGGTCGACATTTCGCATCTTCAATCCATAATTAGATTTGCTTTCTTCATTGAACTTTACTCAACGTCAGCCTCTTCTCTGTGTTTTCTGGCTGAACTGAAAAATGTTGGGGGTGGGTGGGGTCCTTAGTGATGGAAGCAGCTCTCCTGCTGTCCCACACGGTGATGCAGCTGTTCTAGATGCTCTAAACGATGCAGCTGTAGAAGTTGCAGAGGATGTTAAGTGACATGGCAAACTTCCTCAGCCTCCTCAGGAAGTACAGCGCTCTTGATCTTGAAACAGTGGATGATGAGGTCTCCTCTCCTTCCTCATGTCCACTATCATCTCCTTAGTTTTGGTGTCGTCTGCAAACGTCAGGCTGGTTTTATCTCTTTGCTCTCTCCGCTCAGATACTTTGAAAAGCAGTTTGACCTGGCGGAGGAGACCAAGCTGCCCATGTTCCTCCACTGCAGAAACTCCCATCAGGAGTTCATCGGTAGGTTTGTGCAGCAGAGACGTGGACTTGTTTTTTTTGTTTAGTTGTTTAGATAAACCTTATTTTTATTTTCTGTTCTGACAGAAATCATGAAGAGAAACCGAGACCGATGTGTTGGAGGAGTGGTGAGGGCATTTCATTTCTCATTTTTTACGAATGTCTACAATTAGTGGACGTGTTTTGCTGTGTGGATTTTTGTGCAGAATATGAACCTAAAATCCTTGAGATAATGTCACAAAGAAATCTGAAATTCATTCATTAAAACCCTTAGTTGTACATATTTAATGAATACCCTGGAAACATATATTACCTTTCATATTTTCTTTCAGGTTCACTCATTTGACGGGACGGCAGAGGACGCTGCTGCGCTCATCGATCTGGACCTTTATATTGGAATAAACGGATGGTGAGAAGATTTTTAGTTAGCTTTAGAATAATCATTAAAAGACACTAACATAGGATATGGTAATAATTAGAAATTAGTTTTTTTTCGTGCGACTACATCAAAGTTCTCACCTGTGCCCACAACGTAGACAGTAAGAAAAATGGACGCCATGACAGCTCCTCAAGTAGAGCTCCCCCTGGTGTCTGGCTGCAGTATAGTATACTTCATAAGCCCCGCCCCCTCCATGATAGTGGAGGGGGCGGGACTGGTGTTACGTTCATAGAACATCATGTTATTTCAAATCTCTTTATATTATGGTCACTGTGATGGCGCCTGGTAATCAAACTTCAACTTTTCAGTTCCTTAAAAACAGAAGCTAATATTGAAGCTATGAAGTCGATCCCCAGTGAGAGGCTGATGATAGAAACAGGTGAGTCACGCAGTTTATTGGAGGCGTTTGACAGATTAATAAAAACAAAACTGTAACATCTGATTTGTTTTTATATTCTGACTGTAACCCCATCCTCTGGTTTTGTTTTTTTTCCCAGACGCTCCGTGGTGCGGCGTGAAGAACACTCACGCAGGCTCCAAATACGTTAAAACTACATTTCCCACAAAGAAGAAATGGGAATCAGGACACTGTCTAAAGGACAGGAATGAGCCCTGTCATATCATGTGAGCAACAGTAGTCAGAACTAAGATGAATTCAGCAAGTGCATGTTTTAAACCACTTAATTCAGTGCTTCATGTAAATGTTTAACTGTTTGTCTCCTGCAGACAAGTTTTAGAGGTGATGGCGGCTGCGAGGGAGGAGGATCCAGTGGAGCTGTCCAACACCATCTACAACAACACCGTCAAAGTGTTCTTCAGCTCGAGCTAAAGACGGATGACCCACGTGCTCTTAATTTACTGGTATGGGTGGAAAAGGTCCATGGTTAAAACTTGAACTTTGAAATAAAAAATTACATTTGCAATGAGTTTTCACTGTTCAGAAATATACTCTGTGTTAAATATACATGCAAATCAAGTCCCTGTTTTTTTTGACTGACGACAATTATTATTAAATTCTGGTGCAATTTTAAACAAAGTATAAATATATAAGTGATAGATGACATGTATGCAAAAAGAAACTAGTTACAATAAGTATAAATAAGCTAAATGCAATAATTTTTTTCATATATTTTAAATTAACATCTAATGTTCTCAGAAGTGCTGAGAAATCATTTAACCGTGCCCCTGGTCTTCTTTGTTGCGTGATTTCGGAGTTTAAATACTTTGGAGTAAAAACATAAACCCACGGTGCAACGATGCTGAACTTGTTGCGTCATTACGTCATCTACCACACCCTCTGACGCTGTACGTTACGTCTCCTTACGTCGGAACAGCCCAGAACTTCAGTGGTCTTCCCAAAGCGGCCGAAGCCACATCAAATGGCCGCTTTAAACGATATCTACGTGGTTTTGTGACACGGGACTGCACCGGAACTGGACAGGGGGACTCTGACGTTTAACGGTCGGCGGCGACAACACCCTGGATGGACGCAGGAACTCCACAATAATCAGAAGAAGACTAAGCAACAGGAGGTTGAGCTGGACAAACATGGCGGACGGTAGCTGGTCGCCAACTGCCAGATAAACGTTAGGAAAGGCGAAACCAAAGACGAACGGCGACCGCCGGTGGGACTTTAAACGCATTTTAATGGTAGATGGGTAGAAGGGGCTCACCGGGACTGATAGCCCTCTTCTGAAGCCCCATGGCGTCCACTCAAGCCCGGATAGGCCAGCAGGCCCTGGCGGTGCTGGATGTGGCTCTACGAGTTCCCTGTATCTTTATTATCGACGCAATTTTTAACTCTTACTACGACCCCGGATCGGGATGGGCCGGGGCGATGGGCAGGGTGTTGGTCAGAGTCATGGGTAAGTAAAATAAAGTGTTTCAGAAGGAGTCAACAACAAGCAGCGTACTGACAGCTAGGCTAGGCTAGGCTAAGCTAAGCTAGCTGGAGCTGCGTTAGCCTGACGCTATGTCAGCCGTCAGAGCGACTAAAGCCGATTTAGCTCCGAACAGAAATGAAAACACAAGTCAGAAGCTATTACCACGACCCTCGGGAACTCGCTGTCTCACTAAGCTAACAGCTAACGTCCGGTGCTTGGTCACAGGTGTCGTGTAAATCACTCCTGGAGGAGGTTGAGACAACTTGTCAAAGTCTACACCTTTAATAGCCTTAATAAGAATTAAAGATGATTTCAGTTTAAAGATCATCACTAACACGCCGGAGGAAGTTTTCCTTTAACTGCCCTCATACATATATATCCACACAGTTCATTAATGTGTTATTATTATTTCTAGAAATCCTGATTCAGATTCTTTTTAGTCTGGTTTGCTGCTGGAAGTCAGACATACTTTCATTTTCAACTGCCCAGCCCGTCATGATCACTGATAACAACATTTAAAGCGACATTTTATTGCGTTAATAAGTGAACCGTGTCTCTGTGAAGTCAAAAAGCAGGTAACCGAACTATTTGGAGGACATTTGACAGTCCTCTTGGTGTTTGCTAAGATGACAGAGTTTAAAGAGGAGGTGAGGGGTCAAATAAGGTCCTGATAAAGTGGGTCAGTCAATAGTTGTGTCTGGTTTCTTTAACGTGATTTTTATTTTAAATAGTAACACAAAGAGTCGCCATCCTGCCTGGTTTCACCTGAAATTAAACATTAAATAAGTTTTAAAGTATATGTGAATGAGTTTAAATGAAGGTGACCAACAGGGACGCCTCTAACAAGTTCAGATATCTAAAAATAAATAAATATTAATCTTATTCATAACCAGAAACATCAGGCCTGGTCGTCTGTTTGAGGTAATGCTACAGATATGGATTATCATTGCTGTTGACCTTCGATTCGTCAGGAATATTATGCTCTGAGCTGATCTTCCTTCCAGTCCTGCTTTCTTTGTCTTTGTGATGAGAGGTATTTATATTTACCGCGGTTTGTTCTCCTCGCCAGGCATCCTCATCTCCACCGTGGTGCTGCTGCTCTCCCAGAAAGCTTTGTTCAAGTTCTACACCCTGTTCTTCGCCGTCCTCCTCGGCATGGCGGCAGTGCTCATAAACTACTACGCCACCTCCCACATAGACTTCTACAGCGCCTACTACAAAGCGGCGCTGGGCTTCAGGCTGCTGCCCAGAAACGGGCCGACGCTGTGGCTGGGCATGGCCGCCGTCCAGCTCGTCTTTGGCGTTGGCTACGTGTTCCTGCTCAACCTGCAGTCGGTGTTTGCCGCGCTGGTCGTCCTGGACATCATGATCCCTCTGTGGGGGCTGATGATCGAGCTTCCGCCGGACGTCAGGCAGCTGGTGGCCGTGTTCTCGGGCATGGCGCTGGCTCTTAACACGGCCTTCTGCTTGGCCATGAGACTCAAATGGTTTTACTACTCGTGCCGGTACGTCTACCTGCTTGTGCGGCACATGTACAGGATTTATGGTCTTCAACTGCTGCTAGAGGACACGTGGAAGCGGATCAGGTTCCCCGATGTGCTCAGAGTGTTCTGGTTGACCCGGGTCACGGCCCAGGCCATGATACTGGTCTATGTGGTGCGAGCGGTGAGGAGGGAGAGTGGAGATGCGACAGGGGCGTCTGCAGACGGGAGCTCGGACTCACAGGTACGCACCAAGATCTGTTCCTGCTTTAGATGTGTTTATTTTCATCCTTTGATGTTTAAGAAATAATCCAATTTAAGTGTAAATTGACTTTTATAAAAGAGGTTTTAATGTAGTAGCTGTTGCTTCTGGGTCCGGTTGAAGGATGATCTATTAATATTCAATAATTTACCTTTTTAAAGTATGTTTGCAGATCTGTTGGCCGATACTAATCACAGTTGCTCAGTTAAACTGAACCTGGATGGTTGATAGGAAGTATTATAGCGTTCACATATGTAACGCGTAAAAGCAGAACTAATTGACCCAGATTTTGTGTCCAACAACATAAATGCTGAGTTAAAGCGTTTGAAAAATAGAGAAATATGTGCACAGTACATTAAGATTTAAATTAAATTTAATTACACCAAAGCCACAAAAGCAAATTCCACTTTGCTGATAGACAGAAGCATGACCAGCCTTCCTCTGGTTTACAGTCAGAGCTGCAGAGTTAAAGTCTTTGTCTCTTCCTCTGGGGACCTGGGTCTGCTCTGGTCCAGGGGATCATCTGATTGGACGTTACAGATGTTAATTATTTAGGTGGACTATAGGCCATTCTTGCAGCTCTGATTTTACCCGCTGGTCTTTGAAAGCTTTACATTCATTCAGGTTGATCTTAGGAGAAAGCACAGTGTGAATGAGTATCGGTCCAGGTGACATGCGTGGCTGTTTCTCAGGGTTACCTGCTGAGCTGGGACGTGTTCTGGGACCTGACGAGCAACCTGATCATCTCTGGCTGCGATTCCACGCTCACTGTGCTCGGGATGAGCGCCGTCATCTCGTCTGTGGCTCACTACCTCGGCCTCAGCATCCTGGCGTTCATAGGTAGGAGATGTCTGAACATGTGTGTGTGTGTGTAACCGCTATGAGGACACGCCTGGAGCTCAGTGCTGTCTCATGTTCTGCCTCCAGGTTCCACGGAGGAGGAGGACAAGCGTTTAGGCTTCGTGGCTCCTGTTCTGTTCTTCATCTTGGCTCTGCAGACCGGTCTGAGCAGCCTGGACCCTGAGGAACGACTGGTAGGTCTAAGGTGGACACATGGACACACCTGTTAGGCAAACAGACGGTCAATGGAGCTGATGTGATTGTGGAGAACTCCTTTACTCTTTGACTTTCTACATGTTTGCCTCTGTTTTGCCTTGAAACCACCTTTAACAAACACCTTTAAGGTTTTTAATATCTGGCGTCTCTGTCCCTCGTCTCTGTCCCTCGTCTCTGTCCCTCGTCTCAGGTCCGTCTGAGCCGGAACATGTGCCTTCTGTTGACGGCCATCCTGCACTTCATCCACGGCATGACCGACCCCGTCCTGATGTCCCTCAGCGCCTCCCACGTGTCCTCGGTACGACGCCATGTCCCCGTGCTGCTGGTGTCCCTGGCGCTCTTCGTCCTCCCCGTGGCGCTCAGCTACGCCCTGTGGCACCACTACGCCCTCAACACCTGGCTGTTCGCCGTCACCGCCTTCTGTGTGGAGCTTTGCCTCAAGGTGAGAACGTAGAGCTGTCCTCTGGACCGAGAGGAGCCCGTGTGAAAGCTCAGAGAAGTAATGAAGCGCTGTCCTCTCTCCAGGTGGTCGTGTCTCTGACGGTCTACGGCCTCTTCATGGCCGACGGCTTCTCCAACGTGCTGTGGGAGAAGCTGGACGACTACGTCTACTACGTGCGCTCCTCGGGCAACATCATCGAGTTCCTGTTCGGCGTCATCATGTTTGGAAACGGCGCCTACACCATGATGTTTGAGTCGGGCAGCAAGATCCGCGCGTGCATGATGTGCCTGCACGCCTACTTCAACATCTACCTGCAGGCCAAGAACGGCTGGAAGACGTTCATCAACCGCCGCACCGCCGTCAAGAAGATCAACTCGCTGCCGGAGATGCGCGGGGACCAGCTGAGGGACATCGAGGACGTCTGCGCCATCTGCTACCAGGAGTTCGCCACGTCTGCCCGCATCACGCCGTGCCACCACTACTTCCACGCGCTGTGCCTGAGGAAGTGGCTCTACATCCAGGACACGTGCCCCATGTGCCACCAGAGAGTTTACGTGGAGGACGAGAGCCGAGACAGAGCTGCCTTTTCCAACAACAACGGGGGCTACGCAGCGCCGCAGGACGCCGCTGCTGCTGGGCCTCCGGCGCCGGGGGACGACCAGCATGGGGCGCCGGACGCAGAGCCGGCGGCTGACGGAGGAGGAGCTGCAGCGGGGGTGGCGGCGCTTGGGGCGCAGGCTCCAGGAGGAGCGGCGGAGCTGGACAACGATCTGCTGGAGGACAACGACAGCATAGAGTACGACGAGGAGGAGTGGGGGACTCAGAACGGCAGCACGCCGATAGAGGAGGACTACATCAACGACGACACAGACTCCACCGACGACTGACCAGAGGAGAGCCGCTGGAATAATATACATATATCTTTATTATATTTAAGTTAAAGAGAATTCTAAAAGACAACGTCAAGCATCTTAATTTGTTGTTGAAAAATGTCAGGGATGTCATTCTGTTTGTTTGATTTGGAGTTTTACTCCGTAAGGGCTCGAGGAAAGAGTAACTGCTGCTCTCATTCTGTGTGTGTGTGTGTGTGTGTGAGAGAGAGACTGTGTGTGTGTGTGTTGAGGCTTCATGATGTTAAACCAAAAACTCATACCTAGGGCTGGGTATCGCTGCTGAGTTCATGAATCCATTCAAGATTCTTCAGTTTTCTTCAGACTTAAAGAGATTTCCACAAAACTTAACGTTCTCAGTGTTTTTTGGAGGAAGAGTCGTCGTGTTCTTCTTCTAGTTTCTCATCTTTTGTGCAGCTCTTCTCCAGTCGTCTCTGATTTAATCTCCCAAACACTTGGACTAATATCTCCGTCTCTTTTCTAAACAACAAAAAAAAAGAAGATGCATTAAATAACACACTTAAATAAATAGTTAAATCAGAGCATCTTTCTCGTTTGACTTCTAAAACCCAGCCCTCTGCTTTCTCTAACGCCTCAAACGAGCCGATGCACATTAACATGCTCTGTGTTCGTTACACAGCCCTGACCTGAGTGTTCGCGTGCGTGCGACAGCGTGCCTGCCGACAGGTAATGTCTTAGACCATGTCTTAAGAGATGCAGTCAGCGTCCCTGTGCTGTGTGTTGTAGGGAGAAAATGCTGGAGCGGCCGTGGAGCGACTGGACGGACGTAAAGCCGCCGTCAGTCTGTGAGATCTGAGCGCAGGAACCGTCGCTCTGCGGCCGGTTTTTAAATCTACGATGGGTTTATGTGTCCGTGACGCTTTTATTTTGCTTCACTGTGATTGATCTCAAAGGAAGCTCTCAGACTTGCAGACTGATCACAGGTTGAGGTCTCGTTCCACTCTCTCCACCGTCCTGAGTATTTGACGACTAGTCCAGAGAGAATGAAGCAGTTTTTTTTTTTTCTATGAACCAGAGAGAAGCAGAGGCGTGTGATTAAAAAGTGACTTGCTACTGTAATCACTGATATACCTCTGTCATTACTGACTACTGGTCTCTTTTGTGACCCGGATTACTCTTGTGTACGTTATTGTACATGTAATGAAACAGAACACGTGCACACTTTTCTCCCTTCGGATGATTTCTCTTTTCCACATTTCTCTCTTGACTGAAATCAGTATTTTTTAAAGCGGTTAATTGCTTCGTTTCAGACCCAGAAACGGTTTCTAGAAGGGTGAGAAGGTTTGGAGGCGGATAAGAAAACAGAAATGTATGATGGGTAAAAAGATTTCTCAGTAAAAATGTTGTCTGCTCTGATAAGAAAAAAGAATACCAGAGTTTGTTTTACGTGTCAGTTAATCTTAATAAGAAATAGAAATGAAGTCTTTGAGTTGTGTCATTAAGTAAAAGCACCTTTTTATTATTTTTAATCACTGGTACAAGACGAGAGATTTCTCAAACTACAATGACTGCACTTTTAGAAAGCTCAGACTGTGTCTCTGGTCTCAGGGTCCTGCTGCAGTCCTGGAAGAGTATTTAAATCAAATATTATAAAGAAGAAGTCTGGACACGTTCAGCATCTGAGCTCCTGTCGAGTAGATCCATCACGTTAAAGCTACTGGCACAGATGATACGACACCATCACAGATTCTCCAACAGATGCTGTTAATTCACCTTTAAAGAGAAAAGCTTTGAAGCACAACGTTACCAAGTATTAATTGTTGTAATTATTGGCCGCAGACGATAAGCTGCAAGAAATCTATTAAATCCCCACGAATGATGAGAAAATGTTTGGTCTGATGGGATTAGAAAGCTGGGCTTTGTTTTTATTTTTATTTTTTTTTGTGGCATGTTTCAGCTATGAAGGACTCTGATTATTTGATTGTTTTGGGGGGTGAAGCTTTTGGAGAGGTGAAAGCTGTTCATTTTGCCTTTTGTTTTAAAAAGAGATTTATGTAAATAAAATCACATTTGATATTGCGTTTGGGCTGTTATCTCAGTTATCAACTGTTTTTAGATGGTGGGAGAAAAAGGACGTGACGTAAGATCAGGTTTATACTGAATAAAAACAAATTAACATCGTTTATTTCACTTTAGACGTTTTGTGAGATGTAATGAGCTCATTTGACCGGTAGGTGGAGCTGTTTTACCATTTTGTCGCCAGCTACTTGAATCTATAAATAAGAGTCTGTAAATATATTGTTTAATCATGTTTATACCGTTTTATACCACCTTTTTCATGGTTTCAGACCCTTAAATCTATTTTATAAAGTCATATTAACTAATGATTAAAAAAAAATAGTCATATAGAAGGTGTTACAAATCAACCCCACAACAAAATGTTTCCATTAATGCCTAAATAATAATATCAATAATAATAATAACAGCAGATATAGAAAAAACTGACAGAAGTATCTTGTTCTGTATTGTTTAATATTCCTTACTAGGCTCAGTTGCCAGTTTATTAGGTACACTAGTGAAATACATATATTTTTCTTAGTTTAAATCATTTTTATGCAATTACACATGAAAATAAAAATAAAAACAAAGAAAAACAGTTAAAAACTGTGTGGTAAATTAAAAGATTATCTTAAATAGAAATAGAGGTAGTAAATGCAATATAAACACGTTTTAACGGTTTTAGTCTCTTAACTCTTATAAGTATCTCGTTTTGTTCATTCTGTTTTCTGAAGTTTTACAAACTATTTTTTTAAAATGATAATCTGCTAAATGTTTCTATTAATGCCTAAATAATAATAATAATAATATGGATATAGGAAAAACAGATGTTGCTCACTTGCCAGTTCATTAGGTACACCTGAAAGCAGTTTATGATGCTGTCTGAGCATGGTAACAGTCATGAAGCTAAGGATTAGTGCAGGACTCTTACATTAGAATGAGTTCACTAGCGTGCCTAATGTTTTGGCAAGAAGTATACAATAGAAATAAATTAGAAACAGAATAAAAGTGAGTGTATGTCGACCTAATTGGCTTTAATTATAGTAGTATTGAATCTATTCTGCACTTCAGTTAACTCCACATCACCATAAATGTGTTTATTTTGCTGATTTTAGTTTGAAAGACAGCCCGGAAGTGGCGCATTTTATTTTGAAAGCCTCTCACCAGATGTGCGCATGTCCGTTGCTGCTGCCTTGACGCCGCCGGACCCCGCCGCTGTAGTTCTTGTTCGCGTTAGCGTGAACTTCACGTGCCAAACTCCGGAGTCTTAAGAGATCATGAGACGGTGTGGGCGGCGGACGGCACCTAAAGAGGACATGTCCCGCTGCTTGACGTTAAATCCGAGTTTTAGACAAATCAAAAGTCGTCGTTTTCTTTCCCGCTGCGGCGGTTTCTAGCTAGTAGAGACCGACCAACTGTCAACTTCTGCCCGAGGCTTGGAGCGTGGAGACGGCGGCAGCAAGAGGCAAGAAAAGCAGCTTTATTCTGTTTTTATATATTCCACAGAGCGGGGTAGTTGTTTATTTTTTACTTATTTTTGGAGACAATGCTTCACGTTTGCGCTCGTGGAGCTCTGAGACCCGCTGCTCAGAAGTTCCCGTCGGGACTGAAGCGGGCGGTGACGGCGCCGAGGCTGCTGCCGGCGACAGGGCGACACGCGCCGGGCTGCTGGATGGGCACACACGGGAGGAACGAGCCGAGGGAGCCGCTCCACTCCCCCAAGGGGGCCAAGGAGTTTATTTACCGCCTCCAGCACAACGAGAGGACCTGTCTGCTGAGGGAGCTGCAAAGTTTCGAGTCCATCGCCATCGCGCAAGGTGAGAAAGAAACGGGTCAAAGGTCGCAGCTCCTTAAAGGGAGGTCAAAGGTTATCTGACATGCTTCTTATAATGATTCACCTAAGGCACCAAACATTACCTGAGGTCAAGTCTGCACACTCATTCATTCATTGTAGTCTCGTTACCTGAGCAGGTGATTTGATTGGCTGGCGCTTCCTCTCTGTTTACACCAGTGATGACTGGGTGGAGTCACACTGTTGGGCCTCAGTGTCACGTGACTGACCAACCCTTTAAAAATGTATTTAAAACGCAGGTGTTATTAATAATTAGATGATTAATTGATTGGTGCATTTATATTTATATAAAAGTTACTCTTTAGCGACATCAGGCGCCAACTGGAGGAACTGCAACAACAAAGCGTCGCCTCATACACATTAAACACTGTTAGGACTGAAATTTACATTAAATCTGGGTTCAGACCAACTTTTAAATTATAGCACGACAATTATCCTGCTAGATCACAGGGAGAATTTAATGCACCGTGTCTCGTGATCTCAACAAAATGGAGAACAGCGCAACATCAGTGGACAGAGGTGAATTAGCAGCAGCCCGTGCAGTTTATCTGCAGGAAGACTAAACATAATGCTGTTGAGACGTGGTGATCTATGGGCAAATGTGTCAGCGAGTAAAACTAATTTATAGTAAACAGTTGATTTGCAATCTGACTTTGCTAGCTAGCTCTTATAAAGCTAAGATAGTTACATCTGGAGTTGTTTCCGCTGCGATTTGAAAACCAGAGGAGCCAGAGCACAAACTTCAGCTTTTAAAACGTGGCGGTAACATTCATTTTTATCAGTGAGCAACACAAATAGCTTCATTATGAGACCATAGCGGAGTAAATTAGACATTGTCAGGCTGCCTTGTGGGCAGCTGGACAGTCCTCCAACCAATCAGAGCCATTAAAGTTGTCCAGAGTTGGCAGATCTTAGCCAGAGCAGGATCAGTTCCCAACAGAGAGGGTCTGACAGCTTGTTGTAAATTCACTGATTCATCCTCCGCTCCAGTAGGTGCTGGTGATGCTCCTGTAGGCAAGTTTGCCGACTGCCAAACCAAAAAATAAATGTAGAAGAAGAGCGTGCTGTAAACTTCAGACTACTTACTAGTGAGAAAAACCAAACAAACTGTACTTTAAATGGTTTTAAGTTTATTTAAAAGACCGCCGGCTTTAACGTCTGTCTACAGGAGTGTTTACCGTTGCCTGGCGACACCGTCAAACAGGTTTGACGTTAATGGGTATGGCCCAGTTCAGTCTGGGCTGGACTGGTTCTTATAAATCGTTTTAAAACTGCAGCAGTCTGAGTCGAGCTGAAGGTTGTTGCACGTTAGGTCGTACAGCGCAGAGTTAAACCTGGAAATAAGCAGGATTTACACTAATACCTGTCCATGTCGTAGCACGGATGAAGGCTGCTGGGTGTGTAGACCCAGTCTGGCTGACGAAGTCATATAGTGTGTGATATGTAAAGACTGTAATCTTAAGGCTTCAGGTCCAGTCGTTTGTGACTTAAAGGTAAATAATCTGAGTTCTTCTGTTTCGTCACCCACTGTGCTGCATATCCTCAGTTAAAGCTGCTGCTGCTGCTGCTGGTTAATGTTTATTTTGGTACAGGAAGACGTTGTTAATGGCCAGTGTTTCATTGTGTCGTCCGGCGCTTTCTCTCGTTCGTAAGGCTAAACAATCTGCTGCTGGTGGAGACAGTCCCACGCTGTGTGCTCAGGGTGGACATATGGACGTAGAACATAATAAACCTGCAGACCTGGAAGCGTCTATGACTCAGGTCTGAGCGTTAATGTGATTTTAGTGTTTGAGTATCAGGCTAAGCTCTTTATTTTGTTAACACCATCCAGATCTAAGTGTTGTTGTGCTCAATGAAGAAGAATTTATTGTAGTAAAATGAAACTAAAACCTTTAAGAAGTGGTTTGGAGGCTGGTTATTACAACTGTCAAACATATCTTCCTACACTGGATTGATTTTAAGGTTTATCTTAATAAATAGATCCTTAATTACAGCGTTTCTAGATCTTGACACTGATCAAATTCTCTTTTAAAAAGCTTAAAATTTCAGCATGTGTGTTCAGTTGGAGACTGAAATACTTTTGCGGGCGTGAGCTGGTGCGAGTAGTGTGAATGCATAGTTCCTCTTTTGAGTCATCAGAAGGTATTTTCTGTTTGTTTAAAAGAAAATAAAAACGTCTCCTTGTGAACCACACCAAAACCACGGTGACTCATCTCAGCTCTGAAATAGTAAAATCAGCTGCTGCGTCAGGAGGAGAGAGATCTGAGTAATGTCCTCGAGTGTCTGACACGCTCTTTAGGAGCTTTTAATATCCTCATTACGTGTTTGTATTTGTTATTCTTCACAAAGCAGCAGCTGGACTGTGTCTTTAAAGTCTGAGATGCTAAAAAGTTTAGCTGTAGCTCCTCGTTGCTTCGTTGTGCAACCCGCTGCTCATTAGTGGCGTGAAGCCAAACTGTAAGAGGAACCAGTTCAGATTATACAGCAACATTTTTATCACGGAATAGTAATGAAGCCTAAAACTACTTTCCGGTTTTAAATGAATTAGCTGCTAACGTTGCTTCAGAGACAGTTGTGTAATTGGTTTTCGAGAGCAGTGTGTTTTCCATGGTTGCTGCAACTTTCTCCTACAAAACCGCTTTAGCTGGGTCAAGGTTTAGAGCTGGCCTCCAGGCTTTAGAGCTGATTAATTATTTTAAAATCAATCAGCAGACCATTATGATCTTCTGTAGCGTAGCATATTATAATCCCCATCTTTCCTCTTCAGTGGTGGCCTTGACCTGTGGAGGGAAATGTCGAACAATTATCCCAGCGGGGGTCCAGACTTTTAGAGCCCCAGAAAGTTTTAAAGGTCAGAAACGAGTTGTTTAAAAGGAAACGCAGACGATTATTCACCGTGCTCATCTCGTCTGATCCACAAATATCTCCACGACCAACAAGTATCAAGTTTTAGTCATAGTCTGTTGACGAAAATATAACTTTGTGATTATTATGAGAGGAGGAAACGAGGCGTCTTCCTTTAATACATCAGATCTGATCACCCACCTCAAGAAGAATCATGCAGAGTTATACGCTACATTTGTCTTCCTTGTTTTGATATTGTCTGTAGTTTGTTTGAGGCAAAACTTTCTCTCTAAAAACTCTAAAAAATAAATGAATGGTTTTCGGTAACTTATTTTGCACAGACAGTTTACATTTCAAACGCCATGTTACATTTATGTTTGCATCCAGTGGGACATCACAATAAAATTAGTCATAATGTGTTAATTCCATAATAGGTGATATGTTATGTTGTTACCTAACAATGTTGGTGTAAAAAGGCTGAATATATCGGTATCGGATATTAAGAGTTGGACAATATCGGAATATCGTCTTGTTTTCAATAATGGTAAACTGGAAATGTGTTTTCTCTCCGGCTGTGACATATCATGGTGTTTATATAAAAAACTGCGAGTGCGTGCATATGATTGATGACCCCCGTAGCATCTACCGACCATCAATGAGCGCCTTGCCGCTCTCCAGAGTTTGTTCTGATTGGTCGTCTTTCCAAGTCGTCCAGCTTCACCATCTAAAGTCGTTCTGATTAGATTCCATCCTTGTCAAATATTTTAGTCTCATTTATATTCGTTCACGAATATGTCAATAGCTTTTGCCATAGTTTTAGTCTTTGAGCATATTTTTTATTTAGTTATCGTCTCATTTTCGTCAGAGGAAAAAAAGTCGTTGACGAAAATTTTCAACGAAATTAACGCTGCTATCAACCAACTCATCAGCCATTAGCTCACACTAGCTTCTCAGCTAATAGCAGCTAGCTTCTTAGCCTTCCAACTAATAGCAGCTTTTCCTGTTTCCCAGTTTGAATGATGAATCCAGACTGCTGCCACCTGGTGGTATAAAAAGTTGTCTCCTTTAAGGTGTAGGAAGTAAGTACCAACTGTTCATTGGCTGTAGTCTCAGTGGTGCATTCAGGTGCAACTTCTTTGGTCGACTTTACAGCTGGCACTTTTAGAGAAGCCTAATTAGTCCTAAAAGTTTTCCTAGAGATATTGGTGAAGTTTATGCAGTGACATTTCTTCCAAAAACCCTCTGTCCTCTGTGTGCTTTAGTGTCGTCAAAAGTAAAGTCAGTAAATGTGTGTCATGCCTCAGACTGTTGGGTAATGGTCTCTGCAGCGTTGCCCACCATATTAATTAGAAAAGCACAGCAGAGGAGCAAGTTTGGCTCTCAGAATCTTTGCTAATAAGCCAAACTGTCTGCAGCTCACCCCCTCGTTGCTGTTGCTGCTAATGAGCTAAAAGGTCGTGGAGGAACCGCGAGAGAATCGGAGGCGTTCACCACCCGGCCCTGGAACGCTTTCTGCCACCGAGCTCAGCTGCAGGCTCATTAATACATCTCACACGTCTAGAAAATACCATCACGCCCGGATGTGATGCCTAATGCGTAGACAACGCCGCTGGTTTAATGTTGTATTCATATGAATCCATCCCACCGCTCAGGAGACACCCTGACCTCATCGATCAGACCCGAGCACACGTTAATAACCGACTCGGTTTGCTGCTTCACTCTGAGTAGAAGCAGATTGTTTACTCTGCAGCAGTTTGTCTAAAATGTCACGTCGCTATTACAACGTTCTCACTAATGATGCTGCAGCTTCCGGGAGTCATGCAACGCGTTCAGCTATCGATGCTGTCTGCGGACGCCTCGTTATGTAGGGACGAGCTAATTAGAGCATAGACTCTACGCATCTGACTGGCATTCATTCACCTCCTCCTCCTCCTCCACCTCCTCCTCAGGAAAGGCCATGTGTGCTTACAAGGAGATGAAGCGTTGCAGATGTAATGAAATCCATTTTTCATCGTGCATTCATTTAGTTCAACACAAAAGTTAAGTTATTAGTGAAATCCAAATAATCAGGTGTCGGTCATTTGCTATAAGCTAAGCTGCTAACCATCTAGCAGGGCTCTTTGCAGAGCTACGACTTAAAACAGTTTTGGTTCTTTGGATGGAAACTGCCAAAACATTTTAATATAAAAATGTAGTTATTGAGTTTTATAACGCAGAGCTGAGCATGATTTAGGGGCTGTCCACACAGAGATGTTTTTAAACTCAGATGTTTTGCATCGTTTTGTCCGATCGTCCACATGAATCCTGTAAACACATTGCCCCAAAACACACTTTTCTGAAACCTGGTCCCAGGGTGAAACCATTCACAAATGCAGCTCTTGAGTTTTTGTGTGGACGCATACGACCGTTTCGATGATGTCATAGCCACGCCCCCAGGAGCAGCAGTGGTGGACTACATGCTCGTGTTCCTGCTGGAGAAGATATTGAGCCTATTATGGTTACTAGGGCTAAATATCATTTCTCCTTGAGTTTGGTTTCTTCTAAAGCCGATTTGTAAACAGCGCTCAAACTTTATGCACATGCTCCGCCTCTTCCTCTCCGTTTTTGGTGAATTTCTGAAACCGAAACAGCGCCACCTATAGGCCTGGAATATGAAGTAGCGTTTTGTTGAGACGGATCCGTGTGGACGCAGATATTCTTGAAAGACATTTATGTTTGTTTGTTGGTTATTTATTTTGGTAAAACCATCCAGACCGAAGTGTTGTATCTGAAAAGAGATAATCTAGTTTTAGTTTCTTTGCTGCACAACAAAGAAGGCTTTACTGGAGTAAAATGAAAATAAAATCTTTAAGGAGCGGCTTGGCGGCTAGTCAATCGTATCGGCGTACGCTGGACTGAATTTGAAGTTTATCGTACTTAATTCACAGTGCACACCTGATTAAGGATAATGCAAAGCCTTTATGAATCATCAGGGCAGGAAACAAAATCAGATCAAGACTTAGATCAGCTAATACTCGATGTTAAATGACTGGGGTCAGATCGAGGACAGAAAACTTCACTTGACATCTCTAGTAGTGGTGAGTAATAATCACATAACTCTCTCAGGTAATACGTCTAGTAGGCTTCTTGATGAAATGTGAAGACGATGCACTGAAGAACTTTTGTCAGATGTGAAATGAGGCGTTTGATGAGACTCGTTTGAAATGCAGATTGAAAAGCAGAGATGTCACGGCAGGAGTAATTGTGATCCACCAGAACGATTGAATTTAAAGCGATTCCTCAGGCACGGCCAAAAGGAAATTAAAACATTTAAATAAACCGTCAGTCTGTGATGCTGAAGATGTGGAATTGTTATTCATAGTCCCTGCTGGACAGGATGTCCCACCGAGTCCAATTAAAACCCTCCATGAGTTCAGCTCATGTGCTGCTTTGACATACGAGCCAGCAGCTGCAGTACAGCGCTGTAATGAAGGTAATGGTGTTTTAAATGTGTGCTTACCGTCGATATTAACTGGATCCTCATGTAATTATTGACTAAGTGTAGTTTAAGACAGATTAAGAGGCTGGATTCACAGATTACCCTGCCGATGGGAGTCCTCCTAAATGGAACCATGAGTCCATAAGCCGTCCATCCTCGCTTTCATTTTTGTCCACTTAGCAGAGGTCAGGTCGGAGTGGAGACAGACCAAAAGGTTGGCGGTTCAAGACCACACTTAGACCTCATGAGTTGCTCCCTTGTGTGAATGAATGTAGATGTATCATGGTGACTGTGAAGGGTTTTACCATCCCAGCAAGGAAACATTCCTTTCCCTAGCAACTCATCCCACTTCCTCTTGAGGTATCCCATGACATTCCCAGGATAATATAGATAAGGCCGGCAAATCATGGGTCTATCCTGGGTCAGTCTCCTCCCAGCTGGTCATTCCCAACCGTCCTCCCTGAGGGGGGCGGGCCTTGAGTCATCTACACCAGATGCCCAAACCACTTCTATTACCACCTTGTGATATTTTTTTACCTGGAAACCCAAAGATAAAGCCCTAAACCCAAGTTTGTGTTTGTCATATAACTGATTTAGCTCGATTGTTAATGCTCTTCTCTAACTTCCACCTTCGGAACACCTTCATGATTGAGCTAATACCTTTTTATAAGCTGATCATTATTATACTCCCTTAAAATAATGATATAACCTTGGGTATTACCAACAGCAGTCACCTCTGATTTCTTTCTAGCAATGAAAAGCTTCCAAACCTCTCTTTGTCTTAAAGTTAGAAGCAGCACTTCAATATGTCATGAATCACCGTTTGTCCCGGTAGAGCAAGGTGAAAACACGCCAACGGTGCTGACAATCATTGACCTAAAACACGCTATTTGTCGTGATCGTCTGTAATCACCAGACCCAAACGTCTCTACTGGGATCTGACACTGTTGCTTTCTAGACGTGAAATTGTTCTTAAACCCTCCAGCCCACACTGGCAGCTGTTTGCTGGAGGATGTGTGAGGACAGCTCTGTGTTTGGACACTGGTTCTATCAGAAAAAGACTCTTCCTGCTGCTGCTGTTGTTTGGGATATTGATTTAAAGCCGAGGCTCTGTGGGGATGTGTTGTGTTGAGCCTCGGGGTCATAGCATTTTATAGAATCCAAATCTGGGCTTAGCTTTGAATATTTTACCCAAAGCTGAAAAGTTTATTTATGTGACCTTTTAAGAGGAGGGAACTGGAGGTGTTGGTGTACAGCATTAAATAAGAAGAGGCTGGATGGAAACTGACGAGCTGCATCCAGCTAGAACATGTCTGTTCACCATCACGTTTCTTTCACACATGGATGAGACACTTATCTTTTCTTACTAACATCAGTTTGTTAAAGCTGCTTTAACCTCCGTCTCTGAAACTATTAATAAAAAACAACACTATTCTTCACTAACTAGGGATAGAGAAAGCTTTGACTGTCCTGAGCTTCGTCTCTAAAGTAACGCTGGTGTCTTTCCAACCTGGAATCAGATCCATAACACATTTTGAAGGAGCAGTTGCTCATTACTGGCTCAAGTGTCTAAACAATGAGCAGATGGTGCTTCGTTCTTTTCAAACAAAGAGAAACCCATTAGAAAACGCAGCGTGCCAAAACTATTATGAGAATCTAATGGTGTTATTTCACAGGAGAATATTGCAGTTTAACATTTCAGTGCTAATTTAGTTTGGGGAATCTGTGCAGATTTGTCGTGTCGGGCTTTATCTTCATATTAATGGAGTCCCCGTGCTTGGGGGTGTCATGACCTGGCTTTAGGGTCGCAACATAAAATGAAAACCAGTAAGTTATAGTTTAAGAAGACCTGTTCAGACCTGGTTATTTGAATGATTTGATCTCAAGTGGCCAGTTTAAAATACAGATCTAAACAAACCGAGGACGCATTTGACTGGTCTGATGTCAGACCATATTTGAAGGTGGTCTGGGTTGCATTTGATGGCATTCCTTTGGTTGGTGGTCCATTGTGCCTCTGGTTGGTTGTAGGACTGTCCATTTACATGCAGAGTCTTTTTATCCTTCCATATCAGTTGAAACAAACCCTATAATGAAATCCAAATCCCGTTACCAGACTTATGTTCTGATAAAAACTGGGCTACACCACAGCTCAGGCTTTTCATTGCAGTAGGGATGCTCAGACCAGGTCTAATCGAGGTCAGGCTTTTGTAATTAATTGTTTGAGCTCTGCCATAAACCAAAACCATGTTCCTGTAGCTTCAAAATGGCTTCTTCCTGTTTCAAAACACCTCTGCTGTGTGGTACAACTTAATGCTAGAAAGTCAGGAGCCAAGGTACAAGTACAAGCAAGCTGGTATATTTAAGATAACATCCATACCCGGATCGACCCAGTATTAAGAGACAGCAGCAGACTGGGAGGCTTAAACACTTGAACGGGACGTCCCCACTTCCTTTTCTTGTTCAGCCTCGTTAATGAAACTCTTTCCTCTCATAAATATGTATGAGCTCACTGAATGACGGTCCCTTGTTAGCCACAACCAGGAAAGGCACATTAATGTGTCACATTTAGTTTTAAACTGGTAAAAATATTGCTCTCTTAAAACTTTACCTCCTGACACTAACTTTAATGAATTTACTGTGTGTCAGTAAATTGAAGCAACACAGGAGGTGCTGAGCGTATCCTTTATTTCTCACCAGTGACTGTAATAGACGCCTGAAATCATCAAGCTGCAGCAAACATGGCAGTAATTGGTTTTACATGCAGCTTTAGGTTGGGTGGCTATTTCAGATGTTCTACTTTAAAGATGTCCCTAACTGTTTTCTCACTCCCGACTTTCAGCTCTGCAGAGTTTTGGCTTCTTTCATCTAATAGTTGATTAATCCTTTGTTATACGGCTAAATAATGAACCGTCTCGTTGGTTTGAAATCAGAAAGTCGTTGGATCTTCTTCCCTAATCCAGTTTCAGGATCCTCATGATACTTTTAGCTTGATGCTGAATATGTAAAACCGTTTACTGCACAGATATCCAAAGAAAAAGTTGAAGCAAGAGCGTATAGAGTCTGAAGTCTAAAACCATAACCCTAAACCCCGCTCCAGTCTAAGAGCTGAAAACCTGGATGAAACACTGAGTTAAAGATCTTAAATAATATTTATAAAATAAAAGGCTTGATCTAGATTCATTCCTGTTCAGTCAGTGCATGTTTTTTATGGTTTAGTTCAGGCAATAACCCTCTGATGATGGAGGCCTTTATCCTTTATCCTTTATCTTAGTGAGCTTTCACTCATCCACTCAGTGCCCGAGCATCAGGGAGTCAGGATGAGGATCTCCGGAGTGAAGCGGTTATTTCCCTTTTCAAACTTGAGACAGATGAACAATCTCTCGGGGGGAGGTCTGAGACGCTCAGCAGCATCCGGGAAGTTTGAGTTTGAATGAGTGTTGGTGTTTGAATGGCACATAAATGATCTTCAGCCTCTGCTGGCAGGCTGTCTGCAGCACGATGTCGCTTTAAACCGAGCAGAAAACGCTGCCTCACGCAGGGAGATTGAGACGATTGCTCTGCGCCCCCCAAAGCTGACACTTACATGAACAGTCAAAGAAGGTGAAGAACAGCAGGAGGAAAGAATGGAAAGCTGTGCAGAGATCCAGTCTGCTGCAGAACATGAAGATCTGCACGCTCCTGGACGTTTCAGTCTGGATCAAAGATTTTTATTAAATAATATTCCACCTTTGGGTTGAGTTCATGTTTTTGCAGTCACCATCTCTGCCTGTACCTTTTAGCTGCAAATATATAGTCCAAAAAACACAGTACACAAAGAAAGACCTGTTAATCAAATCTATTAATTGAAAAACGTATATGTGTAATATCTGGTTGTTGCATTGTCAGGTGGACACCACCCACAAATGTTCCTAATAAAACCCCAACTCCCCACCAATCATTTAGTCCTGAACTGGGATGAACCAGTCTCTCTACAAGTCCAGCTGCCGGCGTTTCAGTTTTATTTACATTTATTTTTCACTGTGCGCATTAGAGCTTTTAGACGAGGCTGGATGTTATCTGCAGCAGAGCGTCTGACTGAGCTCATGTCAGCACTCGTTGCATCGACAAACCATTAAACCAAAAGCTAGAGTCACTAAATGTAAAGTCATCACATGCGGCCAGTTGATCAATCATCCTGTTTTTGCTCTGAGACAAAGCGTCAGCGTTCTTGACGTCTGCAGAGCTGTGCCTCTGTCACGCTGCCCTTTCAGCCTCTTTTTCATCCGAGCTAAATGTCATTTCACGTTGTTGACGGCCGTCAGACAGGAAGTCCACAGCGGAGCTACACTCTGCCCGAGGTGTCTGCATTGTGTCTAAAGTGATAAAAACAGAGCCTGATTTTCATTCCAGTTCCTCAGCCAAGCTATGCTCTGTTGTGTCCTACCTGGCGTCTGTCTTCAATCAGCACATCGTCCTTTTCCTCAAAGATGTAAAAATATGGACTTGTAAATGAGACTGCAGAGTCAGCGTTCCTGCTCACATCTGAAACGCTCAGAAACTTCAAAGCAGCAGTTTGTACCCACATCCCTTCATCTATTCACAGTTTAGAGCCTTTTCTAACATTTTTCATCAGTTTGACGAAAATGTGCTTTGCTCTAACGGCATTTTCAGCTTCTATTAGAATGATTTGTAAAGTAGACTGAAGCAGAAACTGTTTGTGTTGGTGTGAAGAACTTTACTGCTCTATAGGGATGTACGATATTTAATCGTTTACGATATATCATCAAAAACATTCTCCACGGTAAGAATATGTCATCCCGTGATAAAACCATAAATTCCCATTGATGACGTATATATGTGCGCGACACACTCTCAGCCCAACACGTGTGGAATATTGAATATTGCTCCACTCTGTCCATCACATTTGGGATGAACTGGCCTGAACATGGCAAACATCAGCGGCCAATGAACTAGGGCAATTTCCTCAATCTACAAAGTCCTGATTAGATTTATTTAGAGAGACTTCAGCAGATTAGGTTGAGTTGGCAAATCCAGGCGTCCTCCCCCTCAGCAACGCCTTCCAGTTCTTTCTGGGGGATCCCTTGGCGTTCCCGGTGTTTCTTCCCAGCTGGCCGTACCCGGTAAACCCTCCAAAGGGACCGGCCCAGGAGGCATCCTCACCAGATTTCTGTTCCACCGACCTTGAATAAGCAGATGATAATAAACAGATGTGTGTATGGATTTAAGAGAATGCTGTAACACGTCAGTTAATGTTGCCTCAGTAATATTTCTAAGTCAGTCAGCTCTGCCTCACCTCCCGTGGCTCTCCTCTGTGGATCAATTCAATCAGCAACCAGTCATACTTCAGTGTCAATATCCCTCACAGTGAGCTCACCAAAAACTAATTAGAAGATGCCAGAGTGTCTTCAGAGCGGAGACAAATTATTTCAACTCCACATGAAGGTGGGTTATTTTAAATGCAAAGAAACGAGGAGCGACGGTGGAGGAGCTGCCAGGCTGCCTGCTGGTGGAGGAGGAGGAGGATTTCACTTCCTGTTTGTGTTTGGGACATGACGGCCCGCGTCCTGGGACGAACCACCTTCTGTCATTCCCTGACTCCTGTTCAAATAAAGAACCAACAGCTGTTCACACGTGAAGACGCCAGGAGGAAAGATCAGCTTCTAGAAACAGACCGAGCATTAGTGATGTAGTGATGTAGTCATGACCACTGGATAAGAAAACACCTGGATGTTTAACAGATACTATGTGGGCTGTGTTTTATTAATCTCTGTACAAAGACGTGTTAATCCGCCGCTAAAAATAGACCCAATAAATGCAGCATAACCTCCTCTCAGCTGTGTAGTGTGTGTCAGGTGTGTGTGTCAGGTGTGTGTTGTCTTCAGCTTCCAGTTGTTCCAGCATCTGTTGAGTCTAATTAAGAGTAAACACAAACACTCAGACGTTTCTTTCTTTCTTTGTGAGGGCGTTTCATTCCTCAGCCTCTAACAGAACTGTAATCTCCAAGGTTTCCGCTGCGTCTTAAAAAGTCTTTAAAGTCTAAAAAAGTCTTAAATTCGATAATTCCAATTTAAGGCTTCAAAAAGTCTTAAATACGAGCATATTTTGCATCGTAGCTCTTAACTTACATTTGGTCAGGCCATTTACCGCTTCATTCGCGTTTCTACCCCCATGCTTCACAGCTGGGATGGTTCATGGGATCCTCATCCTTCTTTTTCCTCCAAACACTGTACTGAAAGACGCTGTGACTAAGAGTGAGTGTCACTGAGGCTGGACTTCATGTTTGATTCAGACGCAGCACTCTTAGTCTGGTTGTGTATCCTTCCACAGACACCATGAAGACTTATCTCGTCTCTCTGGACGTGTCCATTTGTGTCTAATGTCTTTATGGATCAGCTTTATAATTAGACTTAAAATCAATTTTCATTTTAACGTTCTCAGAGACAAATGAACGACGCCCTCGCTGAGAATCTGTTTCATCGAACTTTATTACGTCTCTAGAACAAAAGCTAGTCGCCGTGTGAAGTGCTAATGACCTGAAGCTCAATAAATAACAGCTAACCTGACGAAGCATTAGCATTCAGTCGTTCCTCTGATCGTGTTCAGACTGAGCTCATACGCTGAAGGAGTCATATTTATGCATTAAACGCACCAGATCTGCTCATTTTAATTCATCCGGCGTCCGGAGCCTTTTCTGTGGACATTCATCTGAACTAACGGAACATTTCCATCTGTTTGCTTTTTGTTTATTTCCTAATTATATCCTCCATCGTTATTCCATAGTAGACCTCAATTTAAATTAGGATTCCAGGCGACAGCTCCTCCAAGTTTTACTTTATTCTGCCTTCACTTCTTCTCTACGACCAGAGTCATTTATATTTTATTCATCAGTGTTTTTATTAGTTTATTTTAAAAACGATGGACCGCCTGTGGTTTTGTTTGGGTGGAGCTGGTACCAGGCTTCTAGTATTTGGAGAAAAACATGCGTTTAGTTGCAGCACTCTTTGTGTAAAATATCTGCTAAATCAGGAAGTTGAAGAGCGACGTGTTATCAGATGTAACTTAAATAAGACAGAATGTTTTATTTAATGTTGAATTCTCTTCTTGCCACGTATTCACCAGTGTTGTTGCAGCAGAAATGCTCAGCGTTGATGACTTTATATTGTTTTAAATCAAGAGTACAAGTTTGTTTTTTACTTTTTTCTTTACAGCCTTCCTCTACGGCCTCTGTCACTTCCTGGATGGATGTTGTTGCTAAGCGATAGCAATCGCTGAGTGGAGCAGAATTAGTTTTGGGCTGCTTCAGCTTATTGAGCTCTCTATCACATCCTCAGACTCAGATCTGTACCAGGCTCCAGCCGAGCCTTTGATTTGTAGACGTCTGGTTCCCTCGGCTAAACAAAGGAAACTTTTTCTCTAATAGTAATAATAATAACGTCTGAGACACAGAGATGGTGTTTGGTTGATAAATCAAAGGGTTCTAGGTCTGGGTTAAGAAATACAAATTGATCCAGTTGAAAGATCTGACATGGATTCATTAGAGATCTGGTTTTGAACGACTGTTCTGAAGATTAGTCGACATTTGACGTAGAAGCTCCAACTCTGAGAGCACCGTCAGGTCTGAAAGCTGATTGGATTTAAAAACTATGACGACAGAGAAGAACTGGACCAAAACAGAGACATGTGGAAGATGAGAAACTGCTGCCCAGTGGCTGATTGATGGAGCTCTTAAAAGATCTTTTTGACTAATCAGGGGATGTCCTCAAATGTCTCTTTTCAAGCTTTCCCAAATAAAAGATGTACTCCCAGTCTCCCAGTATTCCTCATTCAGAGGTTTAGGTCTGATGCTAAAGTTAACCCAGGTGTTGATCAACAACGAGCAGGAGACTTTCCAGGCCGTGGTCCTTAAATAGAGCCTGACCTTTCCACAGCGCCCGGTCACTCAGAGACATGAGCTCCATGTGTCTGCTGCCTGGTTTGTTTCTACGCCTCGTTTCTGGCCTCGCCTTCGGGCAGGAAAGTTCCCAAACACTGGCATGAGACAAATCCAGATAGTGACTGTCTCAGCACAGCAGTCTTCAGCCGTGATTGAGCCGGGCCTGTAATTGGTTTCTGGTCACTTCTCTGACTCTCACTGGTTAAAATCAGATCAGAGCCTGAAGCAGGATGTGAAATTATTGAGCCTCAGACAGATGCCAGCGCTCACTCTTAATTAACTAGCTCAGCAGCATATTGACTTGAGCAGCTGGTTTTATTAACGGCCTAATTGATTTGCATATTTCTAAACTGCTAATAAAGATTGACTTTATTAGCTACCTTACTCCTACATCCAGCCGTCATGGAGCGTCATGACCTCTCATTTGTGTCTTTGTGATGAATGTAAATCCAAAGATTATTCATTTTCTTGTTGCTTTGTTTTGTGTCTGCAGGAAACATCAACCTGTCACACCTTGTCTAATTCTTTACAGCTTCTTTAATGATGAATTAATTGATTTTTTTTATCTGAACTGATACCAGATCATCCTGCCTTCAGTCATCAGTCACAGATCCATGCGTCTTTGGTTTAATTCTTAATGATAGCATCATTTACAATAAGAAAGTCCAAACTTTGGATGGTTAATATTAAGACACAGCCTCATCCTGCTGCTGGAGCTCAGCTTGACAGCTTCAAGGTTGTCTGGCAAGAAAAAAAAAACAAAATCAATCCTGGCTGAACTTTAGAACAGAACCTCAGAACCATCCAGTGATCGATGAGCCAATCGTTCCCGGTAGAATACAGACCCCCCCCACGTATGGCTGGGTTTTCTCAACGCCAGTATATTATAACAAAACTATACCCCTCTACAAGGAATACACATTTTTATACAGCTTCTCATTTTAATTATTCCTCAGTAACTTTAAATTAAAGTGTCTGGTCAAAGAGAGGATAAAAGTCTGTCTTAACTTTCCACGGCTGTAAAATCCAGCCAAAGGCGCCAGGAGGTCCAGGAGGTTAATGTTTTCTAGAAATATTGCTCTTAATCTTTGTCTTTCTTTTCCCATTGGCTCTGAACCTTGAACTCCGTGTTAGCAGTTCACTTTAGTTCAGTTCATTACATCTGTTAAAGCTGTTTTCTAACAGATGGCTGCTACTGCGGCGCCTGTAATCACAGACCAAAGCCTTACTGTGGAGGAGGCAGGTGATGCTCTTCAGCTCAGTTTGAGTTAATTCATTTTATGTGTCAGGCTCTGTCAGAAGAAACTGTGAGGAGTCTCTACTTCCTCTACCTCAGCAGTTAATGAGCAGACTTTTCATCTTTTATTTATTTATTATTTTAATTCTTTTTTGCAGAGACAGTGGAGCCGTCACCGCCGACTGCCGCCCAGATCAGATACGGTGAGAGATTCAGTCCAACACACAATAAAAACCTCTTTATATGAGTCTGGAAAGAAGCTGTTTTGTGTTAATGTTACGGAATTAAAGTTCTTTGGTCACTAACACATGAACATGATTAAATAATTTAGTAACTGACCTCATTATTGGACGTGCACGCCGTCATCTGAACCCGTTCTTCAGAGGTGGAAGTCTGCATGTACCAATTAATAATCCACAATGATAAACGCGTCAAGAGCTTTTAGATTGGAATGACTTCACTGGTGTACCTAATGAACTGGACAGGGAGTGTAGATTATATTTCCTCACCAACTATCTTAATAAGCTGTTGGAGGCGTTGGTAGCTGGAGTTTGTTCCAGCTCATCTAGCCTTTAATCTAAATGTCAGAGCATTGATTCCATCTTTTTAAACTTCCTTCTTCCTGTTTGTTTTGCAGTGTTGTTCCATAATGCCCTCCCCTTCGTTGGCTTTGGTTTTCTGGATAATGCCATCATGATCGCAGCAGTAGGTGGATTTATTTGAATCTCGGTTTGTTGGAAGAGTAAATCTTTTCTGGTGAACTCTACGTGCTCTAGTGATACGTCACGATGAACGTTTGTCTTTGTGCTCTCCAGGGAACTCAGATCGAGCTGTCCATCGGAGTCACTCTGGGCATCTCCACCATGGCTGGTAAGAAACCTAGATGATTTCTTTGTTTATTAATTATAAACAGCTGACTGTTGGTCTAGTGGAAGCTCCAGACTCTGGTTGGTAGCCCTCTTGTATATTTCTCACCTCACATCTTTCCAAATGAAACAAGCAGAACAAATATCGCTAGGGTATCAGCCAAGCTAGCTCTTCTTCTATTTGAGGAGAAAACTCTCCACGGGTGCTATCAGCAGAGTGGATATCTATATATTCTTGAAATCCCAGAGTCATGTATCACTCAAAGGAACAAAGAGACATTTAGCTGTAAACAAATCAACTCCACAGCACCAGGATATTGTGTATGACTGTTCTTCTGTCCGTCACAACAAAAAGCTCCGACCTTTGGGATCATTTAGTGTTTGCGTCATGTGTCGTTCAACTGGAAAGTCTTTCAGAGACTAATCCAACAGAGATGGATCAAGAAGAAGATCTCCATCAGATCATCTGTGGTTTCACTCTGAGCTCCTCATTCATTCCTCAACCATGGACAAAGTAGGAAGCAAACCATGTGACCTTACAGTCCTGAAGCTGCTTCTCTAACCACCAGTCCATGGTTCTCAGAATCCAAAGATCCAGGCTGGACATGGTGTTCCAGATGATTCCTTAGATGTCCTCAGAGGTCTCCTCTCCTTCCTTGTCGCTTTGATCCTGGGCTTTGTCTAGTGGTGTTTTAGGAGACGCTATAAAGGAAGGGTCCAGGCTGAGAGCAACTTAAACCTTGATGAGTCACCCAACTTTGAGCTGCAGTACCCTGGCTAGAAGAAAGAGACCAGGACCCCAAACCTGGAGCCAGACATAGGAGGAAACTTCCCAGTGAGTGTTTGGTGACCAGGCTCTGAAGCAGGGGTCCAGACTGTTCAAAGCAAAAGTGTCAAATGTTGAGTATGACTGTTCTTCTGTCCGTCACAACATAAACTTCAGGCAAAACTATTAAATTGGATCTGCCGGAGCAAAACCAGTTCTTGTCGGTGCAATAATTTGAAGATCCTGCATCCTTCCAGGCTACTTTAGAGCCTCGCTGAAAGCCGTCACGCTCCGTCTGGGTTCAGAGTTCAGATTATCAGATCCTCTGATTCCACTGTGAAGGTCTGCTGGTTTTAGCTGTAATATATGAACATGAGTGTGAAAGCATGTCCTCACACTGTGTGAGACTTTTAATAAATGCTCCACCAGAAAAAGTCTTTTTCCAAAGCGAGGAAACAGACTTTTGTTCACACTCTGGTTTTCATTAAACCTCTAAGAGCTCAGCGCCGCAGTGATTCCTCTCACCAGAGACTGAACGCAGTGATGAGGAGTAGAACCAGGTCAGTTAACCTGCTTTATGACCACATCCAGCCGTTACAGCTGTTATTGCTTCCATTGAGGCTCCAGGCTTCACGGTAGCACCGCTGTCATTTTTATTACTCCAACTATAACGGGGTGTCGTTATTGCAGCGGTGCCGCCTGTCATCACGGCCTCTCTTCTGGGTCTGCGTTTGGATCTTTGTTGCTCTGTGAAAACCAGATCCCCTCCCTCTTTCTCTCTCTTCACTAGTAGATTATTCTGTTTCCATGGATACTTGGCTTCAATTTCCTCAGCCAAGTGCAAATCAGAGGCAGAACCCGGGCTTTAGATCAATAGCCCTTTTTTATCATCCAGGCGCCGCCGTGTATTTGTTTCATCGCTGCCCATCTCGTCGACTGATTCCTCTTCTTTTTTATTTAATTTGAAGAGGATCTTTCAAGCTTTTACTTCTGGCTCTTCACCGTCGCATACAGTCGGTTTCAGGGTGCTGGCAGAATCATTAAAAGGCTGTATCGGAGTCTAACTTTAAACCTTCAGCTCCAGTTAAAGTTGTCCATCTGGAGTTTTCTTTCCAACCAACCAGAAGCTGCGTGAACTCAGCTTCAAGCCTCGTCGCTTTGGGTCCCTGCAGACCTCCACTCAAGGCAGCACACTTAGCACCTTTATAGTGTTAATGACCAGATATATTTCCTACCACATCGTCCAACCTCATCCCCAGTGAGAATGCGAGTGTTAATTATTCATGCAGTGCAGTAACGGCCGGCAGTAAAACCATGAGGCTGACTGGTGAGCTGCTGGTTTTCTAAGGGTGCTCTTTGATCTGTAAAAACTTTCATTCCTACTGACTCATGCTACAGTCTCCTGCTTTGATGTGATGTTTGAATATAGTGTGAATGTACAGGTGTGGATGTGGGCCGATGTGTCGGTACTACAGGCTTTTAGGTATATTTGTTCTTCCTAAAGTATTTTTCAAACAGGAGCCTTTTGGTGTGAATTACAGTTTCTGCCCTTTTACCATCTGGAGATGCGTCCGGGTGAAACTAGCAGAACATAAATATGTTAATGTATGGATGGAGCTGGCTTTTCTTCTGTTCAAAGAGAAAATACCGTCAATGATACAGCCTTCCATCTGGTTTCACCCGATGCTCCAAGCCTGCTATCAGCGTGGTGAGTTTGGTTGTAGGAACCGATGACGATGTTTCCTGGAGGTTAAGCCCTTGGAGACCATTTAGTGTTTGCGTCACATGTCGTTCAACTGTCGGAGATGGAAGCGCAGTTGGAGGAAAGTCTTTCAGAGACTAATCCAGGTCTGAGTCAAGGAACATCTCCAGCTTTTATTGGGGACGCTCATGAGCTCAAGAAAGAAGAACCACGAAGAAGATCTCCATCAGATCATCTGTGGTTTCACTCTGAGCTCCTCAGAAGATTCCTCATTTGCTTTTTTGATCACCACCTTAAGATTGTGGAGGAGTGTGTGTGTCCCTGTGATCCTGGGCTTTGTCTAGTGGTGTTTTAGGAGACGCTATAAAGGAAGGGTCCAGGCTGAGAGCAACTTAAACCTTGATGAGTCACCCAACTTTGAGCTGCAGTACCCTGGCTAGAAGAAAGAGACCAGGACCTCCAACCTGGATGGTGACCAGGCTTTCCTGGACCAGATGGTCTGGTGTATGGCAGCTCTGCAGCAGGGCTCCAGACTGGTTTAAAGCAAAAGTGTCAAAGAAAAAAGAAGCAAGACGTGATTTGTTGTGAAGTTTTCTCTCTTCAGAAACACTCTGCTTGCTTCCCCATCACCAAACATCTGGTACATTCCTGCATGAACTGCTTTGATTGCCACAGTTGTTGGTTTTGGGAAAGTTGCAGAAGCAGATGCAGTCTGTTGGAGAGCTGAGTCAGCCGGTTTGAAGCTGATTGACAGTTTTCTAAAGTCAAACCGTTCCAGACGAATGATCAGCGCGTCAGAGAGCAGCTTTTACTTTTTAACAGATTTTGTTCCCGCCCTCAGAAAAATATGAAAAGGCCTGAAAGTTTCAGATGGAGTCTGAATGAAATGCCAACCTCCTGTGAGACGCTGAGATCAGGACGATCTCACATTTACCATCTATGAGGCTGTTAATAGATCTGAGAGCTGCTGAATTCACACCGTTGTTTCCTTCTTTGTGTTTCTGCAGCTGCTGCTCTGGGGAACCTGGTTTCAGATCTGGCAGGTCTCGGGTAAGGAGCCGTATAAACTGTCTCTGAGGACTCAGAGGTTTATTCTGAGTCCCTCTGTTTGAAGACGAGTGTTTGTTTGCTGCATTTCTAAATGAATCACAGAGGTTTAGTCGTCTCGGTACCTTGTGTTCTCAGTTATTCAAACACGTTGGTTCTTTTTCACTGTTAACTTTTAAAATTTTGTTTTAAAAAGATTTGGAGCAGGAAGTCAGAAACGTCTATGATGTGTGACGATAACAAACAGATTAAGCCTCATCCTTTAAGAGGACGACTGGCAGTGATGGTTGTCTGTTATGTTTGTGTTCAGTCTGGCAGGTTACGTCGAGGCTCTGGCCTCCAAACTGGGGATGCAGGTTCCTGATCTGACGCCCAAACAGGTGGACATGTGGCAGACCAAGCTCAGCGGTCACATGGTGAGCTTTTCACCTTTCATTTCGTTCTTTTAATCCTCTTACCGTTGTCATAATTAATCTCTCCCTGCAGCAGTTTTCACAGCTTCTGCTACGTAGGATGGGAAGTATAGAACCTTAGCCAAGATAAAAGCTGGAGGAGGAGGAAATCTACACGGCCTGAACTCTCTGTCTTTATGTTTGTCCTCCTCCTGCAGGGTAAAGCCATCGGCGTGTCCATCGGCTGCATCCTGGGCATGTTCCCGCTGCTTTTCCTGAGCGACGACGACGACAAAGAGAAGGAAGCACAACCCCGCAGCGACGCAGCGTCTCACTCCTCCTAACAAGCTACTGCACAACACCGTCACAACAAACTGGAGACTGCTGATCAACCTTTATAAAGTATTTACAGTCTGTCTGCTCAGGCAGCGTTCTGGATGGGTCACAGCAGGACGCCAAAGAAAAGCAGCTTCAGACTGTAAAAGAATAATAACAATAATAATATTACAGCTGGAACACTCTGCAGCTTTATTCTTTAAGCTGACGTTCTGGCTTCAGCTCTCAGATGTCAGCATAAAGACGATCCCACGCTGTGATGTGTTCTCATTTTAAACAGCCCTCACTGGCCACTTCATTAGGTACACCAGTGACAACAGTCCTGCTCTAAATCTAGCTTTAGTTTCTAGTAACTCAGAGAGATGTTGATTCAGCTGTGTTTTCATTTTGTAGAGCTATTAAACTGACACGTGTTCCTAATATTCAGCCCAGTTTAACAGCTCCACAGTCATCAATCCAGGTGAATCTGCACCAACTCATCATTATTTAGATCAGAATGACTTTCCTGGTGTACCTAATGAACTGGACAGGGAGTGTAGATGACTTACTGCCTCATGTGAACGCCACCTGAGCAGATTTTAGGACGCGACGCTCTCGCCGGTCTGGATTCTGGACCTCAAACGTTCTGAGACCTGATCGAGTAGATCCTGATCGACTGGAAACACGACTTACATCCGACACTTTAAAGACTCCACAACACTATTTATTCACGTCTATAACGCCCGCTGGGTAATAATAACCTGTCAGAGAAAACAGGAAGTGTCGTCTGCTACCTCGAGGAGTCGTTTAGGTGTGTTTGCATGAGGAGGAACCGATGTAGCTCTATAATCTCTTTGTTTTCCTTAGATGAGAGGAGGCGTGTGCTCTTGCCTTTTGGTTTTTGTTTCGTGCTCCACATGGGTTAATCCCGCCGACACAAGTCAGACCAGCTTTAAATTTTATCTCTCTCACGTCTTTATCCCACTCTTCTTCTCACACTCCAGCACTTTTTGAGTCGGGCCGTGTCCAGACTCGACTCTCCGTCTTATTATAGTTAGATTAAGTCAGATTAAGGCTCAAGATGCATCAGGATATAAGTAATAAAACCAATTAAAGCAGCAAATCTCACATGATCCGAGGAGATATTAGTTAATAGAGCTCTGCAGCACAGATCATGTTATAGATGGACCCAGAAATGTGTGTCAGGTCTAAATATCATCGCTTCGTGACTCTGAATAAGAAAAGAAAGGCTGTGAGATTAAATTAAAGTTTAATAATAATGAACTCTGCTCCTTTCTCCGCATGTTTCAGCCCAGAAATCATTGCACATCTACCGAGTGTGAGGAGTTTGATCGTTGCCAAAGCGTCACAGATTAATAGTTTTATTTTTCTTTCTGTTTTTTAAAACCAGCCGATGGTGAAAAGTTTAACTTTAGATGAAGCTCAGCACGTCCTCGGATCAGAAGGAACCAAAACAAAAAAAAGCTCCGAGTTTAGCCAGACATCTGACAGACAAATGTTTGAACACTATTTTAATGAGTGTTTGGCTTCGCAGCATGTTTATGGATGTAAAAAGACTCGAGGGAGACGAGCAACTTTTTTTTTTTTGTTGTTGAGGATGAGGATGAGCAATCTGCCGTCTGTAAGTTGACCAGAGATTTAAAAGCATGCTGTTTTTTATCATCTCAAAAACAAAAAAGGTTTATATAACGTCTGTTTTTCTACGAGGATGAAGGTTTTCTGAACGGACTCTGTTCTCTGATGTCTCTCTGAAGAAAAGAAGAAAATGTTTGTTTTTTTGTTTTGTTTAGAAGCATTTGAACAAAACTTTGAGGATGTTTTGCCGCCACCTGGTGGACAGTCTGGAGCATGAATAACACTTTAAAACGCCTGTAACCTGTGCAATTTACCTGAAAACTAATAAATCTGGGACTTGTTTACTTGTGGCTCCACAGGTTGATGCTGTAGCTCCGTGTCTTTTCATTCACCGCCGACATCCCGTGGAGCAAGGCAGCTAGAAGCAGCTCTAAGGTCAGAGTGACGGCTTTAGTGTGTGGACTACAGATGTTAGTTTTAACCGCCAGCTTGGATTTTTATTTATTTACTTATTTATAGGAGGCGAACGTGACCATATTTGGACGATTTATTTAATTTAAAGAGTATCTAATTATTTATTTATGTATGTGATAGTGACAGTTCACATTAATGAACATCTGTTTAGACAGAAATAGACGTAAATATGACAGATTATAGCAACAATGCTAATTTGCATCCTCAGTCTCTAGCAGGTGCTTTCCACCACTGCTTTAGGTTAGTGTTGAAGGTTTGTAATGTGGGTAAGACTGTTCCAGATCACCACATTTTATCCAACGGCTGTTTTTCTAGAGGATTTCTTGGTCATTTAAACTGAGTCCATCCTTTATATCCAGTCTGTGCTGTAATTTTATCTTTAAATAGTTGGTTTTAAATACGTCGTACAGCAGCTCTCAGGTTTGTATCTCTCAAATTAGATGCCTCTGTATTTGGTTATTGTTTTTATTAGATGGTGCATCTCTAATCGTAATATTTCTCCATATTATGACAGAAAATTTTAGCATTTTATAAAGCTTATCCCAGCTGTCATTGGTCTAGAGGTAGGATCCACCCAGTCTATCACAGAGAGACACTTAAGCCTACGGCCAATTTAGAATCACCAATGAACCTAACCAGCATGTCTGTGGATGGTGGGAGGAACCTGGAGAACCTGGAGAGAACCCACGCAGACACAGGGAGAACATGCAGACTACACACAGAGATGAACATGATGGATTAGAACCTAGAACCTTCTGGCTGGGAGGTATCAGTGCTAAATTTGCTAGAAAAAAATCATGTTTCTGAATTTTAAAGTTTCATTCATTTAAAGTCTTGAATCTGGATATTATAGTTTCTTTCAGCATCAGTTTTTTTTTAATTTTAAATTCTCCATTAGACTCTTATTTTCTCTGAGAATGTTACAGCTTCCACATAAAACATTTGGATTTCCACTAATATTCTCACTCGTTCCTTGAACCCTCTGAAAATCTTTAATCTTTTAATTTAATCTAACTTTAATGAAGTCATTGAAAACATCCAAGTTTTTTTTTTTTCAACAGTTATAACCTGAACTCTAAACTTACTTCATGCGTCTCACAAACAGATTGTAGACAGACACTAGATAAATACAGAAAGTAGTAACCTGTACAGACTATTTTCTTATTTTCTTTATGGCTTATAAATAAAAAAATGTCTTCAAAGTAACTTCCAATGGTAAAATCAATTAATCTTCTGTCAGTTGATTAATATTCCTCCTCTGACGTGACAGATCAATGATATTTATGTGCAGTTAAGACCTTTATGATCATGAAATAATAATAATAACAATCATACAATAAAGACAAATGGGTCCGTTGTTTGTATTTGATAAGTTTTATTCAGGGACAATCGAAATGTCTCGCATGGAAAAGTCAGAGCAGAGATAATCTTAACATCCTAAACTCACAGTCAAAGTAAAGACTTTCCTACATCAGCCTCGTTAAAATCAAAAGTAAGTGAACTCGTCAATATAAAACAATAAAAAAAATAAAAACTCCAGGTTTCCCTCGTCACCAGATGCACGTGGTTTGCTACGGTTTTATTTTACAGCTGTTACACATAGAAAATCAATCATTTATCATTAATAAAACCCGTTAGTGGATTAAGTGAGATCATATAATCTGGTTCACGTTAACAAATGACTGAAATTAGATGAAGAATCTGATGATGTGTTCAAGGCTCCTGGGAAATGTAATAATCAGATTTACAGTATAGACTTTACATTCAGTTTTTCAAGTAGAACAAAGGAAACCTCACAGAGTAGTTACGTAATACTCAGCGACCAGGGATGATTAATTTAAAATGAGGCTCAGATTAACATCCCATAAATATTTAGACCAGTTATAATTTTAGTTTAATTGATTTGTAGACGTTAGCTTTTAAACGCTTTGGTTTAGGCAGGTAGATCCCAGATGTTTAATTTACTACCCAAACAAAAACTGTTCATTTGTTTCAAAGTAAAAAGTCCCCATGAAACTAAATTTAAAGTTTAATTGTTCTTTTATGATGCACCAGTATCTGGCCCTTTAATTTAGAGTTTGTTGGTGATGACTCATCCTGCACTAGAGGGTGTGAACTCATTTTTAGTCCCGCCCTCGTTGGACTTTTTCCAGAGGGCAGCAGTAGTAAATCGGACGTTTCATGTTGACTTTAATGGACCTACATGGTCGTCTCCTGGAACATGGACATTTAATTCCTTATAAATTACATATGAAAGGTGTTTAAAATACTAATTGCTAGAATTCTTTTAGAAATACACAATTTACTGCAACCAAGAAAGTCATATCCAATCATATTTAATGATTTTTTTTATTCATTTACAGAAATGTCTCGTGTAGCTTTAATGAGACGACCATCCGCACCATACAGAGTCCAGACTCTTAAATATATACACAGATTTGTCAATTTCCTACATTTTACTCTGAAACAAATAAGACCTTTCATGAGGGAAACCTTTATAGGAGAGCACCTGAAGTAGGAACATTGTACAAAAATCAAACCCAGAGCATCGCTGAGGAGACACTGGAGGAAATTTGGCAATTTGTCTCAAATTAAAGGCGTTAAAGGGTTAAAGACACCAACAGCTGCTTGTACTTACAAAATAAAGGCCTCCAGACACACTGAGGACGGGACTTTAATATGGGACTTCATTGACATGGTGTTTATGACCAGGTCTGATTTTCTGCCACTAATCTTCCTCCTCCTCCTCCTCAGTGTGTGCAGGCCTCACTCAGACCATTGAAAACAGACACAGTTACAGTCTGGACAGGCTCGAACATTCAGCTTCATACGCTTGTTATCGCATCAGCTACACAACTGTACTCATAAACCTGCACTGAAAAATAAAAACAAAACACGTGTATATATAAAAACCGACGGGCTTCAGTCATCATAGAGTGAGAAACATTAATGATTCACGGCTGGGAATCAGATTTAAACGGCAGGCGGTATCTAAAATGCTTTCTAAAGTCAGACGGACCAGAGGAAATAAGTTCCGGTAGAAAAAAAGCGGACCACATGCATATTAAATATATTTGTTAATAGGTTATAAACGGGACAGCTGGCAGTTTAGAAAGGTAACAAATAAAACGGCTGAAAACATTCAAATGAATTAATAGAAAAAAACAAAGAATAATTTTATGCGAGATGACACCATATTAACATCTCTATTTGGTACAGGGTTTTATTCAATAATGGGCTTTACACTTAGATGGATATTAGTATGCAGCAGGATCTGATTGTGTTCTGTTGGAACTGTTTCGTCCTAGCTGTTAGTCATCGATCAGCCATGATGGAAGCCTTCGCCTTAGCCTCTCTAAGATAGCTTAAAATCTGTCTTGTGTTGGCTTGCTAACAAATAGCTAACAAAACTTAGCCTTAGCCCCCCAAAGGTATTTTATAATCCGTCTTGTGTTGCCTTGCCAACAAACAGCTATCTAATATTAGGCCTAGCATCCCTAACATAGTTTAAAATTCGTCCTGTGTTGTATAGCTAACATATAGCTAGCTAATATTAGCTGAAGTCTAAACCAGGTTAAAATCCATCTTGTGTTGCCTTGCTAACAAACAGCTAACTAATATTAGCCTTAGCCTCCCTAAACTAGCTCAAAATCCATCTTGTTTTGGCAAGCTAACGTATATCTAGTTAATATTAGCCTAAGCCTTCCTGTACCATCTTAAAATCCATCTTGTGTTGGCTAGCTATCACACAGCTATCTAAAATTAGCCTTAGCCTCCCTAAGCTAGCTCAAAATCCATCTTGTGTTGGCAAGCTAACGTGTAGCTAGCTAATATTAGCTGAAGCCTCCCTAAACTCTTAAAATCCATCTTGTGTTGCCTTGCTAACATACAGCTAACTAATATTAGCCTTAGCCTCCCAAACTTAGCTTAAAATCCATCTTGTGTTGGCAAGCTAACATTTAGCTAACTAACAAATTATGCTCTGCAAAATGCATGATCTGTGTTTACTAAGTTTTATTTGTTAATGATAGTCTACAGGTGAACAACAAGAATAGCTAAATTAAGGATAATACTTGCTAAACAGTTAGCTTTCTAGACCCCAACTGTTGCCTAGCAGCGGTTCTCTCATGACTTTTGGCTGATGTGGAAGATTCAATAATTCATGTAGTGGTTAACGTTTGGAAACTTCAGGTCAAAGCTAAAAGACTTCCAACATGGCGGCACAGTCTGGCGCCTGATGACTCGTGAGCAAAGCGTAGGACGAAAGAAAACTCCAAACCAGCTCATGCACTTCTCAGGAGTTGTGTCTCCTCTCCAGATAATGTACACTTTCTTATTTGAATTTACCAAGACGGGGACCAGTCTGATGGAGGAGATTCATTTGGGTGGAAATTCACCTAGATTACTCGATTATACTTTTAAAGTCCACTATTGCTACAACTTTTACACAGACCGGATATTATTGTTTTTAAATATATTAGGCTTTAATCAGATTATTGCAGCACACCGTCCCAGTATCATTACATATTAAAACACTGACTCTGTAGTAGCGTCACTAAAATAACGTCCACAGCTGTTAACATGTGTGCAGGCTAAACCGGCTCACAGGCTGCACTACGACAGATCAATGCACGAATCCACGTTACTTCAGTTTGCTACAGGTACGTAGTAGGAGCTCCAGTTACTGCTCCACTACAGGTGTAAACTAACACACACTGTCCAGGTGCTACATAGCCGGTAGGAGCTGAACAAACTTCACGAATTATACTCATCTGTAGTTTTAAATAGTTTCTTTTTTGTTCACGTCGTAAAAGTGCTTTACAGGAAACTTAATGTTAAAAAATAAAAGTTAAACAGTCCTGATAATCTATCTTTGATTGATTGAAGGTGGAGGAAGCCATCATGATCCAGTTAAGCTAATATGATGTGTTCATGGTCTGCTAGCTCCTGGTTCTGTTTGGATACAGAGGTGGCTTTGTAGGTGTTTTGTTCGGTATAGTTGCGTCTGCATTGGCACTTAAAATCCATCTTGTGTTGGCATGCTAACGTGTAGCTAGCTAATATTAGCTGAAGTCTCCCCAAACCATCTTAAAATCTGTCTCGTGTTTCTATATCTAACGCTGATTGCACCAGTTGTGTAACAGTCCAACAAAAGCATTCAATGAACACTTCCTGCGTCTTTTACGTTAGACATCTTGGTGTGAGGAAGATCAGCATTTTGGATTTAGGTGTTGAATTACCATCTGTCCAGGACAAAGTAGGAGCAGACAGGGATCCATGGTGTCCACAGTGGATTTGGTTTGTCCACATGGGGGGTCTAGTTGCTACGTTACATTTGGTCAATCGTCCTCAGGCTGTAAAAGGTATGGGTACTAACGGGTACTAACGGGTACTAACGGGTAGTGTCATGTGATCTTGTGAATCTTGCCTGGAGCTGGGAGGTCAACATTTGAGGCTAGGGGTTTGTTAGTTGGGTCAGATGGCTTCGCTCCACCTTTTAATCCACCCAGCAGTTGGTGTCCTGATCCACCTGTGGGATCTTTATCGTCTTTATTCCGTCACGGATCTAATTTAAAAGGCATAATGGTTTATTTATACTGGGGCCAACCGTAAGAACATGCAGGTCAGTCGACTGTTAGTAACAAACACTCTTCAGCTCGCTACTCTACATTTACAAATACTCCGTTTGCAGATTTCTCAAACACCCTAAGATCTAAGTTTTTTTACATTAAAATAATAATAATCAGAATAATAATCCAGCATCCTTTTGAATTAAATAGAGAATATCTAAGTGGGATGCAGCACACGGGCTTTTGGCACCTTAAGAGGAAATGTCAGACTACGGGGATGGAGAAGGAGCGAATGGCGAACGAAACGAACACACACATCAAAATAGAAATATGTACACACAAATAATGATTTGATCTTTTGAAAATACTCCACCACCACCACCCCCACACTCCCCACCCGTCCTTCCAGCTCACCTTTATCTCATCCAGAGTCGTTCTCTCCTTCATCCGTCGTCACTTCCTTCTCGTTATCACACACGTTAGTTTTCATTTAAGCCTTCTCTGCTACAGGTCTGACCTCCAACTAGCCGCTCACTTAATGTCCTTTCAACGCTGAAGTTGCCCTGAGGAAACGATCTGGGATCAGTCCAAACTGGAATTAGTCAAGTAGTTTTTAAAGGGGAGACCTTCTTCAGACTCGTTCTTGGCCTGATAGTTCAAACCCTTCAGAACAAGAAATCTCTACGTGCATTTAACTGATTGTTGGGTTGTCCAATTGTGAACAGACAGGTGGTGTTACCCTAAAATAATAAATAACCCTTTGGCCAGACGGTAAATGTGCAGAATTAATATCAAATACTTAAGAACT
The DNA here is from genome assembly GCA_005024645.1 of Planiliza haematocheilus. NCBI lineage: Eukaryota > Metazoa > Chordata > Actinopteri > Mugiliformes > Mugilidae > Planiliza > Planiliza haematocheilus. The sequence continues at coordinate 211,158 of SRSE01000486.1, forward strand.
GATCTCGATCAAAGTCACCGGGCAACTTCCTCCAATCATTTGACGTCGTAGCTCCTTTTTTTTTTTTGCTTTTTCTAAACACTAAACCATTCTGTGTCCTGTCAGCTGAGACACAGAATGGCTCAAAGTCAAAGCAACCCTCGTGGTCTCAGTGAATACTCGGAGCAGATCGGTCGTTGCTCGTCGTCTTCTTGAGCCTGACGCCTCGTCGTATGGCCACCAGAAAGTCCTCCACCTCGCCGTACTCCGTCTCCTCCAGCAGCTCCGGAAGAGGCCGCCGCTCCCACTCCGCCGGCCGGCCGCCGGGCTGCGGCGGTGGGGAGGGAGGGTCCGACCCCTCGCCCCGGTGCTGGACCTCCCAGGGGACGGACTTCGGTGACAGCGGTGTGCTGGAGGGGCTCAGCGGCGTCCGCGCGGTGTTGCCTTCCTCTGACGGCGCTCTGCTGGGGAAACCCGGAAGCTCCGGCACAGTCGGGGTCTTGACCGGGATCATGGGGGGCTTGATGGGGATGGGGCCCAAGTTGAGGCCCCCAGAGGGTCGGCGCAAGTTGGGTTTGGAGGACGGCGTCCGTCGGATGGTGGCGACCCCAGGCGTGATGATGGCAGAGGGGTTTGAGGGCAGGCCGGCGGTGGAGGCCGGGCGTTTGGACTGGAACATGCGGCGGTAGGACTGAGTGATGTCGCTGTTCCTCGGGATGGTGGAGGATTTATCGAAGTCTGGAGACGACTGCTGGTCGGCGTCCTGGTCTGCTCCCACAGAGTAGTAGTCACAGTCTGACACTGAGGAGGACGGAGAAATGTGAAGACACGTCAGTCTGCTGGGATTTAGCTCGGTGAGCGTGGTCCTGAACGCATCGCGTGTTTTAGTTTAAACGCTGGATTTATTGGAAATGTTCATTAAAAACTGATTTGATTCGTCCTCTGCGAGTAAATTAACTCAACATTGGAGACGGTACATCAAAATCTGAATAATATGATTCTACAGTAGAGAGCTGACAGAGGGATCAGCTGATGTTAGAGTTTTAAGATCTAATGTGAAATTAAACATGAAAATGAGACCAACTGGTAACGTTTGCTTTGAGCAGAGACATAAAAGTCTGTGGATGCAGTATTTAGTTTTTTTCACTATCTAGGATCTGTGCATTTTCCAATAAAGTTTCTGGTTCTGACTCTTTTCTCTAAAGACATATTTGTCGTCCATGCTCGGTTCCTAAACTGTTCTTCACCGTACTTTTAAAGAACCCTCACCTTGTGACGGGATGGTGTCCTCTGAGCAGCAGGGGGTGTTGGTCTGGCTGCTGTAGCCGCTGGAGCCCTGCAGAGAGTCTCTGCTGGAGCCGTGGATGTCCAGCTGGAGGCCTCGGGCCAGAGCTTTGGCCAACTCCTCATGTGTCTCCCTGTCCACCTGTCAAGGTCAGGGGGGGTTCTGGTTATTTAAACGTCTCACAGCTCCGTCTTGAAGATGCTTCGCGCTACTTTCATCTCTAATAACCCGTTTGTTTTAACCTGGTCTGACCTTAGGTGACGTCAGGGAGTGGCTTCCTTTAACTCCCTGTAGCTCCTCCCCATGCGTGCTGACATCAGCGCCCTGGTGGCTGCTGGGATCTGTAGTGTCTCTCCTGTCCTTGCTCCTCTTCAGGGTGTTGACCATTGGCTGGTCGTACGGGCCTGGTTTGGCCCAGTCCTGCACACGGACACACGGAGACATCAGAGCAGAGACATTAAGACATTAAAATATTAAAATATTAAAATATTAAAACATTAAAACATTAAAGCATTAAAATATTAAAACATTAAAATATTAAAGCATTAAGACATTAAAACATTAGAATCTATGGAGGAGGAAACTAAAGACAACTTTAGATGCTCTAATGGTACAATAGATGATTCATTGTACGGAAATGTTCATTAAAATAAATTTGCTAGGAACAAAGGTCTTTATAAACTATATTTATTTAGTTTCTTGTAGGTTTTATATTTAATTTATTTTGTGTTGTTACTAAGGGAGACCTGCAAAATAAGAATTTAATCTAATGTTTTAATTTAATACGTTTATAATTATATAATAATAATATTCTTAATAATAAATAAAAATATGCAAGATTTATATTGTACAATTATTATAGATTATAAAGGAATATTATTAGTATTATAATGTATATTAATAAAATAATTTAAATTTTATAGTACAGTTACTATTATTATATAATTATGATTATTACTACTATTATTGCTAATAATTATATAAATACAAACATACATTTTTATCCTAATTATTATTATTAATAATTATAATAATAATCTCATTTTATTTATTAGTATTTTTTATTATTTTTGTTTATTTATTATAATTATTGTTTATGTATTTATTTTACTATTTTACATCTATATTTCTTTTGAGCTACTGTGATCATGTTCCTTGATTACTTATGGATCACTAATGTTGTTTTTACAGTAGAGATCTGAAAGATGATTAAAGATTTAATTTTAAATTATGAAACATGTCATGCACCAAAGTATCAGATGTGTGAAACTGACAGAATAATAAGAAATAAAAGAATAAAGGAGGAGCTGCAGGAATGAGCTGAGAGGACATTAAATCAGAAGGACAGGTGGGGGACGCAAAGATGGGACAGATGGAGGAGAGTGTGGATCAAACCTTCCAGGACGGGACTCTAGACGACGGCATCGCTCCGAGCTCCGCCGGCTGACCGAAGGCCGACTGAGACCACGGCCACGTGGGCGAGACGGACGAATAGGAGGGCGAGGACATGGGGGAGGTGGTGGTGGAGTAGGTGAAGTATGGAGGGTGGAGGTGGGTGTCCTGGGCTCCGGGCAGACAGAGGACAGCGTGATGGTCAAAGCCGTTTGACAACTGAAGACGAGTGGATGGAGGAGAGACACAAAATTAAGACGATGGTTCATGAGTGGACGTGGAAAAAAGCTGACGGAGGAGGACGAGGAGCTACAGGAGGACAAGGAGGACATGGAGCTAGAGGAGGACAAGGAGGACATGGAGCTAGAGGAGGACAAGGAGGAGCTGCAGGAGGACAACGAGGACAAGGAGCTAGAGGAAGACAAGGAGCTGCAGGAGGACGAGGAGGAGGAGGAGCTAGAGGAGGACGATGAGCTAGAGGAGGACATGGAGCTGCAGAAAGACAAGGTGGACAAGGAGCTGCATGACAACAAGGTGGACAAGAAGCTACAGGAAGACAGGGGGGACAAGGAGGACATGGAGCTGCAGGAAGACAAGGAGGACATGGAGCTAGAAGAGGACAAGGAGCTACAGGAGGACACTTTCTAATTTACTGGTTCATATTTTTATGTTTATAGATTTATTTCTATTTATTTTCTTTTGTTTCCTTCAGACTTTTCTACATGTCTGCATGAGTGAGTGTGTGAGTGTGTTTCCAGACGTAGACGTTCACCTGTTGCTGCCCGGAGCTGGGCTCAAGGTGTGAGGGTGAGGAAGAGGAGGAGGAGGAGGAGGAGGAAGAGGAGGGCTCCTCACTGACAGACTGACGGGATAAAGCAGAGACACACGACTGCAGCAGAGGAAGGAAAGCCATGCAGAGCACACACATGGAAAGACAGGCAGCCGTTTACAGAGAGAGGAAGAGGAGGAAGACAAGGGAGGAAGAGGAAGCAGCACAGAGGTTAGTTCTAAAAGCGAGAGGAGGAAGAGTTGATCAGTGAAGCAGCAGCAGCAGGTGAAATGAGGAGCCAGGTTTCAGACGACGCTTCCCTTTGATTCATTTCATCATAAATTAAACATCTTTTGGTTCTGGACGTCGACGAGGATGCTGAGGGACCGAGCTGCCGTATCCTAGCAACCGGGCAGCAGCATCCTTTTTTGTTTTTTTTTCTCCACTGACCTGCAGCGTCTCCGGGGGCATCGGCGAAGGCGACTTGGACTGGAAGGCGTCCTGGGAGATGAAGCCGGAGTCGTGGGAGGAGACCGACGAGAGGCGGGCGGGCATCTGCTGGGGCAGCACCGAGGAGGAGGAGGAGGAGGAGGCGCGGTAGCGGAAGTGGGAGGTGGGGGAGTGGCAGTGGGAGCCGCTGGAGCGGGAGTCGCTGCTGTTGACGCTGTTCAGGCTGCTGCAAGCGGAGAGGAGGAGGAGGAGGAGGAGGAGGAGGAGTAAAATGATTTTAATGACTCCTCTTTAAACATCAAGCAGCCAGGAGGTGCAGTTCCACGTGTTAACCACAAGGAGGCAGCAGAGCTCACATCTAGGAGGCTTTTTGTGAAGGGGAGGGGCAACTAACCTGCACATGCTGGACTTCCTGGATACGGTGGTGCTCGGCGACGAGGGCGGAGTTTGGTAAGACCAGGTGCAGTCAGAGCCCTTCAGGTCCACGATTACCTGGAGAGGAAGAAACAGGAAGAAGAGTTTTATCATTAAATCATCACTTAGTGGTTTATGCTCTTATGTGGAGCAGTTCAGAGTCTGGTGAACAAGCAAATTATTTAATCAGGATGGTACGTGTGGACGGGGCCTTAAATCTCAAACTTCCTCTAGAACTGAAGGAGCTACTTGGATGAAACGTCTTCTCAAAAAACTCCACAAGTCCAGTTGCCTCTTTTAAAAGGTTTTTTGGATAAACCATGACCTGGATGACTGAGAATCATCACAGACAACAGACCATAGACATCGGTTTTATGGTCGACTGAGGCATTTTTAAAACAATCGGCTCTGATCTGTGTCAAACTTTAGCCAAATCCGATCCTTCATAGACCAGAAACCACGTCCCTGTAGCATCAAAGCTTCTTCTTCTTCTTCTGTTTTAGTGGTAACTGGCATCAAAGCTGCCAAATATCAAAGAAGTAGAAGTAAAATCAATTAAATTCATTTCAGAGCAGATCTGAATATTAAAAGATAAATATCAGGAGGCAAAAGAAAACTCGATCGGGACATCACTACTTGTTATTAAATAAATTCTGATCTCAAATAAACCAGAAGAACCACCCTGAAATGTACAAACAGTCTTCGTGCTTCTTCAGAAACACGTCCCAGCTGCTTCAGTGACACAACTATTCATCATTTCTCAACTCATTTCCCAGAGTCCGTGGCATCCAAACCTCACAAACCTCACAGATGTTGAACTTACTAAAATCTGTCCCAAAGAAAAGCAGCAAATCTTCACATCAGAGAATCTTAAACCAGAATCGTTCTGTTCTGGTTTGATGAAAATGATGAGTAAAGAGATTTTTAAATGATAAACTTTTATTGCGGATTCGCTTTCTGCAAATCTATTGCTCTCAAGCTTCAGAATTAAACCACAACGTGTTTTAAAAAGCATTTAGTTAATAGTTAGGTGTTTGACGTGATGTCGTACCTGCTCGCTGGAGGCGGGCAGCTTGTGTGGGTCCATGGTGAGCGTCTTCAGGTCGTCCGTCAGGGTCTGGAGGTGAGTGATCTCCCCCAGCATGGACATCTCCTCCTCCTGACACACACACAAACATAAATAACCATGAAGCCGATGCTCTGCGTGTCTATTCATGCAGAAAACTACAAACTGTTCAGGTCTAGAGGTGTTTTTTTGTTTTGTCCATCTTATTTCTATACTTTTCCCCCTCAGTGGTTTAGATACATAAATAAATGTATCTTCATTGTCAGTCCAAATACACGCCACAGGTGCACACATGAACTAAATTTCATAAAAAGACCTAATTTGTTATCAAACAGCACAGCCTAGTGGACACTGTATGAACTGCACCAGGTCACGCCGACACACAGGAGCTAGAAATAATCAGAGGTGTTTGGACGTGTTTGGACGAGTCTGGACGCTGGACACTGACCACGACGGGACGCAGCATGGAGACGAAGCAGCAGAAGCGACTCCTCTCCTCCACCAGGGCCTTCCTCACCGCCTGCTTCTCCGTCTCCTCCAGCAGGAGGTACTTATCGCTGACGTCCTGCATGGCGCTGTCCAACTGAGGCTGCAGGTCTCCTCGGCCTGGACACGCACAAAGACACACACAACCATAGGAATCACACAGTCGCATCGGAAATACAGAAAACATGAAAGAGAAGAATAAATTTAACCTCAATGAAACCCCAAGAGGTTCATTTTTACCAAGATTTAGCCAAGAACTGAACTAAGAAGCTAAAACCCGATGAGAGTTTCAAGTAAAAAAAGATACTATATTTAATATTTAATAATATTTATCTAGATTATATACAATTTGTTATATTTTCTTATGGAATAATCATTTAATCCTTATTTTAAAACAATAAAACGATTTAAAAAGAAGCAAATCAGGGATTATTTGGATTAAAGGTCATAACAAATACCAGAACGTACAAAATAATATAAAAAAATAGTGCAGATTTGAAATATAAAACTCAAACAACCTCCAAACGATTAAATTTCACGTTTGTTTTTTTCCCCTCTCTGACGAGGACATGACCTCCACATTTGTTTTTCTCGTTGATGAAATTTAATCTTGTTCCGTTGGTGGTAATTTGGAGCTGGAAACACCGAAGGAGAAATAAAGGAGGACGATCTGACTTCAGACAAACCACAGAGAGATCATCACTTCAAAACTAAAGTGGCGCCATTAAACCGCATGAAAGACGAACAAGAGACCGCTGGTATTCAGTTAAAACAAACCATTATTAATCATCTTTGATATCTGGATTATGTAATAACCAGATGAAGAAATGACAGCTCTGCTTTGGTGAGATGTTCCATAAGAGACAATGGGACACAAGTCTTTGGTGGTGTGAACACTGATCTGGTCCCTAGAGTCCAGGTTAAACAGGTCCAGGTGTGAACACTGATCTGGTCCCTAGAGTCCAGGTTAAACAGGTCCAGGTGTGAACACTGATCTGGTCTCTAGAGTCCAGGTGTGAACACTAATCTGGTCTCTGGAGTCCAGGTTAAACAGGTCCAGGTGTGAACACTGATCTGGTGTCAGTCCACATGTGGAGGTGGTCTGGGACACATGTGACCTCCTTCCTTTGGTAGTGTGAACACACAATGAGTCCTGGGTCACATTAAAGACCAGCTCCTCACCAGGGCTGATCTGAGGAAGAGGAGGAGAACTCATTCATTCATCCACTAGTAGAAATGATCACATGAATCAGTGACGTCTGTTCATTAGTGATCAGAGACTTTAACAGATTCTGAGAAACAAACTAAACTAGAATCAACTCAGGAGATGATTCAATATGAGGAGGAGGAGTGGGATTGTGTCGTTTGGTTCCTTCCTTCCATCGTTCCATCATTTCCTCTTTACTTCTTTCCTCCTCCCTTCCTACAAACGTTCTTATCTCTGAAGCTCCTCCGTTAACCTCTCCTTGATGTGTTCCATCTTTATTGATCCAAAACAATCAACTGGAGATGGAGAAGCAGCCGGAAATACTAAAGCAGAAACACGCTACCACCAAGTGGACCAATCACGGCTCTTGTGGTCTGTGTTGCCGTGACGCGTAGTTACTTTTCTGGGGAGGTGCACGTCATTAAGAATCATTAAAAACCCATCAGAGAGTCGCTCTGCTGCTCTGGGCGACATGAAGAAACCATTAGCAACGGAGGTGGATTAATCCGCCACAGAAACTAGTCCCAGATAAAAGGTGGACGTCTGCTACAGCCTCATTCAGACGAAGGCGATGAGTCATCACGTAGAATAACTGCATCACTGTCTGTTGACAATAACAGAGTTAAAAAGAGCCTGTCGCAATTTTCCAGAGCTCAAAGTGACACTCAGTTTAGACCACATCACACTTCATCAGCTAATCTCATTATTATTTATTTATTTATTTGTTTTTTGGTTGTGTGGTGGAGTTTTTCCTCGGTGATCCCATCTCCTGCATTTGAGGACAGACACAAACATGCAATTAAAGTTCCTCTTTCCTCCAGCGAGAGCCGAGGCCGGGCCCTGTGGTCGGACCGACAGACGGGGAGAAGAACGCCGCCTCGTCTCAGCCGCTGAACTTTTCCAGGCAGACGCTTCGGTGATAGAGAGAGAGAGAGATGGTGGAGAGGACGTCCCGAGGCAGGAATGTAACTCTGGTTTCCCACAAGATTCAAGAACCACGATAAAGAGAGCAGAGGATCAGTCTCAGGCATCGCTTCAGTCTCTACGTCCTCTTTTTGTCCCCTACGTCCAAGTGACGGAGGTTCTAAATGTCTCCGCTAACACAAGACGATATGTCTCCAAACTGATAACAGAAGTGAGGTGTTTCCATGGAAACCGAATCAGACGGACGCGCTTACACACAAGCATCAATAACCGTGTAGTTTACTGATGAAGGGGAACATCGCATCGATTGGAAATAGAAGAAGAGAAGAAGGAAGAGGAGGAGGAGGAGGAGGAGAAGTGGATAATGAGGTGGAGATAGGAGGATGAGATGATGGAGAAGAAGAAGAGCAGGAAGAAAATTAGAAGAAGGAGAAAGGGGAGGAGGAGGAGGAGGACAAGTAAGAGTAGAAAGAAGAAGCAGAGGAAGAAGAAAATGAGGAGCAGGGGTAGAAGGAGGTGTGGGAAGGAGGAGAATATGATGAAGAGCAGAAGGACAAGGAGGAGGAGAAGGAGAAGAACATGGGATGAGGAGGAGGAAAGGAAGACAGAGGACGGCTTCCAGCTTGGTTCATCCTTTCTTCTGTTTTTCTACGTATTTGGTTTTAATCCTGTTATTAAACATGTTCCACTCGTCCCATAAAGGAGGCAGCCCTGTCAATGTGTGGTCTTCTCTGTATGTTTCTCTCATTCCATTAATCCCAACTCATCTCTTTCTGACTCCCTCTTTCCGATTACATTCATTTCATTCCAACACAAGCTTCTTCTCCTCCTCCTCCTCCTCCTCTCGTTCCCTCTTTCAACCCTCTCCACGTCTCCTCTTCCCTCGTGACATTCATACCACTGCAGTAGGGAGTTTCCTAATCTGGGAGAGCCCTGAGAGTGACTGAAGCAGCAGCAGCAGCAGCAGCTCAGACCACATGTGAGGTTCCTCAGGGTTCAGGCCCGGGTCCTGTTGGTTTTGCGTTAGAGGCTCAGTTCAAAGCTGGAAGCCTCCGAGTGTTTTTGTCGGCAGCAGCAGCAGCAACAACAAAGTTTTTGTTTCCAGTCATAATAGAGCTGGATTTACTCCGGTGACTCAGACTGGAACTGCTTGTTCTAAAAGCAGGAGCTGTTTATGTGTTTACTGCTGGTTCTTCTCTGCTCTGTGGCCAGAACAAAGCAGCAGTAATGCTACTTAATGCTAAGCTATTCTCCCTGTTAAACACTAATACATAAAGCTATTATTAGTAATGATTTATGGACTGATTAGTCAATCAACTCAATATTTTACAAGAGTTTATTTAGCTAATAGCCAACAGCCAAGCTAGCAGCTATATTTAAGCTAAATGCTAACATCCAAAACCATGCTAAAAAGCTAACACTGTCAGATTTATGTTAGTTCAGTTTCTATAAACAGATATCGTCATGGTTTATGTGCAGAATCTGGAGGAACAAGATTTCACTTTCCTGTTTGTAGTCATGTCTCCAGAGCTACTGACCAATCACGACTGAGCGGGCGTCGCTTTCATGCAGGTGAGGAGTATTTTTAAAACCTGCATCAAGTCTCGACTCCACTCTAGCGTTCAGGGTTTGATAATGGGATCGTTAGCAATAAGCAGTCTGGAGGGTTATTATCTGACGTCTGGATATCTGTCTTATTACCAATAACTCTCATCTCTGAGACTTTTCTTGTTGCGTATCATCAGACATGTTGTTGCTGAGTTGTCAGATTTATCGGCGGCGTCATGTTTTTACTGAACAGGCCGTCTGAAGAAACCGTCTCTCTGAACACTCGCTCATTGTCTTGGTTGCGTTCAGGCCCTCACACAAACATCTGCACACTGTGGGAACATTTCTGGGCTGACCACAGTGGGCTGCGTTTGATATATTTCCACGCTGCATTGTTGTCAGAAAGAGTCCCAGTTAATTCCCTCATTTAAATATCTGACATATTAAAACCACACACGGAGCAAACCCTGGAGACCATGGCAGGAAGACACAAATCATCAAAAGGGTGTGAACAACAACTTACCAAATACGTCAGCTGGACGGAGCAGAGCATGATGGGATACCAAGAGAAGGGATGGAGGCAGTTTGTTGGAAAAAGAAGAAAAAAAAACATGTTTGACATTTTAACCTTCATCCTCATGATATTTAAAACCCAACCAACGAATCTCTGCAGAACATACAAACCTTTCTTGGCTTTCTTCTGCAGCTTCAAAGTGTCGGATGATTTCTTCTTGATCTCCTGACGGGCCTTCTTGTACTCTGTGCAGGAACAAAAACACTCTGTGAACTCAGTCAGGACAGAATGTTTTTTGGTTTGTTCGTGTTTGCGTGATACCTTTGGCATGGTCTTTGTCCAGAGTGTTGGCTACTCTCTTCCACTCCTCCATCTGCTCCTGTAGAGGGTTGATCAGACAGTCCAGAAACACCCTGCAAACACACACAGACACACACTCTGCTGAAACACAGGAGAAAAAACTAAAACAAAAACCTAGGAACAAATGAAAGCAGGTTTGGTTGGAGGTTAGTGTCAGAGGGAAGAGCTGGGGACTGAGACGCCTCCTGAGTCTGGACTAAAAAGTTGTACAACAACATGGGACAAAAACTACTGTTTAGTTAAAGAATCAACATTTTTTGTTTTTTTTTCTATAACTACTGCTTCAGTACGGGGAGTTAACGGATGCCGACACCAGCAATCAGCTGATTGTCACCGTGCAGGTGTTAATAGTTGAAGGGTTAAAGCCTCTGTTCAGATGCAAGGATAACCTGGACACCAGATCAACTTTCCTGCCTCCCATGGCGGCAGAACGTCGGTCTGGAACCGGATGTCTGAGAAGCAAGATGCTCAGAGTCTGTACTCTGGTTGTAGGACGATCCATTTAATTAATAATAGATGGATTTGTTTATTACTTAGTGTTTGTTAAGTTAGCTGTCAGATCTGCAATGCTTCTGTAATACAAACTCAACATCTTCAAAGAGCCAAACGTCCAGTTTTCAAGTGTATGAATTTGGAAAAAGTGAAAATCTAGAACAAGCTAACCCTTTGGCCATCGGGAGGGGACAGTGTGGACAGGCCTAGGAGAAGGTGGAGGACATGGCTGTGGTGCAGGACACATTGGGGACACTTAGCGTAACTGGATGTTTTTATGATTAAATGTTGACGCCTTAAAACTCTGTAAGTCTCTAACCGTGGTGATTTCAGTGTGTGTTCAGTTACTGCAGCTCATCTCCTCTTTAAGACTGGGAACATTAACGGACTCATGCATAGAAAGGAAGATGAAGATGAAAAGGAGGAGGAGGAAGATTTGGTCAGGAGGAGAGATGAGGAAACGATGGTGAAGACAGAAGAGAGAAGACATGAAGATGGTTGAGGGTCACTTATCACCTCCCTCAAAAATAGAAATGAGTCTTAGACAGAATGATGTCATTAGATGCAACCAGACTGAGGAGATGGAGGAATCTGAAGCTGAAGCAGGAGGAGGAGGAGGAGGAGGAGGAGGAGGTGCTACACCTGTTCATCTCACACAAACAGATCTACTCACATGGAGAACTGGCGGAGTTTGGCCTCGATGCTGCGATGCCTCATGCACATCCTGGTGAGGGCTGAGCCGATGTCCCTGGTTCCTCCTGACGACAGACACACAGACACGAACAATCTGTCAGCCACATCCTGAAAAACGTTCAGCTTCACATTTATTCCTGCAGCGATTACAGGATAAAATCACGTTAACGATGCTTTGAGTCACTGAAACACGGCGTATAATGAATCTAAAGTAGTTTATGACGGAGTAATCGTTGGGCTACACCACCAGACACCAGAGCTGCATCCAAACCACACCTGTGTCCAGAAGACATGTCATCAACTTAAATGAAATGCATCAAAAACCTGCACAAATCAAGAACCCTACAGGTTCCTTTCCATCCCTCCCTGAAGGTGGAGGATGGATGAGTCATAACATCAATTTACATTTTTTCATTAGAGAAAGGAAACAGGATCTACTCTCCCCTGGTCTGTGAGAACTGAAGAAGCTTCTTAAAAAAACCAACAAGTCCAGCTGGATATACCATGACCAGGATGACTGAACATGCTTCCTGCTCATCCTTCAACCAGGTTTTATTGCAGAATTAATGTGAATGTGAACCATGAAACGTTCAGCTGCTTTGACTGTTCATTTCCTGTTTTTACCGTTTTCACCAACGCAGAGAAAAACCCCAGATTCAGCACTTTGTGCAGAAACTGCTCTGCACAAGAAGAAAGGCTGAGACTAAACAATGTCCAAATCAGATACTAACGTTCAGCTTAAATGACCAGAGACTGACTTTAAGACAAACTCTTTTTGGTTCAAGCTCCTTTGCCGTTTGTTCAGCATCTTGGAGAAGTCGTAACAGTTCTTCTGTGGATTTAGTTTGGTTGACTCCATGACGTTGAGGCTCTAAGGGATTATATTAGCCAATGAAGCTAACCTAACCCACGCAGACACAGGGAGAACATGCAGACTACACACTAGACTTGTAGTCAAGACCGCCTAAACTGAGACCAAGACCAGAGAGTATGAAGACCAAGACTAGTTCAGCTCGAGACCGAGAACGACAACAAAAATACAAAACAAATATTTCTTGGCATGATAGGCTCATAGGGCCACAGAGCAGAGGACTTAAGTCTTAACCATTATACATACCACATCCAACATTTATAAAATTAAATCTATAATAATAAAATAAGGCTGCATTGCACAGATTGACAGACTGCAGCGACGCCGTACCGTTGCACGACTGATGAATTCGCCGACATTTTGCGTGAGAGGACGAGCGTCAACGCCTTCTGTGTCACAAAATGCATGTGATTGTATAACAGAGACATTGCGAGACCGAGAGACAGAGAGACCAAGTCCAAACACTGTCGAAGCCGTGACAAGACCAAGACCATGAAAAAGTACAAGTCTACTACACACAGAAAATAACCAGTCGGCCATGATGGATCAGAACCCAGAACCTTCTGGCTGTGAGGCATCAGTGCTAACCACCACCACACCACTGTGTCGCCCGCAACTTCTACAACCAATCAGAGCAACTCATTCTCGACTGATTAATGGCTTTAAAGACTGGGTAGACTCTAAACACGTCGCCTCTCCGTCAGCAGCCAACTAGTTGTAAATAAAATAAACTCCACGGCGCTCAGATGACGTGTATGACTACGTTTGGCGTCCAGGCACCACATCAAGCCCAAACAAATCATTTAACTGGCAACGGAGAGACTCCAGACCAACTTTACTACATCTGGCTTCCACTCTAGGACCATCAGGTGTGTTCTTCTAGTGCATGAAGATACTTCTGCATGAGTTTGGACCAACCCCTGAGAATAACATGCAGTCAACACCGAACTAAAACTCATTGCACAGCATCATACTGGACTTCAATTTACAATAATAGCATCAGAGCTACAGGACTTCTTATAACTTTGAAAGTAAAGAAGAGTTAGAAAGTTTCTTCAAATCTTTGCAGCCAGACGGGATTCAGAGTGAGAGCCTTGCTCAAGGACACTCCAGCAGGGTGGAGGCGAGCTGGTTACAGCGCCGACTGTCACTGCAGCAGAAGCTCCACAGGAAGCCGAAGGGGCCAGATGGTTGTCCCCTCTCTCCCCCGAAAAAGAGAACTCCCTCCTGGGGAAAGGTTGACCAGAAGTCTGCCTGTCAGCCTGGAGCTCCAGCAGCACCTCCGGCTCACGCTAACACGCCAGAGCTCGTCCTCCTGCACATGTGAGGACATCCAGGATGAACATGTTTGAATGTAGCGCGCTACACTATCTCTAACACCTCACAGCGTTTTTCTGTCTCATATCTTGGATTAATGAAGCCACAGCGTCTCATAACCTTCTGGGACGGGCGAGGGTGAGTATAGAAGCATGTGTGTTGGACGGGGTGGGGTGATGAGCACTGCAATGCACCACTGACTCCTCTTCCTCTTCCTCTCCTCTGCTCTTCTTCCTCTCTTTCTTTCCTCGCTGACACCAGATGACTCCTGTTCTTTCCTTTCCTCCGTCTTCAGCCTCCTCACAGCCACGACGGGACGGCAGCTAAGAGCAACGGCCCGATAGGAGCAGAATGTAGAAATGATAGATGGTGGTTTGTTTTTGGAATATTTCTGTTCTGGACAAAAATCATTTCTCTGAAGTCAGGAAAACAAGACTGTTTTCTCCAATAATCTTCTCTATATCCTCTGTCCCTTCTCTTCTTCTTTAAATCTTAATCCTTCCTCTTTTCGTTTTTAATCTGGAGCATTACAAACTTTTCTTGGATCCTTCCTGTCCAACAAGTGCTGGTTACACTTGTAACCACGGTTTTCTGTCTCTTCATCAGTCCGTCCTCTGGTTCTACTTTCATCTAATGATCTTGTCCACCACCAGCATCAGGATTGGTTTGTTCACAAAATAACACCACGCACAGCCTTTAGCCTTCAGATTACACTTTGTTGATTTGTTTGCACACAATTCATCATTCTGTCTTTAAGTTTTTGGTCTTTAAGTTGTATTAATACTTACATTTTCTTAGTTTGAGCTGCTCTGACAAAAGGCCTAAAGCCTGTTTGAAAAGGTTTGTTTAGGGAAGTGGGAAAAAACATTCAGAAGAAGAAGGAAGGGGGGACAGGACTGAGAGAATCATAAAATGTCCTTTAAAGAGGACGTTGTTGTCGTAGTGAAATAATTATTCTGTGTTAATACGTTCTCAGTTTTATTCACTTAGATTTTGTTCAGTTTCTTTAAGTATCTTAGATGTTTTATGTTAATTGTTGGTGAAGTTCCCCCCTGTGTCTGTTTGGACCAGTCCTACAGGTATATAACCCATGTGTCTCATTTGTCAGTTAGCTCAGTTTGGTTGAGGCCTTTGTTTTCTTCGTTGCTTAGTTGATCTCGTTATTTTTGTATTTTTCTCGTATTTTTGAAACTTTATTTAAGACTTTTGGTAATTTTGCACCTTTGTCCTCTGCCTTTCTGCTTCGTTCCTAAAACATTCCTTCTCCATGTCCACCAGCGTCCAGACTGGAGGTCCTGTCCCACATCTACCTTCATCGTTTCACCACCAAACTATTATTTTACCTCGCATGTGTCCACGTTTCCTCACTAAACCTTCATTCTGCACCTATTTGTCTCCTCCTTGTTGAACTGTAGTGGTTGTTAGTCCCACACTTTAGCTTGGTCTTCTAAACTAAATGAACCTCAGTCATGTTTGAGACCAAACCCAAGATAAATGACTCCGCTG
Organism: Planiliza haematocheilus; assembly: GCA_005024645.1. Taxonomy (NCBI): domain Eukaryota; kingdom Metazoa; phylum Chordata; class Actinopteri; order Mugiliformes; family Mugilidae; genus Planiliza; species Planiliza haematocheilus. Next base: position 226,431 of record SRSE01000486.1, read on the forward strand.
AGACATTTCTGCAGTAAACACTATCCCTCCATTTCTTTTTTTTCTGACTCTGCTGTTGCTGCACCAGATAAACGCTGCATGCATCCACGTCTGAGGCCTTCATTCGTCCAACGTCTCTCGTCCTCTTTCACACCATCATCTCTCTCTACTCCTCATCCTCTCGTCTCTCTTCGCACATCATCTGCCGTCTCCTCCGTTTTCCCACCGTGTCTTACGTTACTCTCCTCATGCTCTCCCTCCTCTCTCGTCACTTCTTCAGACGAGGCGTTACCTCCTCTCTTCTCACCTCGTCTCCTCCTCCTCGTCCTCTCTGCTGCACTTCTCCGTGAGAAACAAGGTGTCACAGTTTGACGTCCGTGCAGGATAAATTCCTTTCAGCAGAATAAAAACCAACGTTTTCACGTCAGAGCTTCAGCGTTTGGATGCTTTGCTCCACTCAGTGAAGCTCCAGAGAGTCAGCTGTTTTCCCTGATATGCATGATTCAAACGTCTGGCCTCAGTGTTTCCTGGGCAGGTTTCCATTTCTCAACCTGTACGTCCTGCAGATCTCAGCACTACAGCAATTAGAAACAACCTTTCATCCACTTATTCCACTGATATGAAGGATTACAAATCACTTTTAAGCCGAAACGCTCAACAACAATCCTTCATGCCTGGTGTTCATGTGGAGTTCAAAGCTTAAGTTTCCAAACTTGAAGACAAACACAGGGTGAGACAAAGGGAAGGTGATCGCTCCAACAAAACGGCTGAGGAAAGGTAACGTGATCTAATCCAGCCTGATGGTATTCACGGCCGTGCCAAGAAGCTGCCTGGACAAGTCCTCCACAAAAACATGAGACTGCTGCTGATGTCTCTGCAGGACAAAACGATTATTTCAGTTCCGCCGTTAAACAGAGCATGGACTCATGTCTGGGTACGAGCAGGCTCGTTCAGTTCCTGCAGCGTCACAGTCACTTAGTTCCTGGTCAGTTTGCAGCTGATTGACCCAACTCTGAGCTCCTCACGCTCGGTCCACGTCAGACCCAGCTGACCCAATTCAGTGGGACAGAGCGGCGTCTCCTCACTCTGCAGACTGAAGGGCCCCGGGGCGGCACATCAGCTCATCAGGACCGGAGACCGAGCGCAGACCCTCAGAGGACGTTCCGGTCAGGGTAGAACACGACAAACGAGTCTGATCAAAGACCAAGAAGAAGAAAGAGTCAGAGATGTGGAGCTGAAGCAACAGAAGGAAAGGCAGCGTGAAGCTCGACTGTTCAGCGTCTAGACTGTGTTCATATCGTATTATCATCTCTACACATTACAGTAACCTCTCTGAGGCTTATCAGCAAAGTAAATCTGCACAAATGTGACCCACTGGATCATCTGGGACGAATCAACATGAGCCAGGTCCTGTCAGTCATTCTAGTCGAAACCTTTCCAACATGCCTCTAAAATTCACCAGGAAATATGGATGAAATAATGTTTTTGGGTTTATAACATCTCTGCACATGAATCATAGTCTGTATATAAATATGGACTACACGTCTCCACATCCTTGCATTGGCTAATTCAACGCCATTTTCCCAGGGATACTGTCGGCGCCATCTTTTACAACTCTCACGCTCTACAGTCCGCTTTATGGAGTGGTTGGCATGGCAACTGGTGGTCACATCCTGTTTCTACAGCATCAGTTTATAATAATAATACAAAATAAAACGAAACTTAACCAAAAAAAATTACACTCAAACATTCATCAACATTATATTAACGACCTAAAATGACAGAAACCATCCTTGAAAGAAAAATGTGTTTTAGTTTGTCCCAAGCCCCGCCCACTAACATGAAGGGGGTGGAGCTTATGAGCTTGCCTTGACTTGGCTTCCCACCTTTATACTGTCTATGGTATGAATGTTGTGGAGGTTCTTTAAGACGTTTCATCTGAGGAGCTTCTTCAGTCCTAGAAGACTTGGACTTGGATTTAAATACCCATCTGAAACTCTCTTGACTAGTCTCTCTTAATGGCTGGACGTCCCATGGGCATTTCATTTGGATAAATCATGACCAGGATGACTGAGAACCTTCATAGACACTGAACTGAGCTGGAGATGTTCACCAGACACTGGGAGCAACCTCTGGTTCAGGGTCTTGACCTTTGGTAGACCAGGACCCATTGGGTTATAGACCTCCACCACCTGAGACACATCTACTTCTTCCTTATTATTTAATCTCCAGTTAGTGAGCGCACTTTGATGCTTCTACACTTTTACCAGGATCATGGATCTTTACTGTGATCAAACATCAGAATGTCTTTGTGTCTATAAAACTATAAAGCTAAGAGACAAATCAAGAGTAGGTAAAACATTAAATCCTCTGAATGATCACAAGCGTCAGTAGATTTCTGGGTGAAGACACAAGAGTGATGAACTTCCAGTGAACTTCCCACTGAAGTAAATTCCACCCGGCCCACAGAGACTGGACGTAACCTTAATTTAAAAAAGACCCTGCGTGGGATTCCTGACCGATATTCTTCCCGAGACGATGATCTCGGGCGAATCTGGACGCGGGCGGCCGGCCGGCGAGGAGCGCCAGCAGCAGGTGACCTGGAATCCGAGGCTGGAATCCAAACCCGGCTCCCCGCGTCCCACTGGGATGTGAACTCAGCCGTGGCATTCCCACAGGAGCTGCTCCACACGAAACGCTGGAGGAACTGGAGCAGCTGAAGACCCACACACAAGCATGCATGGGCCCAGCAGGACGGCCAGTAAATCACCGTCCTGCACCATCACACTATATTTCTTGTCTTGTTGCTGCAGGGAGGTTACGGCTGAAGAGCTATTTTTGAGAACTGGAGCATGAGGGAGGAGGAAGAGGAGGAAGGAGATGGAAGGAGACATTCAGATCCACCAATGATGCTTAGCTCTGCTCCTCTCGTTCCTTTGTTCATCTAATGAGCTCGTTGCTAATGCTAACTACTTCCTGTTCCTGAAACCTGCAGCTTTCTTCACTGAAGCACGTTTATGTCAAACATCATGAGAATACGATGCATTTAAATACTCAGAACAGATCGTTCTTCCTCTCATCACTGAAGGTCTTAAACACAGGCCCAGTAGCCAGTTCATTAGGTACACTAGTGAATTCATTCTAATATAATCTAATCTGCTGTGATGCTGATGTAGAACCAGAGTCAGAGAGGTGGTGATTGACTCCTCCTGCTACATGTTGGTCCCTCTGTTGTAATTTATTGCTCATTGTAAATAGCTCATGTATCACAGTGATCCAGCAGCCAATCATCTCCTCGTGCATTATATATTGTTTGCACGTTTTCAGTTTTATGTTACTTGTATTTGACGCTGGCTACGATAGTCTGCTAGAACATGTCCAGCAGCTTCATGTCCTTGTGGACCTTTTCATAAATAATCCAATAAAAAGTGTTTCAGTGGCTCCAGTTAGTTTGATTTAATTTGAAATTAAAGTTGTGATTTTTCTACATCTTTAACTTCTAATTGTTTTAGAGCAGAATAAAGTTTTAGGACTGAAGCATCTGTTTGTACAGAAGTGAAGCGCTTTAAGTTACTGACGTGTTACCACACCAGAACACCTTAAAGAAGCAAACGATATAAATAACATCCATCAGACTCATTTATAGAAATCTCAGCACGGCGTCATCAGATTTCAGTCGTGTTCAGTCACATCTACAAAATTTCAGCTGCAAAAAACCCACGAAGAAGAAGCAGCAGCATCTTCTGAGTTCAGTCCGCTCAGGATCGACCGACGTGGAGACGGCCGGCGTTAAAGCAGCTGCAGGGTCTTGCCGGCCGGTTGCATCAGTCGTCTTTCTCTCTCTCTCTTTCTCTACATATAGCCAAGGTCACTTTACAACTTCAACGCGTCTCGCATGTCAACAAGCAGCAGAAGCATCTCCACGCCGCCCGCCGTCAATCTCTTTAATGCAGAGGCACAAAATACCCACGTCCCGCCGCTGAACGACGGGCAAAGGTCACACCGAGCTCAGCTGGATACGAGAACGGCAGAAGGTGATTTATATTTCACCTGGAACGACTCCATGTATAGGAAACATTTATCAGTTAGGTCTGAACGGATTCTGCAGCGAGAAGCGTCCATGGAAACATCCATTTGATCTAAATATGCAGCAGAGACGTCATTTAAACATCTCTGAGCCTTTAAAGAGAACATGCTGCATAGACAGGGGACGGAAGCACTGAGACGGTTCAGTGAGTCAGTGACGCAGATATTCATTTCTAATATTCACCAGACTGATGCAGATTTAAACATGATTTAATCATTTAAAAGTATTAAACTGTGAGTTTCTTTTTAACCGAATTCGACGCCAAAGTGCCGTTTGTTCCAGATTTGACGTCGTGTGTGTGTGTGTGTGTGTGTGGGCAGGAGTTACAGTAGAGTCCTGGGATTCTTTAAATGTCCGTCCTCTCTGATTACGACCTGCAGCTATTTTACTATCACGTGTCCGTCTCTGGTTCGTCCTCGAGGACGAGCAGCAGAGACGTTTACCACAGTGTTTCTGAATGAACCACAGATTTATTCATTTTTCCGGCTGCTGACCCGTTACGGTTATAGCCGGCGTGCCAGGGAGGGGGCGGGGCGGGGGTGACTGTCAATCATGAGCGATGGGACAGCTGCCGTCCTGTCAGCTGCTCCGACCTCGGCTCAGTGAGCTGCTGCTGCAGGAGAGCAGCACTGAGCGCAGCACAGAGAAGCTGATGTGCACGTCTCATATCACACATTTATACATTCATGGATTAGTAGGAGTTAAGACCAGCTTCACTCTGCAACTGAAACAACAACCTCTAAAATTACTCGATACCAAATAAATCATCTGAATCAAATCGTTGCAGGAGATCTGCAGCCTTAATGTGCACAAACGCCTCTGAATGTTTCTGTTGTCAGAGGTTTATAACCACCCTAACTCATCCTCTGTCTGTTAGTCTGCATGTTTTTTAATAGATGCATCATCTCCCAGAGGTTTTGCACCGTCTGCATGCTCATCCTATGTCTTCATGTAGCTCCATGGTCCTGGAGGAACGTCCTGTCATCTCACTGTGCTGCACCAACTATATATGGTTGAAATGACAAGAAAAAACATCTTTGACTTTGAAACTGATCTTCTGATATCGATTCATTAAATCCTCTGATAATTTTTTGTTTGTTTCTTAATTATTCCCCATTTCCTGACTCCCAGGAGGCCACACAACCAGCCTGGCTTTAAAAACTCTGCCTCATTTCTAATAATGAAACTAAACATCTGAACTGAACTGGAAACGTCTCCCTGTAAACTCCACATCACTTTGTTTTTTGTTGTCCGAGAGCTCAGAGTGGACGTTTGGAGACGCTCCAGCATCTCCTCCTCCTCCTCCTCCTCCTCCTCCTCCTCCTCCTCCTCTGTCGTTCTGTTTTCCCAGCTGATGGAGGAGGAGAGGACAGGGAGACCGGCCCACCTCCCATCAGGCCTTTGACACGCTGAGCCTGAGACGGGTGGAAACATGCGTCGATCTACACGGAAAACAGGAATGTAGAAATGAGAGCCGCCCGACGTCAGACGCTCTTTAATCCTAAACTCTCTCTCTCTCTCTCTCTCTTTGAACTGAGACTAAGACGAAAGCAAAGTGAGCGTTTGATTCGTTTGAGCCCAGCTGCTCCCAGAGCGAAAGCAGAGCTCTTATTTCAACGCTGATCTGTTGTCTGAGAGTTGGCAGAACGACCACGTACACCCACTGCCCTCTGAGAGAGAGAGATAGAGAGAGAGAGAGAGAGAGAGAGAGAGAGAGAGAGAGAGAGAGAGAGAGAGAGAGAGAGAGAGAGAGAGAGAGCGAGAGAGAGGTAGAGGCTGAATGCTAAGAGCTGGAGTCACGTCACAGTTCGACCTCCTTCTTCTAAAAGACGCTGATGCTGAGATTCACTGAGACACAAGAACAGCTGCAAACACAACAGAGAGAAAAACAGCAGCAGCAGTAGTAGCAGTAGTAGTAGTAGTAGTAGTAATAGTAGTATTATTCATAATCGTCCTTTACTCCAGAACCAACATGTGCTTTTTAATAAATAATAATAATAAACAGATGTTTTCTGACAGGATAAAGATCTGGAGACGATTGAAAGTTAATAAAATGAACTAACAGTTAATATTACGTTAAAACAGATGGACGACTCTCCAGGTGGACAAGGTGGACCGTTGCCATGGAGACCTAATCAAATGATGTGATGATGACCGGATACATGTGTTTAGATCTAAACAGGAGGAGGAGGAGGAGGAGATGAAGATGGAGGATGAAGAAGTAAAGAACACGTGTCTCCTCCTCCAGTATTGAAAAAACAAGAGTCTCAGAAGACGACCAAGATGTCTCCACATTGTCTCCATGGTCTCAGTCCACATTGACTCCATCTTGGTTCATCTAGTTTCTCTACCTCCATGTTTCTGTCCCTCTAATCAGACTGAGTTTGGTTCTTCTCTAACTGATCCCTGAAACGTCTCAAACCGTCTTTAAGCTCCAGATAGAAGAAGCAGAGCTGCAGTGTTATAGCTTCAGCTCCTCCGCTCATTAAATCATCATACACAACAAAAAAAAAGTGTTGGAGTGTAATTATGGACGAGACAGAGTGTTGACAGTAAACATCAGTTACTAGAGCGCAGAGAGGAAAGACAGGAAGAGACAGAAAGAGACAGAGATAATAACAGAGCAGCTCTACCTCAGTGAGTGAGGAGGTCCAGCCTCAGCTTTAATGAGCTGCAAGCTATTCAACAGACCCCCAGGCTGTGTGACAACTGGTGCTGCACACACACATCAACACAACGCAACGCAACACAGCAACGCAACAATACAACACATCAACACACAACACAACACAACACAACGCAACGCAACGCAACGCAACGCAACGCAACAATACAACACATCAACGCAACGCAACGCAACACAGCAACGCAACGCAACGCAACAATACAACACATCAACGCAACGCAACCTCCTCCTCTGGACTGATCAGGTCTCCAGAGCTGGACGGAGACGGACGCTGGTCAAGTTGGACGCTTGCACTCAGCATCTAAAGGCTGGACGTTAATGAGAAACCAGAGGTTCTGTTTAGATTAGCTCAGAGCTATAAGACATGATCAGCCACAACATTATGACCACTGACAGGACACGTCAATAACATTTAAACCGTCTCGTCACAGTTCAATGTTCTTCAGAAGGTCCATGTCCATTCTCTGATGGAGACCTGCACAATCTATGGTCATAATGTTATGGCTGATTGGTGTAAAGAGATGACCTTTGACCTTTAAAGGCTTTACTTCCAGCCATTAAATGTAAAATCCTCCTAAAGCCACAGAAACATCATCGTAGCTCCTGGATGAAGTTACGTGAGTGTCGGTCATGAACAGTGTGGGAGGTCTGGTGTGTGTCGACGTGGTGATTTAGTCGCTCAGCACAGGTGTGTGTGTGTTTTAGTGTGTGTGTGTGTTTGAGTGTGTGTGTGTGTTTGAGTGTGTGTGTGTGTTTGAGTGTGTGTGTGTGTTTTAGTGTGTGTGTTCCTCAGCCACTAAGAGCCTGTCGGGGCAGCTGCCTTTCGTCTGTGATTGGCTGTTCTCTGCTGAACCAGACGCACTTTGATCCTCCCATCGCTCCCTGGAGACGTTTAGTAGCAGCATGTAAACCACGCTACATCACTTCCCTCCAACCAGACCTCCAGTAGCACAGAAGCAGCCTTCTGTCAGTTATCTACTGTAACTCTCCTGGTGTGTGTGTGTGTGTGGGTGGAGTAGATGGTGTTGGTGGAGGTCTGAAGCAGCTGCCAGCTTCTTGTTGCCAAAGCTCCAGGACCAGCGGCTGCAGATTTGGTTGAACCAGTTTGTGTTCTCAAAGTTTCAAACGAGCACCGACACGACGAGGAGTTTACTGTAAATGAAAGAATGAGGGAGAAGAGAGCTGCACCGTCACTCAGTCATTATGAGACCAACCACAGAGAGAGCTGAACAATACCCACAGCATCCGCCTTAGACTTACAGCAACTTTATTCAGCCATGAGAGGAACTGCTTGGTCACAGCAGCTCAGTTACACATAAACACACTCTTTAAGAACTCTAAGAACCACAAGCAAAAGAAAGAAAGTAAAATAAAAAAGAAGAGAAGAGGAGGAGGAGAAGCAAAAGAAAAAGAAAAAAGATGAGAACAAGAACAAGAAGGAGGAGGAGAAGAAGCTCTACAGAGTCATCAGAGACCTTCTGCAGGTGTCAGGACCCAGAACTGGACTAGAAATCAGTCTGAACAGAACCAGGTAGTTACTGGTGCTGGCCCCCCTTTGACTTTATTTAGTGAAGAGGTCTGGAGGAGTCCGGTCCAGAGTTCATCTGTGCAGCGTCACCGTGTAGCTGTGAATTATTTACCAGCCAGTCAACCTTTACAAACGGCTCTGACCTCCTGCTGCTCAGCGCTAACACGGCCAACGCTAACACGGCCAGGGCTAACACGGCCAGCGCTAACACGGCCAGGGCTAACACGGCCAGGGCTAACACGGCCAGGGCTAACACGGCCAGCGCTAACACGGCCAGCGCTAACACGGCCAGGGCTAACACGGCCAGGGCTAACACGGCCAGGGCTAACACGGCCAGCGCTAACACGGCCAGGGCTAACACGGCCAGGGCTAACACGGCCAGGGCTAACACGGCTAGGGCTAACACGGTTAGCCCTAGCCCTAACACGGCCAGGGCTAACACGGCCAGCGCTAACACGGCCAGGGCTAACACGGCCAGCGCTAACACGGCCAGGGCTAACACGGTCAGGGCTAACACGGCCAGGGCTAACACGGCCAGGGCTAACACGGCCAGCGCTAACACGGCCAGGGCTAACACGGCCAGGGCTAACACGGCCAGCGCTAACACGGCCAGCGCTAACACGGCCAGGGCTAACACGGTCAGGGCTAACACGGCCAGGGCTAACACGGCCAGGGCTAACACGGTCAGGGCTAACACGGCCAGCGCTAACACGGCCAGGGCAAACAAGGTCAGGGCTAACACGGCCAGGGCTAACACGGTCAGGGCTAACACGGCCAGGGCTAACACAGCCAGGGCTAACACAGCCAGCGCTAACACGGCTAGCGCTACCAGGACGACACAAAATAAAAAACACCAGCTCTCTCTTTAATCCACTCCTGATGACTCTGTTTTTATTTCATTCTTTCTTGTCTTTGTTAAAACAAAGCGCGGCACACGGCCTGAGGCCAGGCCTGCAGAGGGAGCGCTTAGTTATTCTGTCTGATGCTCCCTCAGACGGGCGGGGACTCATAACTAATTAGGAGATGTTTGCAGGAGATAAAAAAAGAACACACGCCTCCTCACCTGCTGGGCGCCCTGGTTAATAATTCAAACGCACCCTGTGGCTGTCTCACAGACTGTCTCTGTACAGGTACAGTATGGACACAGTTATAATGTAAACGTGGATTTAAAGGTTTCAGTCTGAATGTAAAAACCGATACTGGTCCATCGGTCCAGCTCCACATCAGAGTTTCTACTTTGGATATTTTATATTGTTTCACTGAACATCAGAACAAACTGCTCCTATGAGTGAGAACACATCTGATGAATCTGATTCTCTTCTTCTGGTTCTTGTTCTTGTTCTTCTGCTTCTTCTTCTGTTTGTTGTTGTTCTTCCTTCTTCTTCTTCTTCATTAGTTTTCTTTTGACGTTGAGATGTGTCTGCCACTTGAACCCTCCTCTCTGTGACCTCCTTTCCTCGTCAGATCGTTTGATGTTTTTCACAGCTGTGTTTGAGGAACCACTGACCGACCTTCGACGGTAACGATCGACTGTCATTTCACTTCACGTAGTTTGAGAGGTTCTTACCATAATCAGCAGCTCATCTGCTACAGTGGCTTAAAGATTAACCTTTCTTTCGTCGTAGATGTCTAAACTCTTGTCCTGCAGCTTCTTCTACAACAAAAATCTGGATATTACAGCGTTGAAACAAGGACTGAAGGAGCCATCGAAGCTTCTCCTGAAATCTCAACATTTATCGACACTAATGAGATGTTCATCAGGTCTGTGCTGCTCCACGAGACCATTCTCTCTCTGTGACGTCAAACCTGGCAGCTGCTGCTTGTTGTTGCCGTGGCGACGCCATACCATAGTGAAGCCCTTTAAGACCACACAGGGCTGCTCTGCTCTCGTGTAAAACAGAGGAGAGGAATTACACGTCTGTAAAACCGCCGTGTGATCAGATGTTAGATCTGACAACGATTCGCTGCTTCTTTAGCAAACGTTTGAGTCCCTGACACCTGAGAACCAAACTAGAGCCAGATAACACCTGTACACTGCATGTACAAATGTGAGGACAGGTTTTTAATTTTTAAATAAAACTGTGTAAGAATATTCAGTTAGCATGTGTATCAGTAAACGATGCATCATTTAGGAGCGTTCATGGTTTGATGTTCTTCTTGCTGCCCGCTTGGATTTGGCTCAAACAAGCGTGTCAGTCTAGACCTGGATTCAAACCACATTCTTGGACCGAGTGTGGACCTGGCTCAATCTTGGACTTAAAATAAGGAGCGTTTACGCAAGCCAAGATTCTTGAGGGGGAAAAAAAAAGCTTTGGCCAGAACAGGACACGCTTCCAGACTCTTAAAGATTTCCAAGCAACTGTTTTGATTTCAGCTTCTCTCGTCCGATTCCTTTAAGACAGCTGACAAGTTCGGGTGTTTGAGTGACATCAGCCTTTTTCCAGCTGACTAGAAAGATCAGACGGTGGCTGAGGGCAAATGCAACCAGACAGAAGACAAGGAACTTAAGAAAAACAAAACGTCTTGATCAGAACTGTGCAGCAAGCAGCAGAAACGTCAACGGAAAAACCTCCAGGAAGTATCTTCAACCCTAAAAGGTCTCAGAATAAATGTTTAAATATTACTAATCGCTCTGCAGGTAAGTTGTGCGTGTTAATAAAATGCAGAAGGCTTAGAAGGAACCGTGGGATCAGGATGTTAAAGCTAAAATAAACCTTCTATCTAACACCACTGATGAGCAGCAAGCGTCCAAAAGTCATAAAACTTCAACAACAAGCAGGTTCATCTCTT